>JACEGR010000250.1:0-109483 GCA_014170235.1 Listronotus bonariensis
CCAACTAACAATTTAAGTTTTATAATGGCTTTTAGAACGTTTACAGAACGTATTTATAAAACATCCAGTATTTTATAAACACTTTCACAATGTTCTTACAGCTCTTATAAGCACGGATTTGGCGCGTTATAAAACAAATTTTCTGTTAGACGCATGCTTTATAAATGTTGCTTGTTGCTATAATAAAACAGTTTTTAGAACATTTATAAGTGTCTAATAAAAATTAAAAAAAACATTTAAAAAACTGTTTTAGAACAGCTCTGTTACTAGGATGAAATGAGATATTAAAATTACCTTTTTAGAGCTATTATAAAAAGGTTTTGTAAATGTTTTATCAAACTTGCAACTATAGCACTTTTGCTACGAGAACTAATAGTTACACGATAAAAATGTTTTTTTAACATTTCTATTTACACAAAATTATTTGTGAATATGCAATTAGTCTCTTCAGTTGTTGTAGAAAGATCCTAAAATCTGTTAACATGGTAGCAAAACTAAAATGACAAATGGCTGATTTGGTACAAAAAGTAATAAAATGAATGATTAAAGAAATTTACCCATGGAGCAGATGTACCTGCGAAATTAAATTTATTGTTAAATATATGGTACAATTCTAATAAAATTTTAACGCGCCTTCCGAATTATAATAATTATGGAAATATAAAATATGAATGAATTAATAAAAAAATATGTTTATATATATTTTTGGTAAATAGTTTATTAGGACCTTCTATATTATAAACAAAGCAGTCCATCATATTCATATGTTATGAAAATGTTACGAGATATGAAAAAATTAATTTAAGAATGTTGATCGAGATTCGCATTAATATGGCTGTCGCTTTAAAGCCTCCCAAAATGGCCACTTTCTTATAAGCACCTTATAAATCAAAATTGTCCGAATAAGAACAAATATGCTTCGTAAGTAGCTGTTATGACAATTAAACAGGATTTGTTTAGACAGAGGTGTACTAAAGTAAATCACATATCGATACCTTCATTTAAATACCAAGTATCAGAATTTTTGCGAAAATTGGGTTTTAGTCAATAGTGCTTGTAATTTAATGATTAGGCGTAAATTTTTGCCAAAACCCAAATGTTTATCATTTTCTCACAATCCCTTATACTATTAAAAAGAATCAAAACAACATAATATATTAGAGACAATCTGATTAAAAAAAAAGTTATTTGCTATCCTGTAAAATTCATTTTTCTGATACGTGGTTTTGGTATGAAGATGTCGATATGTTTTACCTACAATTAAGTAGTTTTTTTAGTAAAATGTTTTAATAAAAGGCAATGTTTTCCTTTTTATGACGAGCGCTCCTGCCTAACGGCCGTATTCACCAAGTATCGACTAATTTATCATACTGATAGCCTGCTTTTTGGCATTGGCATTAGCAGGTTATCAGTCTAATAAATATTAGTTGGAGCTTGGTGAATACGGCCGTAAAGTACCAGGGTTTTGCTTTCTTGTAAAGTGTATATTAGTAAATATACCCTAGTAATGTCCCTTTTCCCAGGGCCCGTTCCTACGGTGAGTTGCGCCCTGGTGCAAACAAATTTTGGCCGCCCCCATAACACAATTTCTTTTGGTAAATTAAGGAATTTAAATTTTTAAAGAGAAAAAAAAGGTCCCCACTTTAAAATTACATCGTTTCATTTTCAACTTTACCGCCATCCATTTCAAACATGTCTGCCCGTTTTTCGAAATTTTCCGCCCCCGCAGCATTGCGCCCTGGTGCCTTGCACCACTTGCACCACCCGATAGGCACGGCCCTGACTTTTCCCGTTGTTGGCTTAAAAACCAGAATTGTAAGTATACTTCCCATTATCGTGTTTCTGTTACATATTTTAGCTCCAGTTCTTTCAATTCCAATTTAACGAAATTTGTCTTTCTTTAAAACAAAACGATGTTTGTTAAAATCCATTCAAAATATCTCGAATTGTGGAATCAAAGAGTAGGTATGTTTTGTGGAATGTCGTTTAAAATAATGATTTTACCGTCGCTGCTGGTAATAACGTTACCGCATGGAGTAATTTGCGGGCTGATAACGCCGCGTGCTATTTAAAATAGCGAATAGAATTGCCATGCGCATAATATTTTTCTTTTTCTATTTTTTAAAGTTATATTATTTATTTCGACGATTTCTACAAATATTTTTGTAATAGAGCCACAGAGTTAAACTACTAATCTTTGATAAAGTTTTGCTTTTTTATTTTTTAGATAAATGTTGCAGGTAGAAAAGAAACGAAAAGGTTAAGATTGTCGGCTGACAATGACCTGGCTTTCTGAAACAATGTCTTAGTCAAAATTCATCTGAAAAGGTGGGAAAATTTATAGTAAAATGTTTGAAATAACGGGAAAAACTTTAGTATTCGCACATTAAAGGATCATTTGCTTTTTAATTTTGTAAATTCGTAGACAGGTATAATTAACCGTTCGTAATACGGCGTCTTCCATATCTCTAAAAACAAACACTAAATACCGTATGCGGTAAAGCAAAAACCATATTTATTTTTGCTTTGTTGTTTTTACTTTGGACGTGGCTAGAGTCCCGAACACAGGATAGTTAAAAAAATAAATAATTTCGAAGAGGACTGCTTTTTATAAAGAGCTTAATATCCCAAACTTTTAACATCTAACCGATGCTAACCCGTTACCGATGCATTGATACCAATTATTTATTATGATTGGAATAAAATTTCCATCTTTAAAATAAAATTTAAAAAAAAATCAAAACATTTTACGGAAAAAAAAGTCAAAACATAGAAAACTAATTAAAGTAACCCACCGTTTTCAAAAAATATGTTTGAAATTTATATTGATAAAAAATTAACAAATAACGGGTGACCACGAGATTGGTGTCTACTCCACCATTTTGTTATATTTAAGGACCATCCCAAAAAATCACTTTTCTTAGAATTTTTTTAAAACTTCGAATACACATACTTATAAGTGCCCTCTATACATAGGATTTTTTAAATAGGCCTTGTGGGACTAAATTTCGAGATATAAGCTTTTAAAATTTGCATATTTAACATGTAAGTCCTATCCTGACGGACGTTTTAGGGCACGTTCAAGTAAATATCATTTTAACTTTTCTTAAAATTTTTACCAAAAACTGAGAATCAATAACTGAGGACAAACGTTTTTCTTACAAAAAAAAGACATATGAGCGGTACTCGTATAAGGGGTATCTCAAAAGTGTGAATATTACTGAAGAGGAAAGTACTATTATTGTTTCCAGTATCAAAAATTTTTATATAAAAAAATGTTTTTGAATTTAAAATATCGTTTAAATATGCAAACTTGTTTATTTTAGCTATTTTTGTAAAAGATGAAAATGAAAAACCGAAAATTAACCGTTTTTTTCTACTTTTCTCGAACATTTTTGAGGTTAGGGTAAAACTAGTTATTACATAAGTTGTAGGTTTTTTAATGTCGACAACTTTTACATTTAACTTTTTTCATGGGAGTTATTATATAGCTTAAAATTACAAAAAAATCATTTTTACTCCTTAAAACCCTAACGCATTATTTTGGTGCGGAAGTGTTTTTCTTTCATAATTACGATGCACTTAACAAAACGATACCATTAGTTTGCTGCAAGCCAATTTTTTTGCAATCAGGTATTTCGTCTGGACTATTATTAATTTTATCATTTATTTTTTTTTTTTTGAACAAACCTGTCATTCTTTAATTACGAAGTCATTATTGTAAATTACTTTAAAGTAAATATATAACCTCAAAAACTTTTCAAAACAAATATATTCTTTACAATAGGAGGAGAAAAAAATACAAGTAACTTAGAGATGTGTCGACGCCTCTGGAGACTTTAGTGGTCGCAGCACTCCTTGGGAACGTCCTTAAACGAATCACCGTGAAATTTGGTAAAGTGATATATAGTTAACTCTGATGCACATTCTTTTGATTTTTACTCCCAATTGTCACTTCCGGTTTAACCGGTTATTAAAATATGTTCAGAATCTGAAGTAGATTAAAAAACTATCAAAATATATGGGGTATCCATTTAAAATTTTAAAGATGACGTCACTTCCGGTTAAACTTAAAGTGACAATTTGGTGCAAAAATCATAAGAATGTGCATCAGCGGTAATTATATCACTTAAACCACTTTCACAGTGATGTGTTTAAATTGAAGAGAATGGTGGACAGTGGTCACCCGGTAAACCCCAGAATTTAAACGCATGGCATGCCACACGGAACGAAAATAACACATTCTTGCACCCTTACCCACTCTACCACCGTACGGTTTTAAAAATCACACTCCATCCCGAATACATCGATCATAGGTATTTCTACCTATCATTAAAAAATCACGCCTCGTCGAGATTTTGCTATTTTTCGAGCGATCCCGCGTCGGGACTCTAACCACTTTTTTACTATTTTTTTTCTTTTGCTGCTTAACTATTTTACCTAACCATTTATTTATTTACCTGTTAAACTTAATATATGCCCAAAAGAAAAATACTCCTAAATTGAAGTTTAGAATAGTAATTTACCCTACAAAATTACTAAAAATGAGACTTTATTATCCCTATTAACAGTGCCGGATTTAAGCATAGGCAACATAGGCAGTTGCCTATGGGCCGCCACCATAAGAGGGCCTCCACCATACCACCAAAAATGAGGAAAGGAATTTAGAGGGGAAAATGTTTGAAGAAAGTAAGATAGTTCGTCGTTGAATGGAAGTGGGGACCTTTTTTTATGCTCTCCAAAATTTTATGGGGACTGTATATGAGAATTTTTGAAGAAATATCGTCGTTTCGACAAGTGAGGACCTTTTTGTACTTTTGTACATGATAATGTTTGAGGGGGCCTCCACCACATGCTCTGCCTATGGGCCGCCGAAGAGTAAATCCGGCGCTGCCTATTAACAATAAAATAAAGTAGCTACCCAGTATAATCAAGGTCAAGGTATTAAAAGCAAATATATGAACTTATTTTTAATTTAAATAAGAAATATGGTAAAAAGGTATGAGTGGTCAAACGTGGAACAAAATTTGAAAGAGTCTGTGGTCTAAAAAATTATATGCAAATTAATTAAATCCGGTCCTGTCAGCACCCGCCATATTACTTGTTTGTTGGACGCGACGTTAGGCGCGCGTAATCTTTATAGGTGGCGCTGGTGTTGTTCCTGTAATAATATATTTAGAGAACAATTAACGGATTTTAATAGAGCATATTTTCATTTTTATTTTATAAAAGCTTTTTATAATGATCTTATAAAACAAAAGGCTCCCATACTGTTTTATTATTGCTCCATACAAAGCAAGTTTTCCTAACCTAAAATAGTTGGTATTTGGTATTTATTGTTGCAATAAAAATTAAAGTAAGTATTTTTAGGGATATTTACATTATTATATAAAATCCATATACTCTATGTGACCTTTCTATAGTAAAAACATTTTTAGGATGTTTAAAATTGTGGAAACAATTGAAAAAAGTAAGAAAAATTTAACTATAGTCCCTTCTTCGTGGGAAGACAATAATTTGTTGTGGTGGCCTAAATATAGGGCTGATAAGCTAATTAAAGACATCAACTCAAAACCTGATGACACATGGTTTAAAATGAAATGTAAACTTAAAAGGAGCCATTTATATAATATTGAAGTCGCCGAAGAGGAGCTGGAGAGGATGGTATCAAGAGATGATACAGAGCAAGAGGAAATGGAGTTCATAGAAAGTAACAAAAAGCGGCCCAGAGTTCGTCAGACAAAAACATACTCAAATAGTCATTTAAGTGATTTTAATAGTTTGGCCAATTCATGTATACAGGTAATTTTTTTTTAATTTTAATTCGGGTTTTTATTTAGCTGGAAAAAATGCATTTTCATTAATGAAGGGCAAAAACTTTGATTTTGAATAAAAACATTATTGTGTTATAAATTATTGAGTACAGTCGAACCTCTATAACTTGAACCTCCACAAGTCGAAATTTTCTCAAAGTCGAGGTTTATTGCTGTGTCCCTTGCGCATTTGCTACAATTGAGACTTTTTTATTTCTTTGGACAAACCACGAAGACTAACCTAAATACTAACGTACCGTGGGTGTCTTAAGTGAGATAAGAGGGAGTTTGTTGACACGGGACTAAATACTTAAAGATTTGGGGGGAAGGAAAGATCTCCGCAGGCAGCAGGTTCCACATTCTAGAAACTCCAGGGATAAAAGAACGAACAAAGTGGGAAGTTCGGGTCCTGTCCAGTTGGACCGTATAGGGATGCATACGCGCGGAACCACAAGTTTCTTTGTTGGGAACCGTGAGTGGAGGAACTATACTGGGACAATTCTTCAGAGCAGAAGCCATGGAAGTACCTATAAAAAGTGATAGATCCCTCACAGCCCGACGATGGGCAAGAGAGGTAAGCCTTTCTGTAAGTAAAGGATCATTAATGAGACGAATTACTTATATTCTTCAACTCAAAATCTCTTTAACTCGAAGTAATTTAGCGGTCCCTTGAGTTTCAAGTTATAGAGGTTCCCCTGTAATTTAAAGTATATTTTATTTACCTTATTTTTTTAAGTTTAGATTGCAAGTGTTACCGACACAGACCAAGAATTAACAGAAGCGGGAGTTACAGATATTGAGCAAACACCACAAACTATACCGAATAATTTTATGGACGAATCTGATAACTACATGCAACAAGAGTCTACAACCATTGAAACTGTTGAGACTATAAACTTCACTGATTTAGTAGAAAAATGGATAATATTTTAAAATATCAGGAACTGATTATTAAAAACCAAAATACCCTTCTTAGTAAGTTTCAAAACTTATTTTCATCAAATATTGAGAGCCATCAGACAAAAATATTTCAAAAGCTAGCAAAACTCGAAACTATGGTTGACCTTATAGGAGACAAAATTCTTTCTGGAGACTTTGGAAGAAATGGCCAAGAGCAAACTATGCAACGTACACTGAGCCTTGGGGAAATGGAACCCATACAGAATTTGCAGGAATTAGAGCAACTTGAGCAAAAGTTAAGTAACAAAACCACAATGGAAGAATACATTGAAAAATTTTGTTTTATAAGCGGAACAAAGGGAAATGGAAGCGGAATTAATAGTGCCTATTTACTAATAGACAGGATGTTCACACGAAAATTTATGACACTGTGCTCTTGGGCAGGAGGTGCTCGGGATAAAAAAGAAAAAATTGCATTTAAGTCTTTCAAAAATGTAATTGAACTATTCTTTAGAGTCATACAGCTAGCCGATAGAAATTTTACATTAATGGAATGTCAGGAGTTCTTAAAAAATATAATACGAAATTCCACTAGACGTAGCGAAAGTAACAATATACGAATTTCAACGTCCAAAAAAGACCTAAAAAAATAACATATAAAACAAAAGAAGGGAACAGAAGTGAAATCAGCGAAAATGAAGAAGACGAAGCATCAGAAGGCATTCAAAATAAAAGTAATGAAGATAAGAACGGTAATACAGAGCAAGCTAGTTCATAAATTATATCTTTAATACTGATTTGTTTAATTTATGTTTTAATTTTTTCTTAATACTTAGTTGTAAGGGGTCCGTCCCAACCTTGACTAGACAAACTGCGAAAAGTCTACTTAAGATTTGTTTTTCTAATGTGTTAAACATTTTTTTCTTTAGTTTACATTTCAATTAAACGTCCATTTAAAAAAAAAATGTTTGGTATAACTTAGGACATGTAGATTGTAGATATGCGCCTACTGTTTTCTCTTTCAAATTTTTTAAGTTCACTTAAATAAATTTTTATTTTTGAAAAATTAATGTTATGTTTTTTATTATTGTTTAGTTGATTTTTGTTTAAATAATACATATTCTTTTATGAACATAACAGGTTTAAAGAATATGTTGTATTTTTCCAAGTAAATTACTAGAAGTTTTTGGTTGTTTTTATGTTTTTAAATCTATTTTGCTGTTTGGCCGAGTTGTCTAGGTTGTAAGCAATACATCACAATGTAATAAAATATTTAGTTTTATTTGCCAGAATTGAATTAAAATACATTTCATTAACATAAATTTGTTCATAAATAACATAAGTAATGTAAGTACTGGTTAAAAAAACTTCCTAAAATCACAATGTATGTAAAAGAGGGAAAAAATATGATTCATTGTTATGCTTGACAAAAACTAATTTGCATTTGATGTTTGTTACTAAAAAGAGTTTAGGTTGGTCGAGTTCTAATTTAACAGATTTATATATATTTAAAAATGACGATTGTATCGGAATTTCAAATGCATTTTGTCGTGTCTTTATAGCAGAGCCATAAATTTTAGCCACACCGGTTTCATTTGTAGCATACTGCATTGCTACAATTTCATTATTTTTGGTTAAAAACCATTTATTAGGGTTATTTGAGGATAAAGTGAATCCATTATATTCAACTTCGGATGAAAAAATACTATTTTTACATTTTAGAATGGGTACATGCAATTTTTTGGTGTTGTAATACTTAAGTGAGTCATTCTCGGTTTGTACAATTTCACTCATTCTTTTAGCCACTTGTGATAAAGGTAAATTCCCATTTCGCAATAAATTTTTTATTTGATATAGCCTGTTTTCGAAGGGATATGCGTTAAAAGAAGAAAGTATACCAAATCTTTTTACTTCGTCTATTAAGTGGGTTAAATTATGTATATTGCTACTCATGTAGTCTTCTCCATAAATATCTCGGTAGTTCTCTACAAAATGATGCAGTAAAGAGTCAGCTAAGTCAAGAAAATGTGTATAAAGTATTGAAGAGCAAATTGTGATGGCGCAGAAAAAAGTAAGAAAATGGTGGTACACATCATACGGCAGAACATCTTTAAGTATGACTACTCCTAAATAATATAAAAATGTTCTGTACTCTGAACCTTTCCAGTGACACAATACTTCTAAGCTGCGTACTGATCTGTGAATCTCACAAGGCATTTTACACTGTTCTAAAAACACTGATACTTTAGAAATATCTTTAGCACATAATTTTGATCCATAACTGCCAAAGCTTCCATCTCGCCATCCAAACAGACACCTTTTCATAATTCCCAAATCAATAAGGTGTAATGAATCACCAATCGGAAAGTCTTCTATCATATCAATTGGAAGTAGTAACAGAGGACTGTCCTTTTTATGATGGGAACCATAAATTTTGGATCGAAAACCATTATCTGTCCGTTTTTCACACCCCGTTCGTGGAAAATAAACTGTATGAGAAACATAGGAGTATTCATCCACTGTCGTACATTTTAGACATCCCTGTTTGCCATTAAAGTTAGTAACACCTAAAACGCAAAAAAGGCATATAATAGATTGTCTGAATTTAATTATTGTTTAAACACTGGCTAACTAACTACTATATTCTATAGGTCTTAATTAAAAATTTTTACCTTTAATAAAGGCTCTGGCTGGTGAGTCGCATATAAAAGAACGTATTTTAAATGCAACTTTTACTCCATTTATAATTATTCCTTCATTGAGTAAAATTTTGGCCTCTTCTACAAATGGTTGTAAATATGCAGTCAGATCCGCTGGTTTTCCCATACCGTAGTATATACCAATTATCATGGGCCTTACAATTGGCATCTCGTAAATATTATAAATTATGGGCCAAAACTCGTTTTTGCTGCTCTTAAAAATTGGGAGTCCATCGATATTAATATTAATTGAAATAGTTTTTGGAATGTTACTTAGTTTGTGCAGAGCATTTCTTAAACTTGATTCCAAACCATTATGCCAGTAGTTTCCCATACCAACTTTCGTTAAAAAAATTGTTTGTCTGGTTTTTAAGAGAGTTCGAGGATCTTGAGGTAGACAATTTGGGATGCGTTCATTAATTATAGCAAAAAGCTTCTTTTGGGATAAATGGGAAATATTATTTGATACTGCCCATGAGCGAATGTCTTCTCTTAGCTTTGCATTTTTTTCTATCTCGCACAAACTGCTTGCAGAATGGTGTTGATCGCCGGGATCAGAATCTAATTCTACAATCCAATTTTCTATTTCAGCTTCCCGCTCAGCATCATTTAGTTCAGTGTTGAGCCCATCAGTCTCCTTTGTTGAAATAGTATACTCATTTCGATTGCTAACCTCCAAGGTTTCTGAGTGATTGTTAGAGCTAGAGCTACTAGTTCTTTTTATCTGTGTATCACTTAGGATCTCATGACATTAACCTTTAAGTTTTCTGTAAAATGTACCACTTCTTTTAATTTTGTTCCACTTACTGATGCACGACATTTTATTTGTATATGCAAAGAAATATTGTCTGACGAAATAAAAAAATAGGTTATTCTATAATAGTTTTACAATTATTGTTGTTGTTAATATTTTAATGTTAAAAGACCTCCTTATGCAACATGTTTGACTTTTAACTGTTTTTTGTAAAACTATAAAATAACAATTTTATAATTACTCTCTTTTATACCAATTTGCTGCAGAGAGCAATTCACTTTTATTAATAACAATTAAAAAACTATTTTATTATTAGGTAATATGCTGATAACAAAATAGTTTTATAATTGCTTTTATAGCGATAAATTAATCCAAAAAATCACCTTTATAAAATGCCTTTAGAGTAAAAATCATTCAGAGCTAATATGCTCTATTAAAATTATTTTATAAACATTTATAAAATAGTTTTATTACCTATTTTATAATTATTTTATAATTTTGCTTTAAGAACGTTTTCAAAACAATTTTAGTAAAAGAACAGTTAAGCGAAACAAATTTATCGCGATATACTACTTTATAAAACATAAAAGTTTTAACGAAGCGTCAATAAAACAATTATAAAATATATTAGTTCGCTAGAGATGTCTAATTGCTAGTTGGGAAGTCACCTACCGGACTTGTAACGTAAAATACTGTTAAGATCGAGTAACTTAAAAAGAAATGAATCTATCCAAAAATTTTAAGAGACGTTTTTTGTTGAGCATAAAATTACACTTAAAAATAATTATTTGTTTTATAAAGCTATTAATATACCGGGTGTTGCTCCGTCGAGCGGGACATAGCGAATCCCATGTAAATGTTGAAGTGGTCCAATATTGGCTCTCCTAATTATTTTAGAAGAAAATATAATTAGGATTTTTTAAAAAGCACGAAAAGTTGTACCCAGTGTACAAATTTCAGCTCTTCTCAGTCCGCCAGCTAAGAGATAAATGCTAAAATAAGTTACGAATCTCCTATCTTCTTACCCGCCTTGTATTATTAGAAGTTTATAATAAAATACTAGAAAAATTATTTAACCTCTTACTCTCAAGTTGTCAGGTCAATGTCACATCATTCTTAAATAATGAGCTACTTAAATCAAGAAAAAATTACTATTATAAAATGGTTTTACCAGGGAAATAGTTATCGAAGAGTAGCGGACATGTTTGCAGCCTATTTTCCCAATAGGCCAATACCAAGTAAATCGACAATAGAACGGACGATAAAAAATTTGAAACTACAGGCACAGTAATCAATAATTGCAAATGTGAAGAAAATCGACGTGATCTTTCGCCAAACGAATTTTTTCTATGGGGACATTTAAAAACTAAGCTACCAATAAAAATATGAAAATTTAGTCCAGTTAAGGAATGCTATTTCCGCTGAATGTGCCAGAATATGGATGTACCGACTAGCCAACGTAAGAAAGGAGTTTTATAATCGTTTGGGTTATTGTCTGGCAGTTAATGGAGGAATATTTGAGCATTTGATTAAATCCTGATATTTTCGTCATAAATTGATTTCTAAATGTAGAAAAATTTGTTTTATTGTCTTGAGTAACTGTGAGTGCATGTGTTAAAATTAGCTGTAAACTAAAATGAAATGCTAGGATTCTTTTTGAAATTCCCGTATAAAATTGCTCAATTTTGGCAATGACATTATAAATTAATAATCTAAATTGTCACTGATAAATCGATATGGTGTTTTTATTGTTGATTTCTAGAGTTCAGGGTGCATAATGAGATACTACGTTGCAGAAGTATTAAGCAGTTTACTCTTTACTGGTTGGTTGAAAAATGCTCAAATTTTCATTTTAGGTGGAACTTACTGTGCTCTTCAATAAATCCTTCTAGCATTTTTTTCTAAAATAATTAGGGGAGCCAATATTTGACTACTTCAAAATTTACATGGGATTCCCTATGTCCCGCTCGACGGAGCAACACCCGGTATATGGTAGTTTTAACAAATCCAGAATCTAAGTGACAAAATAAAATAAAAATAAATAAATAATGTTTAAGGCGGGATTACAAAAAAACAGCTTGTTCTACGGAAATTTACTAGGAGGGCTGTTTTGCAAAGAATTTAATTTCCTTCAAGAATATAAGGTGCTCGAAAATTCAAGGTTAACTCATTCCAAGATTGTGTATAAAAAATACAACGATTGTTGATAATATCAATAATTTTAATAATGCATCTCTTAAATAATAATATTAAGGGCTGCAAATCTCAAGATATTTTTCTCTTCGTCGTCATAAATAATATTTTTACAGTACTGTTAGAAAACAAACATATTTGATTTTTTGCCCAGTCTACTGATTAGCCATTATTAGTTATTTTAAGTTTAAAAATAAAGTAGTTTAAACGGGTAATTTATTTTATGTCAAACTCAGAGCGTCAGTATTTTTTGCTGCCTATTTACCTGGTAGCTAGTGGTAATCAAATAAGAAAAATTAATTTATGACTTACTTTTTAAGGATGATTAGGTACATCTAAACTTGTTTCTGGTAGAGGGAGAGAGAGATTTTTGAAGGATTTTTGTTTTGATATTTTTAACAAGCAAATATTACATTTGTTTATAAATAAACAGTTATGATCTGGGTTTTACTTAAACTGACTGGAGTATGACGCCACATAAATTATAGTTTCAATTTCTATAATTTCAATTGACGCCCAGTTTATATATTTTTAGAGAATCACCATTATCATGCCCCGATTGTGGACAATATTTCAACAAAATGTGGCAACTAAAGTCCCACTTAAAAAACCTCAACATCAGATTAGTTCGGTTCTGCTCAACGTGCTCGAAATTTTTCGCTATCGATAAAAATGAAATCGATAAGCTCACATCACTATCGTGTGGTCATAAAATGGATAGCGATGTTTTTGCAAAATGTGTCATGAAGAAGTCAATAAAGAATCCGTCCAGTTACATTCATGTTTTCATCCAAAAATAAGGAGGAATTTATTACAGAAAAACCGATTTAGCGAGAAGCCCAGAAAGAAGTATAGAAAAAGAGATTGGCCCCCACCACCGTATATATGCTCGTACTGCGGAAAAGAGTATGGAAAATACGGCTATATTCAGCTACTGAATCATGAAAAACGACATCAAGATCAACGGGATAGTGAAGTTATCCAGTGTAAAAAATGCAACCTAACTTTCGCCACTGAAAAAGAAAAGAGTTCCCACAAATACAAAGTCCACAAACAAGTTCCAATGGGCGTATGCGACATCTGTGGGTTTGCCACAAGGCACATATCACGCCACAAGGCTGTCCACAGAAACGAGAGGCCTTACCGGTGCGAGCAGTGCCCCAAAACCTTCAGAGCCAACTATGGTTTGAAGAAACACATGATGATTCATAGTAACGAATCCAAATATAAGTGCAAAATTTGTGGGAAAGCCTTTAAATTTGGTTATAATTTGTCGGTGCATATGAGGATTCATGAGGATGTCAAGCCTTTTGAGTGTGCGGCTTGTAATAAGACTTTTACAACGAAGCAGTGGAGGGATAGGCATGCGTTAACGCATTCTTAGGATCTGTAAGTTAAGAGTAATTTCATTGTTTTATGTTGAAACTGTTATTTACCTACTTAGTACAGAAAATGAATCATTTTACCTCGCAATTTATTGGTCCTGCGTGGATTACCTTGAAATTTTAACAGAACGTGAGAGAAAGGATCAACGTAAAAAACGCTGGCTTGGCTGAATTTATGAAGCGGCAAATTATACGAACTGTTTACGTGTGTACTCGATGGATACCCGCTTCATAAATTCCACGAAGCGAGCGTCCAAGCTGATGACCAAAAATTTAGCATTGTTCTGAGTGTCTATAGTGAAATTGTCTTTGGTTTTACGAAATAATGTATAAAGCACGTTTTGCTTAAAATCACTTTTTCGATCGATTTCTGCGGTTAAACCCTTAAGATAGGGTGGTATCCACCCCTAGGGTTTTGGCGCCCTTCGGACCGATGTAAATTTTGATCCTAGGGCTAATTCCTACTTTTTGGTAAAGTTTCAAGTCAATTCATGCAGGACCAAAATATTGCAAGGTTTGACCTGTTTTTAGCTTCATTTCCTGTTCTAACCTTTAAGATCGAACAAGGAAACAAGAATCAAATTTATGTATTGAACAACAAAATCGATATCAACCAGCGATGCCTGAAGTTAACAACGTTACCAAAACTACCGATTTTCCGAAAACAAAGTTACAATTAGCTTTCTTTAGTTACATGAAAAATCGGGAGCTTGACCAACTCTTAAACTTTTTTTAGGGTGGGCCAGTAACTTTTACTTGTACTGGGGCCCGACACGGCTCTTGGCGGCCCTGTGCACTTGTTAAGTTAATACTATTGACAACATGGCCGTATTAACCGTTTAAGGCGCCCTAGGCTAAAATTCCCAAAGCGCCTATTTTCTACCAAAAAATTTATTGAAAAGCAAAAAAAAGCTCCTTCATTCCGTTGCGTCTATTTTGAATGCCAAGTGCCTTACTCTCACCACGAAACAAAGTTTGATGACTAAAAAACCTCATTCCCTCTATTTCGCGCGCCTATTTGCCTATTCATTCCAAAAGCACCTTATTCACTGAGAAATATGAGCTAAAATCCCCACCCCTAAACTTATTTAAACCTATATTTTTAGATTAGTAGTATTTTAAAAGAAAATCCCAAACAGCAAGCTGACGTCTCTTTATAGTCATTTTTGGTCAGCAAAGACGTCATAAGATGATGACAAAATGACGTTAAAATGACCTCCCTAAGTCACAGACAAAAGACGTCTCGTTAATGACGTCTTTAAGATGAGGAAAAATTGACGCGTATACTTTTTTAAAGCTAAAATTATACGATATTTTATTTAGTAAAATTATATTACTAATTACTCCTTACTGCTTGCAATTTCCTTGCACTGCAAGGTCGCATCTTTCGGAACACTGTCCAACCTGGAGATGCAGATTTTTACACTAGCCGAAAGTATTTGAGATCACCAATCACAGACCGATGTCGAGCTATTTTGGCTCTCATCGGTATGGTGTAGACGATAACAACAATCTCAAAAAATTCCTACAAGAAGCGAAGATGTTGAATAAATGTAGTAGTCTATTGTTCATTACGCCATCTATCGATGGAGGTTTTTCCTATTTAAATTTTGTAAAATTATTAGTCTTATTTTTCTGTCATATAATATCACAAATTTTTCTGGCGGGTTTTCTAAATATGACCTTATTAGTTTTTTATGAGCTAGTATGACAAAAAAATGACGCCGAAAAGACTGACAGTAAAATGACGTTATAATTTTGGTGTGATGACCTCTTATGACCAAAAATTACTAAAAAATGACGTCAGGTTGCTGCTTGAAAACTAGTATAACAAAAAAATGACGTCACCTTAACGACGTCAAAAACACGTCAATAAAATGACGTCATAATTTTGGTCCGATGACGTCTTATAACGAAAAATGACTAAAAAATTACGTAATAATGACGTCCGCTTGCTGCTTGGGATACGGCTCTTAAATTTATTAGAGATAAACTCATGGTTCATTACTCAAATAATAAAATTCGGTTTTGAAAAAATGCAGATACGCCCTTTTCAGTTAACACGGCAGAGTTGTTAACGTCATTAATTTTGGTAAAGGATAGTTTTCAGAATTAGATGTTTTTAAATATGGTGTATGGGGTCCAAATAACTTTATTTTAATTTTTTTAAAACATCTATAAAAATGTTGTCACACATATTAAAATATCCTTTAATTAAAAAAAAAAAAGTTGAGCCAGAGCTGGACTTATATCGATACCGTAATTTGCAAATCGGCTAACTCCATTTCACCTTCAAAAGAAAAGGATAGTTAGTTGGTCTATCATAAAATATAAACATGAAAGAGTTTATATGGTTTCTTTATTTAAAATAACGCCAAAAACATTAATCTACTTAACAAATGTTAAAAAACTTTATTTTACATTATTTTTATTTATATTATTTTTCAAATATTTTTGTCTCTGTTTTAAAATTTTGTAAACATGGAGTTAGCCGATTTGCGACTTACGTTATCGATATGGAAAAAAATTATTTGTAAAATTATTTAAAAAACTTTATTAGCAATCACCTCTGCTTATCAAGTAACCTAAAATTTATTAATAACATTCATGGACGTCGGTTGGGGAGATAATTAATAAAACCCAAATTAAAATATCAAAAAGGAGGGTTAGTTTGCTCGATATCTAAAAAAGTTATTTAAAAAAGTGTTTGAAATTTAGTTTTGGGCCGATGTGGCAAATTTCAAAAAAAAATGAAATAAGTCAATGTGAAAAAAAATTACAAAAATTATAAAAATCCAAATCAGTTTGTCACTTTATACAGGGTGTTCATTTAAAAACTTTCCACTCAAGTTATCTTCGAAACGAGACAGATTTGAGAAAATCGCCGAAACACGTCAAGATATTTATTGAGGGGGAACGTTTTTACAAAAAATTGGACGGCGCCCCTTTAACCCCTTAACCACTAGGGCCACCACCCCAAAATTCTTAAATGAGAAGAAGAGTGATACATCATTTTAAAGCTCCTGACGAGTACTTTATAACCCTAGAATATGAAGTCAATATCTTCACCTATTACAAAATGGCGGTACTTGAAAAATTACCTAAATACCTGATTTGGATGGTCATATTTCCGAAACTAATAAAGTTAGATGTACTTAATGTGGTATTTTCTTACAGCTCATTTAAAGATCTTTTTAATGGTAAAATAATATACAGGGTTCTTAAATAAAAAAATATTTACTTTTTCTTCATAACCCTGTATATTACTACCAGTATCACCATTAAAAAGACCTTTAAGAAAACACCACATTAGGTACATCTAACTTTATTAGTTTCGGAAATATGGCCATCCAAATCAGGTATTTGGGTAATTTTAAAGTACCGCCATTTTGTAATAGGTGAAGATATTGACTTCATATTCTAGGGTTATAAAGTACTCGTCAGGAGCTTTAAAATGATGTATCACTCGACCCGCCTTCTCATTTAAGAATTTTGGGGTGGTGGCCCTGGTGATTAAGGGGTTAAAGGGGCGCCGTCCAATTTTTGTAAAAACGTTCCCCTCAATAAATATTTTGACGTGTTTCGGCGATTTTCTCAAATCTGTCTCGTTTCGAAGATAACTTGAGTGGAAAGTTTTTAAATGAACACCCTGTATATAGTTAGAAAACTTATAAAAAAATAATAAGATTCGTAAATTAACTGAATATTTGAATGTCTTTTAATTTTTATTTTTACTTTTTATTTCAAATTTTGTACATCGGCCTAAAATTCCATAGTTTAAAAATAAAAAAATCTATGTGTCCAACTCTTTGGCGGTCTCTGTAAAATAATGTTTTCGAGCCATACAACATTTGTTATTTTTTATACAAATATTATTGTTCAATTTATTTAAACTTGTGATTTAAACTAAACTTTTTAAAAAATATTGTTATTGTGTAATAAAAGACACAAAAGAGTATAAAATTACTTCATAAAAGGAGTTTTGTATTATATTTATAAATGTTTTTATAATATTCCTAATTTTTATTAAAATGGAATCTCTAAAAAATAACTGAATTTTAAATGTTTTTACGATTTTCACTTTCCCATTCTCAGCCAGAAATATTACAAAGATAAATAACTAACTAAAACACCTATGATTTCATAATTTCAGCTATATTCGCAACGAAGATTATTTATTTATTTAATTACCCATGACAAGATTTTATTTTTTTTTTAAATGACACCTAAAATTTTTTAATAGGCCACGCAAAACAATACTTCTGTTGCCATTGGAAAAATATTTTAATAAAATATATAAAATTTGTTATTGTTTTACTTTTTAGGTTTCCACCAATTGCTTCGAAGCCAACCCGCACGAGGTTAGCAAAGTACCAGTGTTACGTCTGTCAAAAATTCTTTTCACAAAGTCCCAAATAATCAGTCATTATAAATATTTGGCCATAAGTCTCATATGGAAATGCAACATATGCAAAGATTCCCAACAAGACTGCAAACACAAAAAAGAAAACGGAGAGCACCAATGCGAATTTTGTAAGCAGCCTGTAGAAGAACCCAGGAACTTTCATATTTGCTTTCATTTGAATCCTAGCAACGTCATAAAAAGGGGAAGAAAAATAAAGGAAGACAAAGAGACCACCAAACAATGTGGTTACAACAAGAAAAATAAAGGTGTAGTTGGAGGAAGGAAAGGAAGAAAACGAAAAGAAGAAACAGAGAGATTTAATTATAAAAGAAGAAGAAGTTGTTGAAAATAAACCTGATGTAGAAACAATGCAAGAAGCTACAGATTTACCCGACCCGATGATATTTAACGGAAATGAAGATACAGATGATAATGATGATATTGATGATGTAGATGATATAGACACGTGTATTTACTGCAACAAATCAATGCGTTCAAATGTCCTGGGCGCCCACGAAGACTGGCACAGAGCACACGACATAAACGTCAAAAGGCTTAGCGAAACGACCTCGAAAAGGCCTTTAAAAAACAGCGAAAGCCTTTGCTCGTTCTGCGGAATCTTCAAACCGAGCAACAAACTTCGTCGCCACGAATATGTCGATCACATAAAGAAGTTCGTTCGGAAAGTCTGCGATATCTGCGGTATTTTTACTTGTCCCACGTATATTAAAGAACATATGCGCACGCACGACGCGGTTCAAGGCTTTCGATGTGAAGTTTGCGGCAAAGCGTTTTTCAGGAAGAAGGCCTTGGCTCGGCATAGGTTGGTGCATAGTGACGTGGCTCAGTATTCCTGTGCGGTTTGCGGCAAACTGTTTAAAATTAAGTTTAATTTGAGAGTGCATATGAGAACTCATGAGGACGTGAAACCGTTCGCTTGTTCGGTGTGCAAAAAGACTTTTACGACAAAGCAGTGGCGAGACAATCATATGAAGACTCACGGGATTGTTATTAATAGGTGACTTTTGCGTGGTTGAATTAAAATGAAATTAAATGGAATTGAAGATGCCGAAAAAGAAACAGGTTTTTACGATTTTAAAATGTTCTTTTGGGCCGATAGCGATTTTCTCCTGCTTATACAGGGCGTTTCTGAATAAGATACTTTCTGTGAATCCTTGGGTGATTTTAGGAATAAAAGTTTAAATCAACCTTTATCTTAAATGACCTAACTTTTAAAATACGGGGTGATAAAGTTTTAAAAACACATTTTTTGTAATAACGTATGTCCTAAAAGTTTTGGCACAAAACTCATTGTCTTTAATTTTAACAAAAACAAAATAATATCAAGTTGCCTTTGAAAACAAAAGTTTATTTACTTTATTTACTGTCAGTTGAGATTTATTTATTTTGAAGTATTCGCTTTAAGATGTCGTATAAATTAGAAATAAGAAAAAGTATCTACAAGTTAGTTGGGCGGATACCCAAAGCTGAAATCTGTCGAATATTCCAGAATGAAAACATTTCACGCAGAACCATTTATAGAACAATAGCGGAGTGCGAGCAGGGAATACCATGTCTGAATCTCCCAAAAGTGGAAGACCCCGTGCATTTACCGCACAGAGGTCAGAGAGATTGGTGAGAAGAGCAAAAACCAGATTGGAATGTCAACGAGGAGACTGGCTGGGCAATACAGATCTTCTAAGAGTACGATATCGTTGGAATTGAGGAGGAATGGTCTTAAATATCGAAAGAGACGTAATTGCCCCAAATACTCTCAAGCGCAGCATTAAAAAAAAACCGATAAATATTGTGTGCCAAAACTTTTAGGACATACGTTACTCATGAGGCCACTTTAAATTTTTTAAAGAAATTTGGTACACAGCCACTATACATTTAGAGGCAATCTCTAATGGATATTTTTTTTCTAATTTTTCCTTTGTTGTACAAGCGGGATTTAAAAAATATTTTTAAAGAAAAACATGGTATGTCACTGCTTCTTCCCAGAACACTTATAATTTTTTTCACTTTCAAGCAAGTTTGATTACTTGATTTTCTTTTGTTTAAAGCATGGTAATCTCGTATTTTTTATTTTTTATCTTTGGGCAAACCACGAAGGCTAAAAGCCTAAATAATAACGTACCGTGGGTGTCTTAAGTGAGGTAAGAGGGAGTTTGTTGACACGGAACTTAAATACTTTAAGATTTGGGAGGAAGGAAAGACCTTCACGGGCAACAGGTTCCACATTCTAGAAACTCTAGGGATAAAAGAACCAACAAAATGGGAAGTTCGGGGCCTGTTCAGTGGGACCGAATAGGGATGTATACGCGCGGCACCATAAGTTTCTCTGTTGGGAACCGTGAGTGGAGAAACTATACTGGACAATTCTTCAGAGCGGAAGCCATGGAAGTACCTATTAAAAAGCGATAAATCCCCACATCCCGACGATGGGCAAGAAAGGGAAGCCTTTATGTAAGTAAAGGATCATTAATGAGACGAATAGCTCTTCTTTAAAAGGTATAAAGAATAAGTAATAAGTATATATATATAGGTAATAAGTATAAAAATAACAGGCATTTTTCTGCATGATGATATTGCTATTACTTGGTTATTTGTAGAAGACCATAAGGTGTTTTAAAGACCCACTTGTAAAAAATGGTTTAAAGGACGCTAGGACTCATTCCTTTCAATCTTTGACTTACTCACGAAAATAAAAGAGTTGTCTTTTCATACTATACCTCCCTGTACCTCAAAGTTGATACATTTAGGGCAGACCTAAAT
Organism: Listronotus bonariensis; assembly: GCA_014170235.1. Taxonomy (NCBI): domain Eukaryota; kingdom Metazoa; phylum Arthropoda; class Insecta; order Coleoptera; family Curculionidae; genus Listronotus; species Listronotus bonariensis. Next base: position 20,928 of record JACEGR010000250.1, read on the forward strand.
GTTTGTTTAAACTTTTCATCTTAGAACCACTAAAGGATTCTCAACCGTATGAATCGTGCAAATCCCTGTTATATTCGCTCTCTTATTTATATTAAAACTCACCGATATTTACTCTGTATTTTTATTTTTATTGTTATTTTTAAAATATAAGATAATATATCTATTATACACAATTACATGTTTTTTGTCTTTTTTAACCATTTCTTATTCCTTGTTGACCTTCGAAAAGTCGTCATACATTTTGAAAGCTACCAAGCTTTATTGGAAAACGACGAACTAGTGGAGATATCTCTTTCACAAAACCTTTAATTAATTGTAAGTTTAAGCTTCAAAAATCTTTTTAGTTTAATACCTTAAAGTATAATCATGTTCGCTGTTAAAAAAAATAACTGCTATTTCTTATCTTATATTTATCAACAGCCAAATTCTGCTAAGTAAGGTGTCATCTATTCTGTGTGTAAGGGGCAATTTAGCGGTAGTAATAAACCGTATTATCTATAATCAAAACTTTGGGCCTTGTTAAAATCATAATAGTAATTTAACAATAAATATATTAGAAGACAAAGATGTATGTTAATACATATCCAAAAAATATAACCTAAACATTTCTTTTAGAAAGATGAACCTTCCTCCTTGTATATGTAAAATATGCTTGGCTTCCTTTTCTTCCAAAAGAAAACTGTCTGATCACCTAAGCAACTTGGCAGTGGAAACAAGGTCCTATTGCTTCACATGTAAAACCTTTTTGGACGTGACAGTAGCTGTGATGACCCAATAGAAGACAAAATGATTTATTGCTATTTTTGTAACCTTAAGCTTCAGTTTGGACAATTGAGAAATCATCTTTGCTTCCACACGGAAGTTAGAAGTCAAAAACATGTAAAATGTGGACAAATAAAAAGAAAGATGAAACCCAAAGGTTAAGAAAGAATATGGTGAGAAGTAAAGAAGTTTCGAAGCAAGTTAGGAAGTTAAAAGCAACTAAAAGAAAAAAATGAGAAAAAAGTGTACAGATAAGAAAAAAAGGTTAGGAAAAATATAGTTGAAAGTGAACAAGTTTCGGATAAAATTAGGGAGTTAAAAGCAACTGAAGTATCTTTGGTTTGTGAAACTTCATTTGATAATGATAATACTGTTGATACTGCCAAAGAAATATACAAAGATTCATTGTCCAGATTGGATGCAACAGAAGAAAAAGCAACTGAAGTATCTTCGGTTTGTGAAACTACATTTGATAATGATAATACTGTTGATACTGCCAAAGAAATATACAAAGATTCATTGTCCAGCTTGGATGCTACAGAAGAAACTGACCTTTGTATTTTCTGTTCAAAAGAAATTCCGCTCTCCAAACTAGTAAAACACGAAAATGCACATAGAGAAGATGAAAAACGGAGGGCCAGACAACATAGGAACCCGATCAACAAAGAGGGCGATATTATTTGCCATATATGTGGTACCACTGTTCCATCGAACAGTATTAAAAAACACGAGAGAACCCATACAAGGTATCGTATCGATATTTGTGCCATCTGTGGGTTCCCAGCTAAGAATATCCATCATGCACATGTGGACTCACAGTGAAGAGAAACAGTTTGCATGTCAAGAATGCGGATTGGCTTTTAAACACAAAAACTGTTTGGATAATCATAGGCTCGTTCATGTTGCTGTAGGAAAGCATAGTTGTCCCACGTGCGAAAAAACGTTTAAAACACCGTATAATTTAAGGGTTCACATGAGAAGTCATCAAGATATTAAGCCTTATGCTTGTCAGTATTGCGAAAAAACGTTTACGACAAAACAGTGGAGGGATAATCATCAAAAGGCTCACATAACTCGCATATAAAGTTGTTGCTCTACCCAAGGTTAGTTTATATTTATAAGGTTGCGACATATCCTCAACTTTTAGGCGGTTCGAGGTCGGGGACGCAAGGAAGGGCACTTCTCGGAGAAAAGTTGGCAAGACTGGGTAAAATCAAAGCTGATGATCAATCCAGTGGCGTCTAGAATTTGCGCATTTCATTTTGCATTGTTTTGGAAGTGATATTTGTTGAAAGATGTAATTCCAAATGTTTTTTATTTAAAGTAAAAGAATTTACAACTTAATAACAATTAAAAACTGTTGTGTAAACGGTTGTTCTACTAATACAATAAACTGTATATCTCCGGCACTGAACAACATGGCCGAAAAATGGGAGATGTGACGTCATAACACGTCAAAGCAATATGGCCGAATGTCGTGACCTTATATAGACCGACTTTGGCTCTACCTTAAATATATTGCAAACGTTAACGACCATTTATAAAATTTTAATTTTAATTTAAGTGTTTTTATACAGTGACCGCCACAAAGTTAAACACATATGGGAAAAAAAATAATTTTTGATATTATTAATAAAACTTTTTTGGCAATCACCTCTGCTTATCAAGTGACCTAAGAATCAATTATGCCATCTGGCTCATTGGCGTCCTTAAGGGAGATAATTAATCAAAATTAAATTAAAATAATAATAGGTGTGGTTAGTGGGCTGAATATCTTTAAAAGTTATTTTGAAAAATGTGTTTAAAATTTAATTTTAGGCCGATGTGCAAAATTTGGAATAAATATTTTAAAGAAAAGATTTAAAAGACCTTTTTCCCAAAAAAATAATTGGTGAATTTACGAATCTTAATTTTTTATTTAAAATAAGTTTTCTAACTATAAAGTGACGAACTAATTTAATTCATTACGATTTTTGTTTTTTTATACGTTTAAAACGAGAAAATTTAAAAAATGAGATTTGACAAGTACTATAAGTGTGTTCACCTGCTTTTTCTAAGAGCTAAATTGTAATTTTAAAATCTAAACAAGATAGATCATTTTATTAGAGTGTTTTTTATTTGTTTTAAAGCCAACCTATGTTGCAAATAAATTTGGTATAAAATGTGCAATATTATTTGTGTATTAATAAGAGTTTAAATTTTTGGGTGAGTGACTCAACTTTTATTGAATTATAAGAAAAGAACTGGTTTACAAAACTGTTTATGTTTAATAATATTTAATAAAAATAGTCTTTTCTGTCATGGCTTACTACAATTTGATTGTATTAATATGTATATAGAAATACAGCTCTTAGAAAAAACAAGTGTACACACTTAGGCTACGTGCCAATCTCATTTTTTTATCATTTTCCCGTTTTAAATGTGAAAGAAAAAACAAAAATTTTCATAAATCAAATTAGTTCCTCACTTCATAGTTAGAAAATTTATTTTAAAGAAAAAAATAAGATTCCTAAATTGACAGATTTTTTTGGGAAAAAGGTCTTTTTCATTTTTGTTTTAAATATTTATTCCAAATTATTTTGCACGTCGGCGTAAAATTTACATATAAACACTTTTTTAAATAACTTTTTAGATATCGAGCCAACTAACCTGACTTTTTGATATTTTATTTTAATTTTTAATAATTATCACCCTACCGGACGCCTATGGCTACTTGAGAAGCAGAGGTGATTGCCAAAAAGTTTTTAAAAATTTTAAAAATATTTTTTTCCCATGTTTTTATTAGGGTGTGCCAAAAAGTAAAAAAAAACCGTTTTTCGCTCTTACCTAATAAATCTCAAAGAACAGTTTTTACCACTTTTTGCCCTGCAAGCTTAAAAAAAAATATTGTAACAAAAACTAAATAAATGAAAAATTTTGTACAGTGCGTCCAATCTCACTTTTCCACATTTTAAATGCCTATAACTTTTTATTTCTTAACTTGAAAACATTATCCAGAGACCAAATTGTACAGTACCACCATTAAAAAGAGCTTTACAAAAATACTACATTTAATATATCTATATTTAATAGTTTTGGAAATATGACCATTTTAATCTGAAAAATATTATATGTAATTTCCATTATATCTACAATCTAAGCTTAGTCCTAAGTAGGTATAGTGGAAATTACATATCCAGGGCCATAAAAGTGGGAAAAACCCGGTTTCTCATGATATTTGGACGAAAAAAACTTAAAGAATTATGGAGGACCTCTTAAAACTAAAAATTTTGAGCTGGTCTTTTAACAGAAGCTTTGTTTAAGCATCCTTTGAGATATTTTTGTGGGAGAGCAAAAACCCATTTTTTGAGTGTTTTGGCACACCGTAGGGTATATTTTATCTTGTGTTTTATATATAAAAGAATTTTAACACAACTGTTAGGTTAACAGAAACTTAGCTTACAATCTAAGAAGTACATCTCATGCCTCAATATCACAGCACAATCTATCTCATACTGCCAATAGTTGCATTATTATGCCATCCAACCTGTATAACCACCTGCCCCGTGAAATTAAAACCATACACTCCATACAGAGCATTTCAATCTTCAAATCAAAACTTAAACAAATTTTACTTAGGCACAGTTCTTATTCCGTCGCGAAATTTCTAAATTATAATTATTTTTTAAGTTTACTAATTTTACATTTGTTTATTTATTGGTGTTTCTATCCAAAAAATCTAACTTAGAAATCTCTTTTTAGAAAAATGAACCTTCCTCTTCGTATGTGTAAAATATGCTTGGCTTCTTTTTCTTCCGAAAAAAACTGTCTGATCATCTAAGCAACTTGGCAGTGGAAACAAGGTGTTATTGCTCCACATGTAAAACATTCTTTGGATCTGACGATAGCTGTGGGGACCCAATAGAAGGCAAATTGATTTATTGTAATTTTGTGACCAAAAGCTTCAATTTGTTCAATTGAAAAATCATCTTTGCTTCCACACGGAAGTTAGAAGTAATAAACACGAGAAGAGAAAAAGTGTTCGATTAAGAAAGAAAGCTAATATCAAAAGGTTAAGGAAAAATATGGTGGAAAGTAAAGCAGTTTCCAAGCAAGTTAGGGAGTTAAAAGCAAGTGAAGTATCTTCGTTTTGTGAAACCATTTATGATAATGATGATACTGCTGAAGAAATATATGAATATGCATTGTCCAGGCTTAAGGAAATAGAAGAAACTGACCTTTGTATTTTCTGTTCAAAAGAAATTCCGCTCTCTCAACTGGAAGAACACGAAAATGCTCATAGAGAAGATGAAAAACGAAGGGCCAGACAACATAGGAACCCGATTAAAAAAGAGGGCGATATTATTTGCCATATATGTGGTACCACTGTTCCATCGAAGAGTCTTAAAAAGCACGAGAGGACCCATAGAAGGCTTGGTACCGTTATTTGTGCCATCTGTGGGTTTCCAGCTAAGAATATCTACCAACACATGGCGACTCATAGTGACGAAAGAAAGTTTGCATGTCAAGAATGCGGATTAGCTTTTAAACACAAAAAGAATTTGGATGCTCATATGCTGGTTCATGATGCTGTAGGGAAGCATAGCTGTCCTACGTGCGGGAAAGCATTTAAAACGCCGTATAATTTAAGGGTTCACATGAGAAGTCATCAAGATATTAAGCCTTATGCTTGTCAGTATTGCGAAAAACGTTTACGACAAAACAGTCGAGGGATAATCATCAAAAGAATCATATAACTCAAATATGAAGTTGTTTCTTTAGCTTAAATATGCTGTAAACATTAAAGAATTCTTCCGTCCATTTAAATGGTTTTATAAGTATGTATTGTATATTTTGTCTTGTGTTTTATATACAGGGTGTTTTCTAATTGCGGTAAGAAAATTTAAGTGCGTATTTCTAAGCTAATATTATGAAAAAAAATGTATATAAACATAGGTCCGAAAATGCCTTGTTTATAAGATACAGGTTGTTAAACCTTTAATAATATCTTAAATATGCTATCTTATTTATTCTGTATGTAAAGGGCAATTTAGGGGTAGTAATATACCGTATTATCTATAATCAAAATTTAGTGCCTTGTTAAAATCATAAAAGTAATTTTACAGAAACAAAAATTGTTACGACTAAATGTATTAGAAAATAAAGGTGTAACACATATCCAAAAAGTCTAACTTAAAAATATCTTTTTAGAAAGACGAACCTTTCTCTTTGTATCTGTAAAATATGCTTGGCTTCTTTTTCTTCCGAAAGAAATCTGTCCGATCATTTAAGCAACTTGGCAGTGGAAACAAGGTGCTATTGCTCCACATGTAAAACATTCTTTGGACCTGATAGTAGCTGTGATGACTCAATAGAAAGCAAAAAGTTTTATTGTAATTTTTGTGACCAAAAGCTTCAGTTTGTTCAATTGAAAAATCATCTTTGCTTTCACACGGAAGTTAGAAGTCAAAAACATGTAAAATGTGAACAAATAAAAAGAAAGATGATACCAAAAGGTTAAGGAAGAATATGGTGGAAAGTAAGGAAGTTTCGAAGCAAGTTAGGCAGTTAAAATCAACTAAAGTATCTTCGTTTTGTGAAACTATATATGATAATGATGATACTGCTGAAGAAAAATATGAATATGCATTGTCCAGACTTAAGAAAATAGAAGAAACGGACCTTTGTATTTTCTGTTCAAAAGAAATCCCGCTGTCTCTACTAGAGGACCACGAAAATGCATGTAGAGAAAATGAAAAACGGAGGGCGAGTGTACATAGAAACCCAATCAAAAAGAGGGTGACCTTATTTGTCATATATGTGGTACCACTGTCCCATCGAAGAGTGTTAAAAAGCACGAGAGGACCCATAGAAGGCTTGGTACCGTTATTTGTGCCATGTGTGGGTTTCCAGCTAAGAATATCTACCAGCACATGGCGACTCACAGTGACGAAAGGAATTTTGTATGTCAAAAATGCGGATTAGCTTTTAAACACAAAAAGTATTTGGATGGTCATATGCTGGTTCATGTTGCTGTAGGGAAGCATAGCTGTCCCACGTGCGGAAAAGCATATAAAACGGCGTATAATTTAAGGATTCACATGAGAAATCATTAAAATATTAAGCCTTATGCTTGTCAGTATTACGACAAAACATTCAATCAGTAATCATCAAAAGGCTCACACAACTCAAATATAGAGCCGTTTCTGTAGCTTAAATACGTTGTATGTATGTAATGGGTGATTCATTTGGGGGTATTTTTTTCAAAAAAAACTAAAATTTGATTTATTAAGTAATATTTATTGTCATACGGAAGAACTTTACCTTATATTTATTTTTTAAAGTAAATTTCTGTTTAAATGTTGGCCTTGTCTGCGCCTAAGATTGCCTGTTCATAAGCTTCAAATTTGGATGACGCGTTGAAGCATTTCGAGTGGTATTTGGTGAATGAAGCTAGTAATGTTAATTTTTGCACGAGTTAAATTTTGTATGCTTTTGTACCAAGATCCTTATGTCAAATACTCCAAGTTGTTGCATATGTCCAGCGGTTGAGAACGGCGCCAGATTGATTCGTTAGGATCATCGCGTACACTCGCAGTTACTGCCGCTAAATTTTCTGTTCTACGTGCTGGAAGTGGTCCATTTGGTCCAGGATTATCTAATAATGAAAATTGGAGTTTACATTTTTAAGATGGTATAGCAAATAGTCCGCTGGATAGGTCCATTATGCGTGGACCATAAGTTGCCCGAAGCGCACGAAACACATTTCTCGGCGAACGATGATTTTCATAATACAGTTGAACAAGTTTTAGACGTTGTGCCAGGCTAAGTCTTTCCATGATAAATTGCCAAACAGTACTGATTACAAATACCATGATAGTTTGAAATTTAGACACTCTCATCTACCCAAAAATACCTATAAGAAATATAACATCTAAGTGAATCACCCGATAAATATGTAGTAGTGATGTAACGAATGTTCACATTCGCTAATATTCGCATATTTTTAAATAATTTGCAAGAACCAATGCGAATGTTTGGGAAATGTAATTGACAAACTAAAAAATATACCAACCCCAAAATTATCGCATAATATGCTCGAGTTTCTCCATAAGCATTAATACAAAAATGCTTTCATTTAAATGGTCATATTTCTTTTAATAATTAGGTTATCAGGAAAATTAAATAAAGAAAATGCTAAAGAATGGTGAAGCTATAACTTTGGCGTAACTGTTGTTATTTACTGTTAACAATACATTCTATAGGGTGTAGCAATTATAGGTTGCTAAAGAGAATAAACCATACTTTTGGTTGATATAACAAAACGAGCTTGAGATGTTTTCTAAAATTTTATTTTACCCTATCACGTACTTCATGCTTTCACTACTATAATTTATTTTTACGTGTTAAGGTTGCAGATTTTGGGTTTTTGAATGTTTTAACATTTAATTCGTTTTTTTATTTATAAATATATAGTATGGTCTATTAAATGGTTAACAAATGGAGGATTTTTTTATTTCTGATTGTTTATTTCGTATAAGTTTTATCAAATTCTGCAGAAGAAAAACTCATCTTTATTTTTTAATTGGATAGGGATTCGACCGTGTCGAGAAATAGTTTTTATTTATTTACGCAAAACCCATATATCAAATAAACGAAAGTCAAGAGGTCAAATTTGTTTTAAACCGAATAGGAATTTTAAAACAGATTTTTATTTTGGAAAAATGCAGTGGCGTACCATTTTCTTCTTAAATAATATTTACCTTAAACCCCTTATGGATGACACTGGTAAAAATTATTGTTTTTCTTGCATGCCAAAAATGTCTTCTGATGAATGGGAGAAGTCCCCTAAGTGTTTTAAAAATATCTGAATTGGTATAAAAGTTTTTATTAAAAAACCTTTTTTTAATTTTAACACCCTGTAGTTCAAAAAGTAAAACGTTTAGGACATATGTTTATTTAAAGTTCTTTTCCTAATTTTCATTGTAGAATTACCCCTTAAAGTTTGTCAGGACTGGTAAATGTTTTTATGTAGCAAAAAAAAAACGTAGAAAAAATATTTATTTCCTTGTATTTTTTTAGCAAAGAAGTTCTTTCATTAAATTATAAAGATTTTTTTAAAAATGAGTTAATCGACAGTTCTTTCATTAAAGTTGAAGATGACAGTAATTCCAGTGACGATATCCCCAAAAACGAATTGGATGAAAATATGGATGAAAAGAAATTTCAGGTGATTTCTCAACAACTTATACATATCCGCTTGAAAAGCAATGTGCAGTTTTCTTAAAAGAATATTCTACCACAGCAGAGTCAGCCAATCATTTAGAAAAATTAAATATAAAAACCCGGGAATTTTGTCCGTCGTGCCCTAGACCCTCTTCTACCGTCCAAACACTGTGTCCTCATCCAGCTAGTGCAAGAACAACAATCTGTAGTTTTTGCAAGGCCCCACTAAGTCGTGGAGAACTTAATATGCATCCTTGTTTTCATCAAAGAGTTATGGGTAATATTATAGAAAGGAAAAAACATAATCAGGCGGTAATTATTTTAAATGCTAAAAAATTTCGGAACCTCAAGTTGCAAGTGAAACTTTGATTAAAAATGAGGTTAAATTAGAAGATTTAAATGATGAGGTAATAGAAGTTAATGATGATTCATCTGATTCGATAGAAAAACAACGGAAAACGGATGATGCTATTCTTTTTGAAGACATACCCGAAATCGATTCAGGTCGCAAGCAGGGAGCACTTAAATATGCGTGTGCAGTTTGTTCCAAAACTTTTGCTAGTAAAAAGGAATTGCTTTTTCATTTTAATCAATTAAATATTAAAACATGGAGAGATTGTATTCCTTGCAAAAAAACAAATTCCACCACTGAACGAGAATGTTTTCATTCGCTTCATCAAAAAACCCTTAAATGTGGTTTTTGTAAACAAGCCATAAACCCTTCCGAGGAAAATATGCATCCTTGCTTCCACATTCATATTGACGAAATAAAGTTTACATGTCCAAGGTGCCAATTGGCTTTTAAACACCAAGATGAGTTAGATACTCATATGCTGGTTCACTCTGCTGGTTGGATGCATAAATGTCCTACGTGCAGTAAGGAATTTAAACGGCATTACAAGTTAATAGTTCACATGAGAATTCATCAAAATTATAGGCCTTTTGCTTGTCAGTATTGTAACAAAGCTTTTACGACAAACCATAGAAGGAATCATCATCAAAAAATCGTACATAAATCATATGTAAACCTGTGTCTATAAGTAAAATGTTGTAAGTGGTAACTTTTAGTCGTTCATTTGTAAACTTTTAGATTAAATGTTTTAAAATAAAGAGTCTTTTATTGAAAGTAGAGACATTTTGCACCCCTTATTTTGCAATTCCGTTGTGGTTAACGTTATTCTGAGACTGCGCAGTAACGCAAACATGATCCGTTATCGTTATTAACCATACCGGACTCCTTTAATTACGGATGAATACCGAAGAGCTTATCGTTATCGTTATCGTTATTGTTAAACTGCGTGGTTGCCGGATTGTAGAAATTTTAATATCAATTATTTAAAAGGTTAAACTTTTAATGCCGTATTTATTAAAATATCATTTATACCTAGGCTCTAATTAGCGAAAAATCTATAGCAGTAATAAAAATCAAATAGTGTTAAGAAATTAAAACCGACTTGCACTTTTACGGATATTCTAAATCAGTAATTAATTTAGATGTTACAATCTGGAACACTTGCTTTTTATTCTACTACCAAACCTAACCTTACTTTTTGTGTTTTGCTTATACTGTATTGTTTGCATCTACTTTAAAAAACGAAATCAACAGAAGCATATATTTAAATATGAATTTATATCTTATGAAGAATAAAAGTAAATACTGACTTTTTGTTAACTTTAAAATGGGTGAACCATAGGCAAAAATAAGGTTATGTGTCGAAAGCGCAGATGCAAGATATATTTCTTAAAAGAGGCTGCAAAATCTCTGTCTTAAACTGCTGCTGTAATCGTTATGTTTAATAACGATAACCATAAGGAGGCCAAAAAACGTCTGTTATTTTAAGAGGTGCAAAATGTCTCTAGTGACAGTATTTCAAATAGATATTTCTCGGTTTTTTAATCCATGTATTTTTAATTTTTAGGTGTTATTATATTTAGTATAGTGTTCAGTTTTAGGATGCAGCGTCTGATTCCTCTTGATCGGTTGAAAGTACTAAAAAATATTACTAAAATGGTAGCTCAGTTGTGGCCACTCAACGTTTATTTACTCCAAAAAAATGGGTTGCCATCATCGGCACTCTGCGCAGGTTATCCGCCACACTGTGGAAAAGTTTGTAGATGAGTTTGGACGTAAAGTTAACTTAAGTTTAAACATTTCCACAGCGCGGTGTATAAGCTGCGCATAGTACCGATTATGGCGACTCAATTCTGAAGTAACTGAGCTACCGCTTTGATAATATTTCTTTAGTACTTTCAACCGATCGCGATCGAGAGGAATCAGATGCTGCATCATAAAACTGCACACTATACTAAATATAGTAATACCTAGAAATTAAAAAAAATATTTATTAGAAACCGATAAATCTCTATTTTTGTTATCTTTGGACAAACCACGAAGGCTAAAAGCCTAAATACTAACGTACCGTGCATGGATGTTTTAAGCGAGGTAAGAGGGAGTTTGTTGACACGGGACTTAAACACTTGAAGACTTGGGGGGAAGGAAAGACCTCCGCGGGCAGCAGGTTTCACATTCTAGAAACTCTAGGGATAAAAGAACGAACAAAGTGGGAAGTTCGGGGCCTGTCCAATTGGACTGTATAGGGATGCATACGGGCGGCACCACGAGTTTCTCTGGTGGAAACCGTGAGTGGAGGAGCTATACTGGACAATTCTTCAGAGCAGAAGCCATGAAAGTACCTATAAAAAGCGATAAATCCCCACAGCCCGACGATGGGCAGAAGAGGAAAGCTTTTCTGTAAGTGAAGGATTATTAATGAGACGAATATAGCTCTTCTTTGAATGGAATCAAGAATGCTTAGGGTTGCGGGGGACGCCATGCCCCAGATATGAGAACAATATTACAAGGGAGGTCGGATTTGGGTCACATATAAAGTGTATAAATTAGAAGGGGAAAAATGCTTTTTGGCTCAAAAGAGAAATCCAAGCTTTTTGAAGCCGCGGTGGCTATAGATACAATGTGTTTATGCCAGGTAAGGTTACTTTCAAATGTGATGCCCACCAGACCGAAGGTATCCTGGCTCTGCAAAACTTGGCCGCTCATAAGTAGAGGATGAGTATTTGATGATTCTTTTCGCGACAAGGAACATGATTGTGTTTTGGATGCATTAAAGTGGACGAGATTTTTGGCGCCCCAATCCAATATTAAATTAAGATCCTGCGAAAGAGATATCTGCATCGCTCTGCGTTTGTTTTCCAAATCAGGTTTAGTGATGGGTTTAGGAACCTGAAAACTGGCGTGAAGGGTACTATCGTCGGCGAAACTATGAAATACTATCACTCTTATTAAAGGACCCTTTACATACGAAAAAATGTCCAACTTCGTTTGAGCTTTAATAGCTCAATTAACTGAGACTTTCACCTCAGAATCTCACGGAATAAGCTAGAATATCTGTACATACCTTTATTTTGGTACAAAAATACTCTCCTAAAAGTCCCCTATAATATCGTGTAGGACGTCGAAATATGAATAATGTCAAAATATCAGTTTTTTGCGAATATCTCGTTCTATTTACTTTTAAATTGCATTTATATTTATTATTAAAGTTGTAGAACACAAAATTCTTTACAAATTTAATTCTAAGCATTTTTTGTCATATCAACGGATCTGATAATAGAGGGCGCAGAGTGAAAGCACTTTAGTGTATGTACATACCTTAGCACGCAATCAATCGTAATAATTAGCAAATACTTAAGTAAAAAGATAACATATTAGACTAAAAATCACGATTGATTGCGTGCTAAGGTATGTACATACAGTAAAGTGTTTTACGCTTTGCACCCTCTATTATCGGATCCGTTGGTCTGACAAAAAATGCTTAGAATAAAATTTGTAAAGAATTTTGTGTTCTACAAATTGTATAATAAAAATAAATGCAAATAAAAGTAAAAGAAACGATATAATCGCAAAAAACTGATTTTCAACATTTGACCTGTCATATTTCGAGTTCCTTACATGATATCATAGGGGATTTTTAGGAGAGTTTTTGTACCAAAATAAAGGTATGTACAGATATTCAGTTTATTCCGTGAGATTCCGAGATTGACCCTTTTATTTGACTAAGATGACTGGGTTATAAATATTAATTTTAGGTACTTACCAATTAAATTTAAAGTTTTTTCATTTAAAATGCACGTAAAATCAGATCCAAAAATATCTGAATTGGTATAAAAGTTTTTATTAAAAACCTTTTTTTAATTTTTAACACCCTGTAGTTCAAAAAGTAAAACGTTTAGGACTATATGTTTATTTAAAGTTCTTTTCCTAATTTTCATTGTAGAATTACCCCTTAAAGTTTGTCAGGACTGGTAAATGTTTTTATGTAGCAAAAAAAAACGTAGAAAAAATATTTATTTCCTTGTATTTTTTTAGCAAAGAAGTTCTTTCATTAAATTATAAAGATTTTTTTAAAAATGAGTTAATCGACAGTTCTTTCATTAAAGTTGAAGATGACAGTAATTCCAGTGACGATATCCCCAAAAACGAATTGAATGAAAATATAGATGAAAAGAAATTTCAGGTGATTTCTCAACAACTTATACATATCCGCTTGAAAAGCAATGTGCAGTTTTCTTAAAAGAATATTCTACCACAGCAGAGTCAGCCAATCATTTAGAAAAATTAAATATAAAAACCCGGGAATTTTGTCCGTCGTGCCCTAGACCCTCTTCTACCGTCCAAACACTGTGTCCTCATCCAGCTAGTGCAAGAACAACAATCTGTAGTTTTTGCAAGGCCCCACTAAGTCGTGGAGAACTTAATATGCATCCTTGTTTTCATCAAAGAGTTATGGGTAATATTATAGAAAGGAAAAAACATAATCAGGCGGTAATTATTTTAAATGCTAAAAAATTTCGGAACCTCAAGTTGCAAGTGAAACTTTGATTAAAAATGAGGTTAAATTAGAAGATTTAAATGATGAGGTAATAGAAGTTAATGATGATTCATCTGATTCGATAGAAAAACAACGGAAAACGGATGATGCTATTCTTTTTGAAGACATACCCGAAATCGATTCAGGTCGCAAGCAGGGAGCACTTAAATATGCGTGTGCAGTTTGTTCCAAAACTTTTGCTAGTAAAAAGGAATTGCTTTTTCATTTTAATCAATTAAATATTAAAACATGGAGAGATTGTATTCCTTGCAAAAAACAAATTCCACCACTGAACGAGAATGTTTTCATTCGCTTCATCAAAAAACCCTTAAATGTGGTTTTTGTAAACAAGCCATAAACCCTTCCGAGGAAAATATGCATCCTTGCTTCCACATTCATATTGACGAAATAAAGTTTACATGTCCAAGGTGCCAATTGGCTTTTAAACACCAAGATGAGTTAGATACTCATATGCTGGTTCACTCTGCTGGTTGGATGCATAAATGTCCTACGTGCAGTAAGGAATTTAAACGGCATTACAAGTTAATAGTTCACATGAGAATTCATCAAAATTATAGGCCTTTTGCTTGTCAGTATTGTAACAAAGCTTTTACGACAAACCATAGAAGGAATCATCATCAAAAAATCGTACATAAATCATATGTAAACCTGTGTCTATAAGTAAAATGTTGTAAGTGGTAACTTTTAGTCGTTCATTTGTAAACTTTTAGATTAAATGTTTTAAAATAAAGAGTCTTTTATTGAAAGTAGAGACATTTTGCACCCCTTATTTTGCAATTCCGTTGTGGTTAACGTTATTCTGAGACTGCGCAGTAACGCAAACATGATCCGTTATCGTTATTAACCATACCGGACTCCTTTAATTACGGATGAATACCGAAGAGCTTATCGTTATCGTTATCGTTATTGTTAAACTGCGTGGTTGCCGGATTGTAGAAATTTTAATATCAATTATTTAAAAGGTTAAACTTTTAATGCCGTATTTATTAAAATATCATTTATACCTAGGCTCTAATTAGCGAAAAATCTATAGCAGTAATAAAAATCAAATAGTGTTAAGAAATTAAAACCGACTTGCACTTTTACGGATATTCTAAATCAGTAATTAATTTAGATGTTACAATCTGGAACACTTGCTTTTTATTCTACTACCAAACCTAACCTTACTTTTTGTGTTTTGCTTATACTGTATTGTTTGCATCTACTTTAAAAAACGAAATCAACAGAAGTGGCATATATTTAAATATGAATTTATATCTTATGAAGAATAAAAGTAAATACTGACTTTTTGTTAACTTTAAAATGGGTGAACCATAGGCAAAAATAAGGTTATGTGTCGAAAGCGCAGATGCAAGATATATTTCTTAAAAGAGGCTGCAAAATCTCTGTCTTAAACTGCTGCTGTAATCGTTATGTTTAATAACGATAACCATAAGGAGGCCAAAAAACGTCTGTTATTTTAAGAGGTGCAAAATGTCTCTAGTGACAGTATTTCAAATAGATATTTCTCGGTTTTCTAATCCATGTATTTTTAATTTTTAGGTGTTATTATATTTAGTATAGTGTTCAGTTTTAGGATGCAGCGTCTGATTCCTCTTGATCGGTTGAAAGTACTAAAAAATATTACTAAAATGGTAGCTCAGTTGTGGCCACTCAACGTTTATTTACTCCAAAAAAATGGGTTGCCATCATCGGCACTCTGCGCAGGTTATCCGCCACACTGTGGAAAAGTTTGTAGATGAGTTTGGACGTAAAGTTAACTTAAGTTTAAACATTTCCACAGCGCGGTGTATAAGCTGCGCATAGTACCGATTATGGCGACTCAATTCTGAAGTAACTGAGCTACCGCTTTGATAATATTTCTTTAGTACTTTCAACCGATCGCGATCGAGAGGAATCAGATGCTGCATCATAAAACTGCACACTATACTAAATATAGTAATACCTAGAAATTAAAAAAATATTTATTAGAAACCGATAAATCTCTATTTTTGTTATCTTTGGACAAACCACGAAGGCTAAAAGCCTAAATACTAACGTACCGTGCATGGATGTTTTAAGCGAGGTAAGAGGGAGTTTGTTGACACGGGACTTAAACACTTGAAGACTTGGGGGGAAGGAAAGACCTCCGCGGGCAGCAGGTTTCACATTCTAGAAACTCTAGGGATAAAAGAACGAACAAAGTGGGAAGTTCGGGGCCTGTCCAATTGGACTGTATAGGGATGCATACGGGCGGCACCACGAGTTTCTCTGGTGGAAACCGTGAGTGGAGGAGCTATACTGGACAATTCTTCAGAGCAGAAGCCATGAAAGTACCTATAAAAAAGCGATAAATCCCCAACAGCCCGACGATGGGCAGAAGAGGAAAGCTTTTCTGTAAGTGAAGGATTATTAATGAGACGAATATAGCTCTTCTTTGAATGGAATCAAGAATGCTTAGGGTTGTGGGAGACGCCATGCCCCAGATATGAGAACAATATTCCAAGGGAGGTCGGATTTGGGTCACATATAAAGTGTATAAATTAGAAGGGGAAAAATACTTTTTGGCTCGAAAGAGAAATCCAAGCTTCTTTGAAGCTGCCGTGGCTATAGATACAATGTGTTTATGCCAGGTAAGGTTACTTTCAAATGTGATGCCCACAAGACCGAAGGTATCCTGGCTCTGCAAAACTTGGCCGCTCATAAGTAGAGGATGAGTATTTGGTGACTTTTTTTGCGACAAGGAACATGATTGTGTTTTGGATGCATTAAACTCGACGAGATTTTTGGTGCCCCAATCCAATATTAAATTAAGATCCTGCGAAAGAGATATCTGCATCGCTCTGCGTTTGTTTTCCAAATCAGGTTTAATAATGGGTTTAGGAACCTGAAAACTGGCGTGAAGGGTACTATTGTCGGCGAAACTATGAAATACTATCACTCTTATTAAAGGACCCTTTACATACGAAAAAATTCCAACCACGTTTGAGCTCTAATAGCCCAATTAGCTGAGACTTTCACCTCAAAATCTCACGGAATAAGCTAAATATCTGAACATACCTTTATTTTGGTACAAAAATACTCTCCTAAAAGTCCCCTATGAGATCGTGTAAGGAATGAAAATCAGTTTTTTGCGAATATCTCGTTCCCTTTACTTTTAAATTTCATATATATTTATTATAAAAGTTGTGGAACACAAAATTCTTTACAAATTTAATTCTAAGCATTTTTTGTCATATCAACGGATCCGATAATAGAGGGCGCAGAGTGTAAAGCACTTTAGTGTATGTACATACCTTAGCACGCAATCAATCCTAATATTTAGCAAATACTTATGTTAAAAGATGACATAATAGACGAAAAATTACGATTGATTGCGTGCTAATGTACGTACATACAGTAAAGTGCTTTAGACTCTGCACCTTCTATTATCGGATCCGTTGATCTGACAAAAAATGCTTAGAATAAAATTTGTAAAGAATTTTGTGTTCTACAAATTGTATAATAAAAATAAATGCAAATAAAAGTAAGAGAAACGAGATAATCGCAAAAAACTGATTTTTTGACATTTGACCTGTCGTATTTCGAGTTCCTTACACGATATCATAGGGGATTTTAGGAGAGTATTTTTGTACCAAAACAATAAGGTATGTACTCAGTTTATTTCGAGATTGACCCTATAATTTGACTAAGATGACTGGGGTATACATATTAATTTTAGGTACTTACCAATTAAATTTAAAGTTTTTCATTTAAAATGCACGTAAAAACAGATTTTGTTTTTTTAATTTCTAATGCTTAGCCATACATACATACTATACAGGGTAGTAAAAAAAACCAAAACGTTTTATTATCTTAGCAACCGTCAAATATAAATGAACCAAATTTTTTACGAGGGGGAAACTGAACATGAAAAATTCAGCAGTGGAATCACGACGTTTGATTTTCGCTTCGATTTACCGAGTTATGTCATTGTCAGTATTTTAAGGAAATTAAAAAAAATAAACTCATTTGGGCATTTTTCTTGAAATGTGTACATATTTTTGCTGAGGCTTTTCGGAAAAAAGTACGACTTTTAGAAAATACAGAATTATTACGAATTACTGAGGAGGTCGAATATCGTGGCTGAATTTAGAGAGATGCCCATCGACTTGCTCGATTCAATCGAATCGAGTGTCGTGATCCCCCTGCTAATACTATATTTTCAAGGTTGCCCAGTTTATAGTTTTTCTCTAGAGAAAGAGAGAAAAAGAAAATTTTAAAATATTAAATGAAATACCCTTATTTTCATTATCGTAATCAATTGCCTGTATCAATTTTATTATGACTTGGTATTATCGATTTTTACTCCTGTCAATTCATGCTTTTTTAAAATTAATACAAGAACGAGAGGGTATGGTCAATTTTTTAAAATCAATCCAACCAAAATTCGTTAAAATTAACACAAGTGTGTAACAGGACATTCTAAATTCATAAAACTGCATTTGCGATTTGGCATCAGTTAAAGTCCTTATTTCCTTTCTTGACTTTTTTTTTAAGAATCTTTGAAACATCGCAGAGAAGATCACCGATAGGTTATAATAATTTAAAAATAAACTTATTTAAACTTTTGAAAGAAATAAAATTTATTTTGTCCTTTTAATTATTTGTCTTTATTTAAATTTGATACCTTATTTTTAGATGTTGCATAAGTACGTAGTATATTTAATATTTATTTCTAACAATAACAACTTATCTATCCCGATTCGAACGTTAAAAAAAAGTAAATTTCCAATAACTATTTCTTTTTTGTTTTATGTATACTATTTCATATAGCATATACGAAATAATTATTTCCTTGCTTTTTTTAGCAAAGAGGTTCTGTTATTAAACTATGAAGATTTCTTTGAAAGTGAATTAATCGATAACCCTGCAAATAATTGTGAAGACGCTAATAACACCGGTATTAATATCTCCAAGAGCAAATTAAATATAAATATTGATGCAAAAGAAAACTCAATTAATTTCTTAACAACTTCTGATTTGCTTGCAAAGCAATGTGCAGTTTGCTTAAAAGAATTTTCTACCACAGCAGAGTTAGAAAACCATGTAGAAAAATTAAATATAAAGACATGGGAATTTTGTTCTTCTTGCCTTCGACCTTCTTCTACCGTTCATAAACTATGCCCCCATCCAACTAGTGCAAGAAAGACCATGTGTAGTTTTTGCAAGGCACCATTAAGCTGTGGGCAACTTAAAATACATCCTTGTTTTCATCAGAGAGTTATGGGCAATATTATAGAAAAGGAGAAACATAAACAGGGGGTAATTATTTTAAATACTGAAAAAGTTTCGGAAACTCAAGTTGCAAGTGAAACTTTGAATGAAAATGAGGTTAAATTAGGAGATTTGCATAATGAAATAAAAGAGGTTAATGATAATTCATCTAGTTCTATAGAAGAACAACGGAAAACGGATGATGTTATAGTTGTAGAAGAAATATCCAAATCCGATTCAGCTCGCGAGAAAAGAACTGCCAAATACCCATGTACAGTTTGCTTAAAATCTTTTTCCACTGTAAAAGAATTGATTCTTCATTTTGAACGTGTATTAATCAAAACATGGAAATATTGCTTGGTTTGCAAAAACCAGATTTTTCTGACGAACCAGAATGCTCTCAATCGCTTCACAAAAAACCGTTAAATGTGGTTTTTGTAAACAAACCATAATCTCTTCCAACCTAAATATGCATCCTTGCTTTCACATGTATCAGAATGACACAATTGTTTCAGAAAAAAAAGTGCCCAGCGAGCTTGAAGCAAGCAAAACTAAGAAGGAAGCAGGAAATAATTTGATACAGGATCGAATTAAACATCCTTTTAAATTTGAAACCACTTTAGATCTGAATCAGTCAAAAAGTTTGACAAAACCATGTCAAGAAACGTTTAAAAAAATTGAAAATCAATGTTTTATTGAAAATAAAAAAGATTTTACGGATACACATCAGTCTTCATCAATTGTTCAGTGCGCAGTGTGTTCAAAATCGTTTTTAAACAATGCGAAGTTATCACACCATTTAAAGAATTTAATATTAAAGACATGTTTATTGTGCAGATCTTGTAAAACTTATCACACTTCTAAAAACCCATGTTCTCATCGATCTGCTTTAAAAGTAATGTGTTGCAGTGTTTGTAAGGGTGAAATAAATCCTGACAGAATAGCCATGCACGTTTGCTTTCATTATCTTGATGATAAAACTTGTGATTTAAGCGAATAATAATTAATAGCAACTCACAGTTATTCTAGTGCTGATTTGATTGTCAGTTCGTCCAATAATGGTGAAGTTATAGATATTATTTTATTATTTTATCAATAGTATTATTTTGTTAGACTGTGATCATCATCGCGAATAACTTTATATATTTAATACATTTTTTGTTTATCATTTACTTGCCATTTGGTAGTGACATTTCATTATTACAAAAAACTGTTCGATATATTAAAAAATGATAATTATTGATTTATTAATTTCCAAAAAATAGTTACAAGATGTTACAGAGAAAACGGCAACAAAGATATACATTATCCACGAAATAATAAAAACAGTAAAGCTAGTTTACTTTTTTTAAAAATTTGGTAATATCTATGAATAACCTAGAGCTTTTTTGCCGTGTAGGTTTTTCCTGTAACTTTTGTATGAAACAATTTTTTATTGTCAATACTTCAAAGACAGTCAATTTTTAAGAGATCAAAAAATCTATTGTATTTTTAAATATACCGATGGATTGTAGAAAAATATACATGGTGTTTTATTTAAAATAACCAAGTTGCCCTGTATCGGAAAATCGTTTATTTTGTTTTTTTGTTAAGTAAATTTCACATTCAAATGGCAATATTATTAAAAACTTTAAAGAGATCTAAGACTTTCTGTAAAAACCACATCTTGATAATTTTATTCGTTTCAGTCAAAATGGGTCAAAATATAGTCGGATACTCTGTATAATAGGACCTTAAAACGTATTTATTATTGAACCATTGATTTATTTTGTATCAAGATTGATACCATTAAAAACGTAGATTATAATCTTCTCCAAGAAATTAATGAACCAGCCTGATTCTCTCCATAAGCTTCAGTACCAAAATCCTGTAATCAAAATGGCCATAACTCTTTTAATAATTAAGTTATCAAGACAATTAAAAAAAGAAAATGTTAAGGAAAGGTGAAGCTATACTTTTGGCGGCACCGTTGTTATTTACTGTTAACAATACATTCTACAGGGTGATTAAAAGTTTTTGGCAAAAATAATTTCTAATTGCCCTGTGTGATGTGCTGTTAAAAGGCAGTTATCTTATTTGCAAATAAATTATACCCTTACTTATTTCTGTTGTTTTATCATCACACATTTAATTACTGTCTTTTAACAGCACATTATACAGAGTGATTAAAAATAACAACTTTTAATCACCCTGTAAAGCCGCCGCCAGACATTAGGACGACTACGACGAACTTTGGCAAACACCATTGTGAGGAAGGGTAGTTCGCCTACATTCGTCTTGATTGGCCCCAAAGTTGGTCTATATAAGGTCACGACATTCGGCCATATTACTTTGACGTGTTATGACGTCACATCTCCCATTTTTCGGCCATATTGTTCAGTGCCGGAGATATACAGTTTATTGTATTAGTAGAACAACCGTTTACACAACAGTTTTTAATTGTTATTAAGTTGTAAATTTTTTACTTTAAATAAAAAACATTTGAGAATTACATCTTTACAACAAATATCACTTCCAAAACAATGCAAAATGAAATGCGCAAAATTCTAGACGCCACTGGATTGATCATCAGCTTTGATTTTACCCAGTCTTGCCAACTTTTCTCCGTGGAGTGCCCTTCCTTGCGTCCCCGACCTCGAACCGCCTAAAAGTTGAGGATATGTCGCAACCTTATAAATATAAACTAACCTTGGATTGGCCCAACTTTTCTCGAGTCGGCTTGCTATGGCCATTTAAATTAAATAAAATTTGTATTGAAGCTATATGGATGGTGGAGGGGAGGATAACCATCTTTTATGGCGGACAAGTTGAAAAAGTGGCCATCGGAATGTTGCAAGTTGGGATGGCGCCACAGTAGCCAGTGGAGGGAATTTGGTATTTCTTTCCTTTTTTATTTTGTATCTATCAGTCCTTTTTCATTTTGTATCTCACTCTAATAATTCATGCTCATTGGTTAAAAAATCTCCTCTGGCTACTGTGGCGCCACCTTAAGTTGCTCCTTTCGACGGACACTTTTTAAAACATTCAGATGGTTATCCTCCCCTCCACCATCCATAATTGAAGCTTATGGAGAAAAGCAGACTGGTGCGTTAACTTCTTGGAGCCGTGTATGATTAGATTAGATTAGATTAGATTAGGAGGTGGATTGCATATCCTCTAGCACTGCAACCTGCTCAGGTTTATTGTGTGTCCTCCATCCATAGGTTAGAGCACGCTATCCAAGCCGGTCTGTTTAATCAGACTCCACAAGCTTGAAACTGGCCCCTTGGTATATTTTGCCGCTTTAGGTTTTTCTTCACCCAGCCTTGCAAACCGCAGACGACAAAGGGCTTCGCAGTAGCACCATACGTGTTCTGCGGTTTCTTCCTCCTCCTGGCAGAACCTACATAGGTTTTCTTCTGCCAGGCCCATAATTTCCAGGTGTTTATTCAGTCTGCAATGACCTGTCAGTTGACCCACTATTATTCTTACTGCCTTCCGGTTATAATTCAGAAGGTCTTTTGTAAATTCTGGCGAGTAAGCCTTGATGAACACTTTCGCCTGACGCTGTCCTGGTGTTCTCATCCACCAGTCCTGTGATTCCCTCATAATCCATGATCTAATGGATGACCTTACCTGGCATGATGGAATACCACAGTAGGGCTCGGGACCGTGTATATTAATTTTTGATTTCCAAGTTATGTGTGTTTTTGGTATAATTAATAAATATCTTTAATTTGTTATGTGTACTGAATATAGAGAAGTTTTTTTTTAATATGTGTAATTTTTTGATTTTTGTGCAACGTGTAGAATATTGTTAAGACGATACTTTGCGTTTAGTGTACCAAAAACAGAACTTTTAACATGTTTTACTGAACTAACAAATGGTTTTTGGGGCCAGACATTTGGTTTTTTTCACTGTTTAGGTTGCTATTTAGACTATGAAGTATAATGCCAAATCAAAGTTTTATCCATGGTTATAAAACTTCTATCATTGATTAATCCTCTTAAAAAAAACACGCCTAATATATAAAAAAATATTTGTTTGATAGGTAGCTATACAAGATATACAATACCAACAGCCATCTAAGTTTGCTGATATATGAGACCAATATCGAATTTCAAGAAGTAGTATTAAATAACATAATATTTCGTGTAATTTTTAGGTCCGATACTTGTTCCTTTTGTAACTTGAAATGTCGATCTCCTTTTCTCTTGAATAGACACATGAAGTATTTGGAGGCCTACATTTTAGGCTTCTGTGAATTTTGCAAAAACTTTTTAATTTGGAGCAATCCCAATATCACCATAACTTAAAATATTATTGCAAGATTTGTAAGCAATATTTTAAAGAAAATTATCGAATTCATCAGTGTCCTCATACTGAAGATTACCAAAATAATGCTAGTAGGAGGAAAATATCTTGTTCTTTGTGTGAAGGAATATTTTTTCAGAGGAATATTTAGAGAATCATACAAAAGATTATCATAGAGGTGAGGAAAAATTTGACTGTAAGTGTTGCAGATTGGAATTTGGCAGTATGTCCGAAATAAACGATCACATTGGAAGTATAGAAAAGTCTAGAGTTAATCCTGATAGTATCTGTGATATGTGTATGATAAAATTTAAATCTGCAGATGACGTTGTGACGCACAAAAAAGAGAAACACGAGAAATATTTAAACATGTTTAAAAAATCGCTTACAGACGTTATGAGTGCTCCCTATTGTCACCTACTCTTTGAAACTACAAAAAATTTGAAAGCTCACAGACTTAAAAGACACCAATTTGAAATTGTAACTTGCTTTTGTGGAAAAGCGATGTTTTTGTGGGAGATCCGACAGCACTACATGAATCACTTAAGTCAAAAATACTGGAAGCGGAAACCGAAAATGATCTGTCAAATATGTGGATGTTCTGTGAAAGATCTTGCTGATCATATGCTTGTCCACCATCAAAATGAACGGAAATTTAAGTGTGATAAGTGCACAAGAGATTTTAAAAAGAAATGGGTGCTGGGTAGGCATATTGCGAATGTCCATCAAGATAGAGCTAAGTTTAGATGCAGTACTTGTGATAAACCATTTAAGGAAGCGTATAATTTAAAAGTACACCTTAGAAGTCATGATAAAACAAAACCATACTCTTGTTTGATATGTGAGAAAGGTTTTACAACAAAACAGTCAAGAGATATTCATTTGAAAACTCATAAGATTAGATAATTCTTAATAGATTTTTTAGTTCTGGTTAGTGTGTCGGTAAAATTCCCTTGCTTGTCTTAAGACACCAATGGTCTATTAGTTCTTAGGCTTTTAGCTGGAGTGAACTGTCCCAAGATTGAAATGATAATTAAGTGACAATATTTATTAACTTCTTGTCAAAAAGTATGTTATAACAAAAATTATCTTGTTTTTAGGCCTGATCCCATGAACCAATGTAATGTATGTTTACAAAAATTTTATTCAAAATCTCACCGAAAAAGGCACGAAAAAAATCTGGAAGCATTTGTATCAGTTTTCTGTAAAAACTGTGATACCTTTGTTGGGTTGGAAGAATCGATATTTCACCATACTTTTTAAGCTTTTGCATGGTTTGCCACGACTATTTATCACCGGAAAATTATCAGCACCATTTTTGTTTTCATCAAAAACCTTTACAAGAACAGGCCGATAGCAGTAGAGTATTTTGTAGATATTGCAAGCAGATATTTTTCTGGAAGAAAGATCTTAAACAACATGAAAAAACGTGTAGCGATCCTTATGTAAATTATTGTAAATGTTGTAATAAGATTTATTTGACTACCAAAGATCTGAAAGATCATCTTCAACTTCTGAAGGAAGCAAGGACTGAAAATAAATTTGACTGTGTATTTTGCTGTTGTAAATTTAGTGATGAGATGTCTCTGGGAGGCCATATAAAAGAGAAACACTCAGATATTATAAAGGTTCCGAAAATAGTGACGTTAGAAGAAGAGAGGAAACGAAAAACAAAGGAAGGAAGGATTCTGACGAAAATTCCTTGTAGATTTTGCAATAAGACTTTCAAAAATAAAAACTGGGTGATATCTCACGAAAGAAGAGAGCATGGAGGAGAATTAATCAGGTGCGATATATGTTTTAAGAACATCAAAATGGAAAACTCGAAATCCCACTACGTTTCGCACAGACTTCACGAAAAGTACAAAAACACTCCAGATAAAATCTGTAATATATGCGGAGTTAAAATCAAAAATCTTGAAAGTCACATGGTGAGACATGTAGATGAAAGAAAACACAAGTGTTGGATGTGTCAGAAAACTTTTAAGCTTCAGTGGGATCTGAAAAGACACATGCTGGTCCACAGCAACGATGCCAATCATATATGCCAGATTTGTGGCAAAGGTTTTAAGGTGGCGTACAATTTGAGGGTGCACATGCGCAGTCATGAGGATGTTAAGCCGTTTCCGTGCATGGTTTGTGAAAAGACTTTTACCACGAAGCAGTGGAGGGATAATCATATGAAAACGCATAAGGGATTTTAAGGGGTTATATTTTGTTAATATCTTTAAAAAAATGAGCTAATGCTTATTTATTTATTAGTTATTTCAGAAACCAGTTAAGTGCACTTTAGGGGGCCTTTATAAATTACGTAAGGCATTTAGGAGGGAGGAGGGGTCGAGTTGAATTTCACCGTGGGGTAAGGGGGTCTCTGCAAATATCACGTCATTTTTCGTCCGCTAGAAACAGGAAAAATGTAACGAGATTTCAACAGGTTCCCTAGGAAAAAGTGCGTCACTATTTGTGTCGGGGTTTTGTTTTTGCCATTTAAAACTATATCAACGACAAAATCAATATTTCGGTTTAAATGGTTCCTTTTACATATAGAAATCTCCCGTTAGATTGGAGGATGAGGATGAGGAGGGTTGAAGCAAATCTCACCAGAGGGAAAGAAAAATTGACTTAAATTCTTTAAAGGATTGCCTAGCGTTTTCTCTGGATGTTTTTGACAAATCAAAATACTATGGGAATTTGTTATTTCGATAAATTGTTTGTGCAATGTTTTTAAAAATAAATTGTTATTTAAAAAATATATATTTTTTGTTTTGAAAAGCATTATATTTAAAATTAGTAACATAGAAAGGGTTTTCTAAACTCAAGCCTGTTTTAAGGTAGGCGTCTACTAGAGACGGACGGGCCGGGCCGTTTACGCTTTACCTGACTTGTGAACAAGTCAGAGTGCATCCATTAGAAGCGCGTCGAATCAGAGCAGACGGCAGATGATTTATGTGTTGCCCGTCTGTCCTTCTGTCCGTCTCTAGTAGACGCCTACCTTTACGCTAGCCGCGCACTGGCAACTTTTTTGTTGAGCAACATAAAAATTTCTTAACCAAAAAGTGACTAATTAATTTGTGTTTCGTGCACTTGTCTACTAGGGTGTTGCTTTATTAACATGGATTTCACTGAGGCAGCAGTTATTGCTTTTAATTTGAAAAACAGAAAAAGAAAATCCAAAAACGGTTTTCGGTTTGAATTGCCTTCAAAATAGATCAAGATGTAATTTTTTAGTTGCCCCAATTAAAAATTTGCTAATGGGTGGCTGGCCTTAGTAAACACGTCGACCCTCCCTCACGAGCTTGATAAGTATTGTTATTCTTTTATAGACATATTCTCAAAAATATGATGTAAAATGTAAAGATATATTACATGTTTTTTTGTTCGTGTAGATTTTCTTAAGAAATAAACACATATTATGTACTTAACACAAAAAAATATATTTATTACCAAAAATAATAAATCATTTTTTGATGTTATTTCTATGTATATTTTTATGCTTTGTTCTTTTTACATTTTAGGTTATCTAAATCTAAACAAAACTACTGTACTATTTGTAACAAGCAGTTTTCTGACATCGACGCTCATACTAAACACATTAAAAATCTAGAGGCCTTCGTTTTATTCTACTGCAAACACTGTGGACATATCGGTAGAGTAAAGGATTCGTTTTTCACCACGAATATCTTCTTTATTGTGGCATCTGTCAAAATTTTCTTCTAAATAATTTTTTGGATCATAAATGTCTACATAAAAGACATGTGCAAAAATTGGCGCAGAAATCGAGGATCCATTGTGAATCGTGCAACGAAACGTTTTTTTCAGATACGTGTATAAAGCAGCACAAGTGTCAGAGTCAGCTGCAAGGAACAAAGCCTATTTCTGTATGTCCGTGTTGCCAGCAAGACTGCTCCGACAGATCAGTGGCTAGATATTCACTTAAACTTTAAACTCCTAGAAAATCCCGAATCTTTTCTATGTCGAACCTGTAAAATGCAATGGGACACTGAGGATGAGTATAAAGATCACATACGAAACGTACATTTAAGCATGGTTTCCATGCCGGATTTTATCGTTAAACCCAAACTTAAAAAGAAGAAAATTCATTTGAAGAAACAATCGAGTTTAAAGGTTCAATGTAGATTTTGCCAGTTAGTTTTCGCTAATCAAAATATCGCTACGGGACATGAAAGAAAATTTCACACGGAAGAAATCGTACAGTGTCACCTTTGCTTTAGAGAATTGCAGATGAAAAAATGAAGGCTCACTTGACCACTCACAGAACTGCAAAAAGCTATTATAACTCTCCAGCGAAAGTGTGTAACATATGTGGACTTTCTGTCAAAAACTTGAAGCGTCATATGGGAACTCACGGTGATCACAGGACTCACAAATGCGCGATATGTGGGAAAAATTTTAAACACTTGTGGGACTTAAAAAAGCACATGATTGTGCATAGTAATGACGCAAAGCACAGCTGTTCTGTCTGTGGAAAGCGCTTTAAGGTTGCTTTTAATTTGAGGGTGCACATGCGTAGTCATGAGAGTGTGAAGCCATTCGCTTGTTTGGTTTGTGATAAAACTTTTACAACAAAGCAATCTAGAGATAATCATTTAAAAACTCATGAACGATAAAAATTCCAAAACGCGATGACACTTAAATTCTTGTTCATGTAATACTTTAAAAACTTAAGTTATGTTGGCTGTTGCGAAGAAAGTCTATCTTTAGTTATATGTGATAAAGTTCTGCCTAACAAAACCGATTATTCTTTTGAGCGGTACCTTTGACAATGGTCGTAGTTTACAAAAGTACTTACAGGGTGTCCAGTAACCCTACCGGAATACTTTAAGAAGGTATTCTACAATAAAAAATAAGATTTTTTTATATGAACATATGTCCTAAACGTCTTTTATTTTTTAAACTACGGGAGTTAAACATTTTTAAAAGCTATTGATATTTAAAAAAAATGGAATACATTTTTTTAGCAAACAAGAAAAAAACTTTATCAGTGTCGTCCATGAGGGATTTTAGAAACATATTTTTAAAGAAAAAATTTTACGCCATTTCACTTTTCTAAAATAAAATTTGATCTCTTGTTTTTTTTTCTTTTAATGTATGGTTTTCTCGTAAATAAATACAAACCAGTTGGTCGGTATGGTCATTTCGAGTCGCTAATATCAAATTCGACGGTAAAAGATCACCTTTTTTATATATTTTTTAATTAGATTGGGATTTGACCATGCTAAAAATGGTTTATATTTATTTATGCCAAAAACCGTACATCAAATAAAAAATAGTCACGAGTTCAAGTTTGTTTCAAAGTAAACAGGATTTTTTTCTTAAAAACCATTTACCTTAAACCCCTCACGGACGACACTGGCAATTTTTTAATATATATATATATATATATATATATATATATATATATATATATATATATATATATATATATATATATATATATTTTATTAATAAAAAGTAAAAATAAATAAATAAATAATACCCTGTAAGAATTCGGCTACCATGGTTGGTTGTTTAAAAATTACGGAGTCTCCAAAAGAAAATGGAATACCCGGGTCCGACCAAGATGGCGACACGTGTTTCGTCTTCGTTAAGACTTGTCATAGCCGTTTCAGGTCGTAGACACCTTAATGATGCCCCGATTGACTATAAATATTCTTTCTGTATCCCAGAACTAACAATTATAGACAACTGGTGTCCATCTCACCAAGAAATTTAAAAACAACCAGCCATGGCATCGAGAGGTTAAAGGTGGTAGGTAAAAGTGCGCCATCTAGTTGTATATGGCAAAAGTTAAGTATGCAACATACTGTTATGCCAACAAACCATAAGGAAACTGGCCGCCCATCAGTCTGCGGGTTTGCAGAATTCGGATGAGTAGTTTTGCCAAATCCAAGTAGGTGGCGTACAGCAGTGACTGAATATATGATAAAAATCATATAGAAAGTAGTATTTTTCACCCAAACTGCGATATAATATAAAAGTGAGTGGTTCTTGAGCCTTGATATAAATACATTAATAAAAGGTAAAGTTCTTTGGGCACATGGCTTATTAATGACAGTAAAAAATAAATAAATAAATAATACCCTGTAAGAATTCGGCTACCATGGTGGTTGTTTAAAAATTACGGAGTCTCCAAAAGAAAATGGAATACGTCTTCGTTAAGACTTGTCATAGCCGCTTCAGGTCGTA
Organism: Listronotus bonariensis; assembly: GCA_014170235.1. Taxonomy (NCBI): domain Eukaryota; kingdom Metazoa; phylum Arthropoda; class Insecta; order Coleoptera; family Curculionidae; genus Listronotus; species Listronotus bonariensis. The sequence continues at coordinate 50,541 of JACEGR010000250.1, forward strand.
GACACCTTAATGATGCTCCGATTGACTATAAAAATTCTTTCTGTATCCCAGAACTAACAATTATAGACAACCAGGGCCATCTCTTTTATTAATGTATTTATATCGAGGCTCAAGAACCATATATTTTAACTCTTATCACCTCGTAGTTCAAAAACCAAATATTTGTCGGTAGAGTAACTGGACGTCATGTATAGCTACATCAGCTTTCAAAAAGCTTTTGAGATTATTTTTAGATATAATATAATTATTTGTACAACTTTTTTATCACAATGTATGTCTTTCATTAATATATTTTAATTTAAAAAGTTACTCACCTACGTTTTATAATTAATTATTTAAATTTTAACCCATTAATATGTATATTTTATACTTTAAATGTTAAGAACCTTGTTATTATACAATTATTTTTTAAATAAATTCACCTTAAAATATTTTATATTTGTTTGTTTTCATTTTTTAATGTAATGCTTTGGATATAAAGTCAATTTTATCAATGTTACCAAAATTTGGAAACTTTTATTGGTCTAAGGTAAAAGTAGAGGGCAAAATTATAAATGATGCCTGTCCTGATCATTCATTATACATATCGTTATTTTAATTCGCAAACTTCGTAACTCTAGGATTGATTTAAATCGAGGTTTTTGTACCATCCACTAACTTGATAATGAAAGAACGTTACCTCAAAACCTCATACCTCCAGTCACAATCTTATAACTATAAAGTAAAAATTAATTAAACATTTCAAATTCCAAATAATGGCATAAAGTGCATAAAGTAATACTTTTTTATGAATGGAAAGTTTGAAAGTACGAACCGTTACTTTAGACGAGTGCGGTAATCCCATGAGTAAAAAGACACTTTATGCATGTGTTACATACTATATTTTTGCCACGACCGTATAAAAATTTCCCAAAATACTATTTTATACATGTTTTAGTTATCCAAACTTATTTATTTTAATTTTTGCAGTACAGCCATTATATTGCAACAAAAATCATAGACTTCTTATTTTTAGAAGACAATTTTCCTCTTTATAACTATGCATTTATAATTTAATTTTAGAAAATTGTATGTACTTACTTTTTGTAAAATAATAATAAAACAGTATAAATTCCTTTTCAATTTTTTAGTCAGGCAAATTCATTATTACTATTTATTTTCAATAATTTCTATTAAATTTATTTAAAAATTGTCAAATTTTAAAACTAGTGACACATGAACTAAAAGAAATAATGACGAAATCAAAGGTAACTTGACCGTTTGGTACAGTTGATGTCGCGTTTACTGTTACATTGCATAAATTGATATTTAAGTTCATTGTAGTAGGCATTGAAACAAAACACTAATTCAAAGTGTGAAAAAAGCTTCGAAGTGTTGAAAAAGTTACTTTTTTAACACTTTATGTAGTGTACAAGAATGGAGTACTTTAACTTTATGTTACCGGTTAAAAAACAGCATTTATTTAACGGTTGTGGAAAAACGTTATTTTTACTTATAAAATATCATGGTAAATTAATTTAAAATGATTTATTTTTAGAAGTGAAGGCTCTATATCAATTTACTGCAAGAGCTGTCAAAAATGAAGCCTATAGGTGAATCGTTCTATCATCACGATTTCGTATATTTTTGTTCTCTGTGTTCTTACTATATCTTATCGGAGAAATATTTTCACCATAAATGTCCGAATCAAAAAAACCTCCGGATATTCAGTTAAGTTGTGATAACTGTAAAAGTATATTTTTAGTAAAGATGATTTTAAAAATCATCGAACAGAATGTCGAATGCTTGACTTGCAATACTTTGCTTGCAAATGCTGTCAGATTGATTTCCTAACTTTGGCAGATCTCGGGTCACATTTTAATTCCCTTGAATTGGTAAAAACGGAACGAATACCATGGGAATGTATTTTTGCTTTAAACCTTTCAGTAATCAAAGATTACTAACCCTACATGTCAAAAGGCAACATGACAGAAACTTAGCGTTTAATACTCCTCCTACATCTAAAAATTTAAAAGTGACAAAAACAAAACTACCGAAAAATCCCATGTAGATTTTGTGATTTAAATTTTGTCCATGGTAATCTAAAAGCAGCCCATGAAAATAAATTTCATGGGCACGAGTTAGTTATATGTCCAGTATGTGACAAAGAACTGCCTCTAAACAGGTTAAGAAATCACAAAGTGGCTCATCGTATGCAAGACCTCTATAAACACAAAGTTCCTGAAGTCTGTGATATATGCGGCATCACAACAAAGCGCATTAAAAGACATAAGCTGCTTCACGAAGAGAAACGCAATTATGCTTGCAATTTTTGTGATAAGACTTTTAAGTATAGCACATGCTTCAGGAGGCATAATTTGGTACACAGTCAAAACTATAGTCACAGGTGTACAATATGTGATAAAGCGTTTAAAACGAGTTATAACTTGAAAGTGCATAGTCGATCTCATGATGATGTAAAACCTTTTTCATGTCTGGTTTGTAACAGATCTTTTACTACAAAGCAGTGGAGGGATAACCATTTAAAAAGTCATGATCCAAAGTAAACGGTTGGCGAATTTTGTCAGGAGTATTCAGTAGATCAAGCTCAAAATCTTTTTTCTAGGAAATGTAATTTTCTTTAAGAATGTGTGTGAAGGTAAAATTTTACAGATCAACAAATTTTCGAGTTTTGCATTAAAAAAAAGGTTGTTATCAAAAAACTGTTAGTCGCGATAAGACTTTTTAATATTAATATTAAAAGCTCTAACTTCTACGATATTTTTTAATCATTATGAATAAAAGTTTCACAGCGTTTGATTTTTTTTTACCCAATCTAGTATACCCCAAAATTATGACGCAAAATTGGTTCATATTTTGATCAATGCTTTTTAGTAAACTAGAGTCTCATTAAAAGAAAATCCTGATAGATGTAGTAGGATAGCAACCAAAAACATCTTCATATTACCTTTTAGTTTATTTTTGGTGCAAAATATAAAATAACATTTTTAAACATCATGGCGTCATAGGTTCCCTGAGCAAAATATTTATAAATATTAATAACGCTCTTGTTGTATGAATATATATTGTAGATTAAGTTTTTAATAAATAGTAATATTGTCTAACCTATTTAAGTTTTTTCTTTATGTACAAGTGTTTTTAAAGACATTTTTGTCAAAAATGATGCGCTAGAAAAAATACAGCTAATTTTAAAGAATCTTCTAAGAACTCTACTACTATAATATTTTGACGGAAAAAAATTGGTTCTTTAGTGTTTAGATCCTTCAAATTTTAATACGTGTCCAAGGCGTAGCTGGGATTCTGCTCTTAAGTCAAAAAGAATAAGTAGGTATGTACCGACAATTTAAAATTATGATACGTAGGGTGTTCGAAAAGTTTTGAGATATACGTACATTTATTTGATTTTGTAAAAATAATTTCCACCACATTGAATACACTTTTCCATTCTAACAAACCAGTCACTGAAAATAGCTTTCCACTTTTCATTTGAAATTTCAGCGCATATTTTATCCCAGGCCTCCAGTAGCGCGTCTTCAGTTTTAAACTTTTGTCCGTTCAGTTGGCTCTTGACAAAAGGAAACAACTCAAAGTCACACGGCGCCAAGTCGGGGCTATAAGGCTGATGTTCCAAAAGTCTCAAGTCTGCATCTGTCGAAAATTGACTGGTCAGTTCAGCTCGATGAGGTGGAGCATTGTCATGATGAAGGTACCAGCTAGCGAGTTGCGAGTTTGGGCGAATCACTCTTAACTTTTCTATAAGTTTTGAAAGGCATACTGTGGTGTACCAGAGAGAATTTACGGTCTTCTGTTCTCGGAGCACAACACGTTCAATTATTGCTCTTGAACCAAAGAAAACAACTATCATTATTTTTTTACAGATCTTGATTTGCGAACTTCGGTCGAAGTTTCTTCACCTTCGAGAACCCATATCTTATTCTGTTGTTTAGTTGAGACGTCGTAATAATAAAGATAAGTTTCATCTCCCGTGACGATCAACACTATGTCTTTAGATTTACCCTCCTGGAATTTGGACATCATTTTTTTACACCAATTCACTCTTTGTGTCTGCTGCTCGGGAGTTAACTTGTGTGGAACCCAAAGAGTACAAATTTTTCTAAAACCCAAGTGCTCATGTATGATCGTGTGTAATGTTGCTAAACTAATGTTCAATGTCTCTTCTAACTGTCGATAGGTAATTCGTCGGTTTGTTTCTATAGCTTTTTGGACGGCAGATATGTTTTCTGGGGTAACTACTTCACACGGTCGACCTGAGCGTGAGGCGTCTTCAAGCGAAAACGAGCCCCGCTGAAATTGTTTGTACCATCTGTATATGGTTGCACTAGATGGACAGTCATCACCAAGTATAGGCTTCACTTTTTCTAAACACTGTTCTTGAGATAACCAACGTGAAAAGTTGTATTTCAAAATTGCACGGCACTCGATAGTCGTCCACGACGCCATTGCGCTAAAATCGCTGGAGACAAACTGGCGCAAAACTGATAGTTTACTAATAACTATGTAGGACTACGACATGTCATGACATGTACAAACAAAAAACATCAATGTTACTTTCCTGCACCGTTTAGATACAAAGTATCTCAAAACTTACTGAACACCCTACGTATTTTTAACGTCTGCTTTTGTTTTAGAATGCTGATCAAGATGCTTCTTTCAGAGAACCAGTGTTCATTTTGCAAAGAAATTTTTACTTCCAGCCAGGACCTTACTCAGCATACCAAAATTTACATGCGTTTGCCTCATTTTACTGCCAAACTTGCAGAAATTCTTTTAGCGTCGAGGAATCCCCGTACCACCACAAATATTTATTTTACTGTAGAATTTGTAACTCGTTTCTTAAAGATGATCATTATTTAGATCACAAATGCTTTCACAAAAGATCATCTCAAAGTAGAGCTGTCAAAAGTAAGGTTATTTGTGATAAGTGCGGAGCAACGTTTTTTTCAAAGGATGATCTTGTAAGGCATATACAAGAGTGTAGAATTCATACGTCAGCATTCTATTGTAAATGCTGTAAAAATGATTTTTTGAGCCATAAAGAGCTTCAAATTCACATGAGATCTGTAAATGAAGCAAAAACCGAGGAAAAAGAATTAGAATTAAACTGTACAGCGTGTCAGTTAAACTTTGATAATGAAGATCTTCTAAAAGAACACCTTAAAAGAAATCACATTAATAAACCCAATGCTGTGTTTAAAAAAGTTGAAAAATCAAAACTTAAAAAATACGCATGTAGGTTCTGTCAGAAACAGTTCATCTACAAAAACGACATGACGTCACACGAAAAACAAACGCACTCCAATGAGGTGGTGACGTGCTCTATCTGTCAAAAGGAATTGCAATTTAGAAGATTAGGACCTCATAGTCGATGGCATCGAACTAGAGAGAAGTACAAAACCAAACCTCGGAAAGTCTGTGATATTTGTGGTTTTGCCTCAAAATTTATAGCTAGACACATGAAGATCCACAAGGAAGAGCGAAGATATAAGTGTAACGTTTGCAGCAAGAGTTTTAAACTTAGCTCTTGTCTTTCAAATCACAAACTGGTTCATAGCGACGTTGCTAGGCACAAGTGTACTGTTTGTGATAAAGCTTTCAAAAGCAATTTTAATTTGCAAGTGCATATGCGATCTCACGAAGTTGTGAAACCTTTTCAGTGTTTGGTTTGCGAAAAGACATTTACTACCAAACAGTCTAGGGATAATCATTTGAAAACTCATGATCGATAATTGTTTTTTAGTGATAGGAAAGTAAAGCCTTTATTTATTTTTGACTATGGGTGTTTTATTTAGTTTTCTACGCATAAAAAGTTAGAAGTAGCTAAATCTGGCAAATGGGATGGATGTTGCAACAGTTCTTTTTAAATAATTGTATTTTCACATATTTTGTTTAAAAAAGAAAACATATTTTAGGGAAAATGTGAAACCAAGAAAATGGTCTGATAAGCTACTTACTGATATAGAAAACTATCTTTGTAATGATTGCGGCAAAAAATTTACAACAAAGAAATCCTGGGCAGCTCACAAAACAAGACATGATAGACGTAAGAAAGGAATGTAAGTATTGAAATGATAAAAAGTTTTTTTTTAATTTACTACAAATATTCTAAAAGCAGATTTTAAGTTTATAATTAAATCTTTTCTTTCCTATAAACATTTGTCCTAAAATAACGCCGCCACCCCTGCCCCCTCCGAGCAATAGTAATCGCCTAAAAATAGTACATTACCTATATAAGAATGTATTTTGGTAAATTAAGGATTTAAATTTTTAAAGAGCATAAAAAGGTCCAAAAACCCACTTTAAAATTACTTTTAACAACATTTCCGCCATTGCAGCATCGCGCCCTTATGTCTTGCAACACCCGGCAGGCACAGCCCTGGTTATATACCGAAGTGGAAAGTGATTCATTACTGTTAAGAGAAAAGGATGGTTTAGGGCAAGGTTGATAGAGACAAGGTGGCCTAACTTTGCTATGACAGTAAACAGCTGATGTTGTGACGTCAAGGAAGTCCTTTTTTTTAACCAATTTAACATTAAAAATATTCTTTATACAACGGTTAAAGTCTTTTTATTCCACTATTTACTCACAAATATAAACACAACTTTAAAAAACAATAAAGAAGTAACGACATTTTTTGATGAGGATTTCCTTGACGTCACATCTATCGGCTGTCAAATGAAAAGTTAGGCCACCTTGTCTCTATCAACTTTGGGTTTAGGGAGGCCTGGACCACCCAGATGAACCATTTCTCAAGACAGTAATGAAGCTTTTTACCGAAGTTTGTTTACCATTTTATTTACAATCATTTTTTTTTTGAATATCTGTTTAAATTATTTTTAAATCCTAAAAATGCCAACCCAACAAATTGATGAATGAAATTTTTACCAACTCTTGCTAGGGTTACTTTAACTTTAGGCCCACGGGAGGAAACTGGGGCCGAAACTAAAAGTCAAAAAAGTGGTTCTTTTAAAAGTTAAAAATGTCAACGTGACAAACATGGTTGTAAATAAAATCTATTACATATAAAGGGTGTCCGTTAATTAATGGTACACAGAAAAACCACAGATTCCTTGTGCTAGGGGAAACCAAGATGCTAAATTTGCAGTTACTCGAGCGTCATAGAGACCTATTGGGTTACAACGCTTAGTGATAAAAAGAAACAAATGTGCGGTGTCCCACCGGGAACTGCTGCGATCGATTTCTCGAAAAGTAAGCTTTGAAAAATTTGAAAATTTAGTAAAAATATAAAGACAGTGGACGACATACAACTAAAATATTTTGACAGCTTCTACCACTTCCGGTTATACCGGAAGTAAATGTCAATAGCAAATGATGATACTGAGAAGGATGACATATTAGACTAAAAATCACGATTAATTGCGTGCTAAGGTATGTACATACAGTAAAGTGCTTTACACTCTGCGCCCTCTATTATCGGATCCGTTGGTCTGAGAAACAAATGCTTGGAATCAAATTGTAAAGAATTTTGTGTTCTACGACTTTTTATAATAAATATAAATGCAATTAAAAGTAAAGGAAACGAGATATTCGCAAAAAGCTGTTTTATTTTTGACATTTGACCTATCATATTTTGAGTTCCTTGCACGATATCATAGGGGATTTTTAGGAGAGTATTTTTGTACCAAAATAAAGGTATGTACAGATATTCAGCTTATTCCGTGAGATTCCGAGATTGACCCTTTAATTTGACTAAGATGACTGGGGTAAAACAGTTTAATTAATTATAACTGCAACTGGCTTATGATAAACGAATGATTTAATGTATTCTTTCATACTTTTTGGTTGCACAAAACCACTTAAATAAAAATATCTTGAAAACGGTTGCTCGGAGCCATTGTAACAAAGTATACCTTTTTGTGTAGAAAGCATAAGAGAATTTACTGGTTTACTTAGATGCCACATACAGAGTAGCACAAAAAAGTTAGGACGTTTTAGAGAAATTTAAGTAGTGTAGCTAGCCCCCTCTAGTTCACACATAAAAATTATTACCAAATTTAAATAGCTCGTGTCAAACAACTCCTAGATACCGAGTTTCACTTAAATATTTAAAACATATCAAAATTATAAAAAAAATAATAATAATCATATTTTTTACTTCGACACCCTGTATCTTTCTTATTAACTTTTGGATATAGGTATATGTTTGGTTAAATCCTAATATTTTGACACAAGAAAATTGTGGTTCTTCTGTGTAGCAATTAGCGGGCACCCTGTATTTTAAGTGTGGCTTTTTTTTGGACAACATTGTATTTGCCATTGTTGTATTTTTTTTTGTTGGAGGGAAAGATTCGCAACTTCATGATGGCTGTAGTTTGGAGGAGGTGCACTGTAGGAAAAAAATCAGTTTTGACCTTAAATTGCGTCGTTAAAATATCTAAATTTCGAAACACCGTGTTTAATCGTGTGGTATGTAATGTTATTTGAATAAATCTTTTCCAGTCGTTTTCCATGTGAAATGTGCGGTATTATTTTTCTTGACAAGAAAACGTGGAAAATCATAAGAAGAAAGTTCACCTTAATGATTTTCAATATTGCTGCGAGCAATGTGGTAAAGCCTTTGTCTGCAAAAGTCACCTAAATCATCATGTTAAAATGGCGCACAAGGAGCGAAAACCGACATTTTTTTATTGTAATTTTAAAGGATGTAACGAGTTATTCAGAAATAAAGCTACATTTAGGTACGTATAGGCAAAGAATACCAATCCATAGAACCCCACAAGTGAGATTTCAGCGTACCCTAAAATTTTTAGTACCTACCGCGACCAACAGATGGCGAAAGTAGTACGAAGTCGCTTTGCTAATACGATTACCATCAGAAATTGATAGCAGTCGTTGACGAGCAGTCGGCATGATCAGTTAGAGTGAGGATATACGCAAAATTTAATAAAAATAAAATCCCCGGTAAATGTACCCAGTATCAATAAGATTATTAAATTTATTATTTCAGAATAGGATATATCGATGCGTTTTTACAAAACATCGTAAGCGACATTCGCCAATTTTACGGGAAACAATTTTTTCTTCCCATCGCGTTATTTTTAAAGAAAACCGAGATCTGAATGTTTTTATTTTAGATTTCTTCTTAATTTGGATTACAAAACAAACATATTTAACATTTAATGTCAAAATTTTCAGAATCTCCTAAAAAAGCTAAAAATTTTAAAATTCAAAACCTAAATAATAGTTAATTTTTAAATTTTTTATTTTTATATAATTTATCTTGACAACGGTGGCAGACTTGCCACCAAAACGTCGATTTTTAGTTCTCTATTTACTTGCTTTATTTTTTTGGTTTTTTGGTACTATTAGTTCATTTTTTGGCGTGTACCCAAATAACTACCATTAATTAAATGAACCGCCGAACCAATATAGAACATATCTTTATCTGAAATAAAGCCAATGAAAAAAAAAACGTTTCCCTTAAAACTGACGAATGCCGCTTACGATGTTTTGTTAAAAACCCATCGATATATCCTATTCTGAAATCATAAATTTAATAATCTTATGGATACTGGGTCCATTTATCGGGGATTTTATTTTTATTAAATTTTGCGTATATCTAACTGATCGGCCGACTGCTCGTCAGCGACTGCTATCAATTTCTGATAGTAATCGTATTAGCAAAGCGACATCGTACTACTTTCGCCATCTGTTGGTCGCGGTAGGTACTACAAATTTTTAGGGTACGCTGAAATCTCACTTGTGGGGTTCTATGCATTGGTATTCTTTGGTATAGGTATATTTTAACCTTTAAAAATTTAAAACACGTAAAAGCCAATACTTTTTGACACTTCTTATAAACTATCTTTTAATCCTTTTTTAGTTATCATCTTTTAAAGCACGAAGAGAAGACTTACAGTTGCGAGTTCTGTGATAAAATCTTTAAACATCCGTATAGACTTAGGGTGCATAAAAAGTTTATCACGGCACCCGACCCAAAAAACTGTTTCAGTGTAAATTCTGTGATCTACAAGTAACTACTAAATTGAGTTTGAAACATCATACGAGAACTCACACAGGTGAAAGGCCGTTTAATTGTGACGACTGTGGACAGAATTTCACGACAAGTCAGCAACTGAAAACTCACACTGTGGTTCACACGAAAGTGAAACCGTTTGCTTGTAGCATCTGTGATAAGAGGTTTACTCAAAGAGGGACATTGACAGCTCATGTTAAAACTGGTCATATTAAAGTTGAATCCAAGGCATAATTGATGATTTTACGTATATTTTATATCTTAAATAATTTAATGTTGGTGATATCGATGATATTTTTTATGTGGAATCATTTAATCATGCTAAAATCGATAATATTTTATATATAATATAGTCGACGACCTAAAGCGGCTGTGACAAGTCTTAACAAAGACGAAACACGGGTCGCCGTTGGTCGGGCCCGGGGTATTCCATTTTCTTTGGAGACTCCGTAATTTTTAAACAACCAACCATGGTAGCCGAAATATTACAGGTTATTTATTTTTTTTTACTGCCATTAAGGAGCCATATGCCCAAAGAACTTTATCTTTAATAATCTATTTATATCAAGGCTCAAGAACCATTCATTTTTATATATTTTATATTCTGAATAATATAATATTTTATGTTTTTAATAATGTAATATTGCTAAAATCGATATTATACAGGGTTATTCAAAATTCTACTTGACAAAATAAGAGTAAAGCTTCATATAATTTTTTTCAAAATGTCATTCGTTTTCGAGTTACAAGCCGTCAAAGTTTATTTTGGTTTTTTCGCCATATTGCATTTATTTTTTAACCAATCCAGTTGATATTTGGCACACAAATCGAGCTTTGCAGATTCCAAAAATTTTAAGACAAAAGTACTTTTTTAAATACCGCCAGAGGGCACTTTACCTAAAACTTAAAATTTATTTACATCATAACTTTCTTATTTTGACAGATATCGCAAAGCTGGGGGCGCCGTTTTATAAACAATCAAGAACTTAAAAAATATGGTACTCACTATTAAAGTCGATAAACCTCACCGTTTAGGCACCAATAGACATCAAAGTTTTCATCAATTTTTTTTTAATATTTAACACACCGTAGTTCAAAAACTAAGACGTTTAGGACATATGTTTATATGAAGTTTTTTTTTCTTATTTTCCGTTGTAGAATTGCCCTGCAAAGTTTGTCGGTTGAGTTACTGGTCACACTGTATGTATGTAGGTAATTTTATTGAAATTGATGAAAACTTTGATGTCTATTGATGCCTAAACGGTGAGGTTTATCGACTTTAATAAAAAGTACCTTATTGTTTAGGGTTTTAATTCTCTATAAAATGGCGCCCCCAGCTTTGCGATATCTGTCAAGATAAAAATTATCATGCAAATAAATTTTAAGTTTTAGGTAAAGTGCCCTCTGGCGGTATTTAAAAAAGTACTTTTGTCTTAAAATTTTAGAATCTGCAAAGCTCGATTCGTGTGCTAAATGTCAACTAGATTGGTTAAAAATAAAATGCAATATGGCGAAAAAACAAAAATAAAAATTGAACTTTGACGGCTTGTAACTCGAAAACGAATGACATTTTGAAAAAATATATGAAGCTCTACCCTTATTTCAGTCAAGTAGAATCACCCCTTAAGTTTCGTGATCGATTTTGAATCACCTGTAAATTTTATATTCTGAATAATATAATATTGCTGAAATCAATAATATTTTATATTCTAAATAATTTATTAGGGATATATTTTATGTTTTGAATAATGTAATATTGTTAAAATCAATAATATTTTATTTTCTGAATAATTTAATATTGATGATATCGATTATATTTTAAATATCAGTCCTAAACACTTTGTCTTTTTTTATTTTACCAGAGAATTGGAGGAAGAGGATAGTGGATGAAAGTGTTATGTGACATTTTGTTAATTTCTGATATTATACTGCAATAAGTTGATATTTGACCCATTTTAACTCAAAAGATGACAATTATTTTTTTTGTTTAAAAGAAAAAATATAAGTTCTTGTTTGCTAGTGATGTAATATTCGTAAAAAATAAACAAAAAAATCTGCGACCAAATATTTTTAAATTCAAATTACTCAAAACAAGTAAAAGTGACATATGACCTTCATCCACTGACCTCTTCAATTTTTGGTCTGTCATAAAATTTTTACACCTATTTTTGAACACTTTGTATACTGTAAAACTTTATACGATGTGTTAAAAGGTATTTATGTATTTTTTTTTAGTATAAAAATGGAAAATGAATCAAAACAGTTTGAGTTAACAAAATTAGTTGATCAACAAAGACAGTGTTTTTTTCCAGATAACGAGGTGGAGGAGCTATTAAAAGAAAACATCTTAGTTATGAAAAAAGAAAATAAAGTTGTTTTTCATGTGAAGTGTGAAATTAAATGTTTCTCATGTCCAGAATGTGGCAAACCGTTTGCCACAAAAAGGTACCTTAGTCAACATGTCAATTTGATTCATAAAAGAACAGGTATGACTTCTTGTACAAAATGTGAAAAGTTTTTACCCGAAAATCGGGCCTTAAAAAACACTTAAATACTATACATCGGGAAATTGTAAAGAACTTTACATGCGATATATGTGGAGGAAACTACCCTAGCAAGTCCAATTTAAAAAGCCACCAGGATTATGTCCATCTCAAAAAAAAAAGTTTTTTTGTGATGTCTGCGAAAAAGGATTCATTTACAAAAGTGGCTTAAAGCAGCACAAAAAATTGACACATGAAGTCACCATTATTGCTTGCACTAAAGAAGGTTGCAAGAAAACGTTCCAGAACCACTGACAGTTTGAAGTATCACCTAACAGCTGAACACACACAAAACAAACCGATTCTAACTTGTGAACATTGTGGAAAATCATTTGATCATCCGTTTATCTACAAAAAACATCTTAGATTTCACAAGAAAGGACGACCTGTATACACTTGTAATATTTGTAATAAAATTGTAACGTCCAAAGCCAGTCTGAAGGTTCATATGCGGATACATACTGGAGAAAGACCGTTTGTTTGTGAGCAGTGCGGATTATGTTTTTCAAGGAAACAATTTCTTAAACGGCACATGGTGGTCCATACCAAAGAAAGACCCTTTGCGTGTAAATTTTGTGATAAAAAGTGTTCTCAGCGATCTAATTTAGCTCGGCATATACAGCAAGTTCATCCAGAATTTGTAGGAAAAGAATAAAGATATGCTGCTAAATGTATAATTGATTTTTAATAAGAAACCCAATAAATCCCAAAATCTTTGTTTTGTTTTCGTGTAGGAATCTTTTGAGTACAAAATTCGTAATAATGATAATAATACTAAAACAGGAAATCAACATATACAGGGTGTCTTTAAACAAATGCAAAACATTTTAGGTAATAAAAAGTAAGAAAAAACTGAATAGGAACATATGTCCTAAAGGTCTTAGTTTTTAAACTACGGGGTGTTAATTTTTTTTAAATATTGTTTTTTTTTATAATTACTCTTATACCCATTCAGATTTAGAAAAAAATTGGGGACGCACCCCCAAAAGACATTCTTGGCATACAAGAAATTTTTTTTGTCAGTGTCGTTCATGAGGAGTTTAAAGTAAATATTTTTAAGAAAAAATGGTACGCTACAGCATTTTTCTAAAATAAAATTTTTTTTTTAATTTAATTTAATTTTTATTGTATAATTTTATATTAGGAATACAAACTAACTTTACCAAAAAATGTTTTTTTTTATTTACGAGAAAACCGTACATCAAACAAAAACAAATCAAGAAATCAAATTTGTTTTAAAATAAATGGGGATTTAAAAAAGGATTTTTATTTAAAACAAATGCAGTGGCGTACCAATTTTTTTAATTAAAAATCTTCCTATTATATTAATTATTATTAAATCTTAAACCCTCATTGACGCATTGTTTTTTTCTTGTATGCCAAAAAATGTCTTCTGGTGCAGAGGGTGCGTCTCCCAAAATTTGTAATATATATGTACAGGTATAAAAGTTAGTATAAAAAAACAATAGTTTAAAAACATATATAACACCCCGTAGATCAAAAACTAAGACGTTTAGGACATACTGGGTAATGCATCGCCGGGCGGGACATAGGAAATCCCATGTAATTTGTGAAAGATTAAAGTTGTATTATTCTTTTCGCTCTACGATTTTTTGATAATAATAAAGCACTAAATTTCAAAATGACAACGTAGTGTCACGCTAACTGGTATTTTTATTGTTGTTCATAAATATGAGGCGATAATAATGTAACAATTTTTAAAAATATATTAGCATCTAACTAGCAAACGGGTTAACCGAAAAATCTAAAGTTTTTACCATGGACGTAGATTTGCATGCTCTTCAATAAGCTTCACTAGAATTTTTCTCTAAAATAATTAGGGGAGCCAATAATTGACCCCATTAAAATTTACATGGGATTTCCTATGTCCTGCCCGGCGATGCATCACCCGGTATGTTTATATATTTTTTTCTTATTTTTTGGTGGAAAACAGTTTGCAAAGAAATTTAATGGAAATTATTTAAAATAATAGTAATGAATTTGTATGTCTTAAGGATGTTTTAAACACTCTGTACACTGTAAACATTTATACGGTGTGTTAAAAGGTTTAAAGGTATTAATGTATTATTTTTGTTTTAGTATAAAACTCGAGAAGGAATCAAAACAGTTTGAGTTGAAAAAATTAGTTGGTCAACAAAGAAATTGGTTTTTCCAGTTTACAACGTGGAGAAGCAATTAAAAGAAAATACCTTAGTAATGGAACAAGAAAATAAAGTCGTTTTCCATATGAAGTGTGAAACTAAAAGTTTTCCATGTCCAGAATGTGGCAAACCGTTTGCCACAAAAAGGTACCTTTACAAACACATCAATTTGCTTCACAAAAGAAAAGAGATGACTTCTTGTACAGAGTGTGGAAAAGTTTTTACCCGAAAATTGAGCCTTAAAAAACACTTTGATACTATACACCGAGGAATTGTAAACTACTTTATATGCGATATTTGTGGAGGAAACTACCCTAGCAAGTCCAATTTAAAAAGCCATCAGGATTATGTCCATCTAAAAAAATTTAATTTTTTTGTGATCTCTGCGACAGAGGGTTCATTTACAAAAGTGGCTTAAAACAACACAAAAATTGACACATGAAGGTGAAGTCACCATTGTTGCTTGCACAGAAGAAGGTTGCAAGAAAACGTTTAGAACCACTAACAGTTTGAAGTATCACTTAACCGCTGAACACACACAAAACAAACCGATTCTAACTTGTGAACATTGTGGAAAATCATTTGATCATCCAGTTAACTACAAAAACACCTTAGATTTCACAAAAACGGACGACCTGTATACTCATGTAGTATTTGTGATAAAATTTTAGCATCTAAAACTAGTCAGGAAGATCATATGCGGATTCATACTGGAGAAAGACCGTTTGTTTGTGAGCAGTGTGGAATATGTTTTACAAAGAAAAACCAGCTTAAAATCCACATGGTGGTCCATACCAAAGAAAGACCCTATGCGTGTAAATTTTGTGATAAAAAATATTCCCAGCGATCTCCTCTAGCTCGGCATATACAGCAAGTCCATCCAGAATTTGTTGGCAAAGGATAGAGATATGCTAAATTAAATATTTAAATGGCTTTTTATAATAAACCTAATAAATCAAAAAATCTTTGTTTTCTTGGCGTATTAGAATCTTTTGAGTATAAAAATCCTAATAATAATAATAATAATATAAAAGAATGGCAGAAACGAGTCATATATCAAGATCTTCTTGGCGAACTTCGGAGGCTCTATCCAGAGTATACCGTGCGATTGGTTGTCCTGATAATTGGTGTATTTGGAAGCATGAAGGACAACGTATTAAGGGAGTTGAGGTACATTCCAGCATGTCAAAATACACCCGAACAACTAGATGATAAGGATGCAGAAATCTGTTGTCCCTTGGATCCCTTCGTCTGCTGAGGCAAATAAATTTGGCCGAAGATCACTGACCGAGCGGACGCGAGGAGTAGTCTTCGATATGGATGGCCTTCTGTGGCCGTCGTGTCGGATCTTTTAGGAAGAACAATAATAATTGGCGATTTTAGCTACCGATGGGGGCGCTGCTAAACGTAAACAACGTCGAAAGAAGCAGGTAATATGCAGGTAGCTAGCTTTTATCCTATTACGGATTAGGGTAATGAAACGATTTAAAATACTGTTTAAGTTTTAAAGCCGTAAATTTGTATAGATTTATACGTATTAAGTATGTTAAAACTCGATTTGTGAGTTTGAGTAGTGCCCTTGATGGTTAGTGGTGCTGAAAACGATAATTTATTATTTTTTGGATAATTTAAAATTGCTAAAATCGATAATTGTTTATATTCTAAACAATGTATTATTGCCAAGATCGATAATGTTTAAGTTCTATTAATCTTCATCGTTCCTTTTTTACCAGAGAATTATTGATTGTCTGAAAAATTTTCACCTATTTTTAAACACTCTGTACACTATAAACATTTATACGGTGTGTTAAAAGGTATTTATGTACTATTTTTGTTTTAGTATAAAGATTGAAATGGAATTAAAACAGTTTGAGTTGACAGAACTAGTTGTTCAACAAAAAAATGTTTCTATCCAGTTAAGGTGGAAAACAGATCAGAAGAGAATACTTTAGTTATGGAAAAAGAAAATAAAGTCGCTTTCCATGTAAAGTGTGAAACCAAAAGTTTTCCATGTCCAGAATGTGGCAAATCGTTTGCCAGAAAAAAGTACCTTGGCAGACACGTCAATATTATTCATAAAAGAACAGAGATGACTGCTTGTACAGAATGTGGAAAGGTTTTTACCCGAAAATCGTTCCTTAAGAAACACTTTGATACTATACACCGAGGAATTATAAATTACTTTAAATGCGATATTTGTGGACAAAAATACACTACCAAGTACAAATTGAGAGACCACCAAGATTCTGTCCACTTAAAAAATTTAATTTATTTTGTGATATCTGCCACAAAGGATTCATTCACAAATATGGCTTAAAGCAACACAAAAAATTGACACATGAAGGTGAAGTCACCATTATTGCTTGCACTGAAGAAGGTTGCAAGAAAACGTTTAGAACCCGAACAAGTTTAAATTACCACATAAAAGCTGAACACACCCAAAACAAGCCGATTCTAATTTGTGAACATTGTGGAAAAACATTTGATCATCCAAGTATCCACAAAAACATCTTAGATTTCACAAAAACGGACGACCTGTATTCAGTTGTAGTATTTGCCATAAAATTTTAACGTCTAGAACCAGTCTGGTGGCTCATATGCGGATTCATACTGGAGAAAGACCTTTTGTTTGTGAGCAGTGCGGAATATGTTTTTCAAGGAAACAATTTCTTAAACGGCACATGGTGGTCCATACCAAAGAAAGACCATTTGCGTGTAAATTTTGTGATAAAAAGTATTCCCAGCAATCTCCTCTAGCCCGGCATATGCAGCAAGTCCATCCAGAATTTGTAGGAAAAGGATAGAGACACGCTAAATTAAATATTTAATTGATTTTGGATAATAAAATAAATATAATCTTGTGGTATGCATTGTTGTTTATGTTTGTGTGTTTTTTGACAAAAAAATCATGTAAAATAATGAGTAGAAAGTTCATTTAAATGATTTTCAATATTCCTGCGAGCAATGTGGTAGACTCTCCTAAAGTCATTTAAATCATCATGTTAAGATGAGAAAAAGGAGCGAAAACCGACATTTTTTAAATTGTACTTTTAAAGAATGTAACTAGCTATTTAAAAATATAGCTACATTAAGGTACGTATAAGCATATTATCCTTAACACTAAAACTTCAAACTTACAGTTGCGAATTTTGTGATTAAACCTTCGATCATCCGTATAGTAAGGGTGCAAAAACCACCACCTCAACAACCGACCCAAAAAACTAATAATATTTTAAAAAACAGTCCTAAAAATTATTTTAAGTGTGTTAAGACACTTGGTACACTGTAAACTTTTATATTGTGTCTTTATAAAAAAAGTATTTATTAGTTTTGTTTTAGGATGAAGATGGACAAGGGAGAAAAACAGTTTGGGTTGAAAAAATTAGTAGGTCAACAAAAAAGTGTTTTCGTCCTGCTAACAGAACCGACAAGCGACTAAAAGGAAAAACCTTACTTTTCGAAAAAGAAAATAAAGAAACTAAAAGTTTTTATGTCCGGAGTGTGGTAAATCGTTTGCGAAAAAAACTACCTTAACAAACACGTTAACTTTCTTCATAAAAGAACCCAGATGACGTCTTGTACAGAGTGTGGAAAAGTTTTTACGAAAAAATGGTGCCTCAAAAAACACTTTGATACGATCCACCGAGGAATTGTAAATTACTTTAAATGCGACATTTGTGGAGAAAACTACACCAGCAAGTTTATTTTAAAAAACCACCAGGATTCTGTCCATCTAAAAAAATTCAATTTATTTTGCGATCTTTGCCACAGAGGATTTATTTACGAAAGTGGCTTAAAACAACACAAGAAATTGGCACATGAAGGTGAAGTCACCATTGTTGCTTGCACTGAAGAAGGTTGCAAGAAAACGTTCAGAACCACTAACAGTTTGAAATATCACTTAAACGCTGAACACACACAAAACAAGCCGATTCTTATTTGTGAACATTGTGGGAAAACATTTAATCATCCATTTAACTACAAAAACACCTTAGATTTCACAAAAAAGGACGACCTGTATACAAGTGTAGTATATGTGATAAAATTTTAGCGTCTAGAAACAGTCTGGAGGCTCATATGCGGATTCATACTGGAGAAAGACCGTTTGTTTGTGAGCAGTGCGGAATATGTTTCACAAGGAAAAACCTACTTAAAGGCCACATGGTGGTCCATACCAAAGAAAGGCCCTATGCGTGCAAATTTTGTGATAAAAAATATACTCAGCGATCTCCTCTAGCTCGGCATATACAGCAGGCTCATCCAGAATATGTTGGAAAGGAATAGGGATAGGCTAAATTAAATGTTTAAATGGTTTTTATTAAATAAACACAATAAATTGATGTATTTGTTTCCTTAACGTATAAGCATCTTTGGAGTACTAAAAATGTAATAATGACAATAAAAAAACAGCACATTTATACAGGGTGATTCAAAAATCGATTACGAAACTTAAAGGGGTGATTCTACTTGACAAAATAAGGGTAGAGCTTCATATCATTTTTTTCAAAATGTCATTTGTTTTCGAGTTACAAGCCGTCAAAGTTCTTTATTTTGGTTTTTTCGCCATATTGCATTTATTTTTTAACCAATCTAGTTGATATTTGGCACACAAATCGATTGCAGATTCTAAAACTTTAAGACAAAAGTACTTTTTAAATACCGCCAGAGGGCACTTTACCTAAAACTTAAAATTTGTTTA
Source organism: Listronotus bonariensis (assembly GCA_014170235.1). NCBI lineage: Eukaryota > Metazoa > Arthropoda > Insecta > Coleoptera > Curculionidae > Listronotus > Listronotus bonariensis. The sequence goes on from JACEGR010000250.1 coordinate 69,961, forward strand.
CATCATAACTTTTTTATTTTGACAGATATCGCAAAGTTGGGAGCGCCATTTTATAGACAATCAAAAATTTTAAAAATTAGGTACTGTTTATTAAAGTCAATAAACCTCACCTTTTAGGCACCAATAGACATCAAAGTTTTTATCAATTTCAATCAAATTACCTACATACATACAGGGTGTCCAGTAACTCAACCGACAAACTTTATGGGGCAATTCTACAACAAAAAATAAGAAAAACTTCGTATAAACATATGTCCTAAACGTCTTAGTTTTTGTACTACGGGATGTTAAAAATTAAAAAACAAGTTTTAAACTACATTATTTGTAGTAGGTAGCTAGTTTTTAAAACTCGAAGTATATACAGGGTATGCCAAATATATTGAAGACTGCTTATGAGTAAATTACCCTCATTTTCATTATGTAAGTAAAGGTTTAATATAAAAAGTTATTTAAAATTGAAAGTTATGCCTTTATACAAAGTTAAGGCCTTCATATATTTATATATATATATATATATATATATATATATATATATATATATATATATAAAACTTAAAATTTGTTTACATCATAACTTTTTATTTTGACAGATATCGCAAAGTTGGGAGCGCCATTTTATAGACAATCAAAAATTTTAAAAATTAGGTACTGTTTATTAAAGTCAATAAACCTCACTTTTTAGGCACCAATAGACATCAAAGTTTTTATCAATTTCAATCAAATTACCTACATACATACAGGGTGTCCAGTAACTCAACCGACAAACTTTATGGGGCAATTCTACAACAAAAAATAAGAAAAACTTCGTATAAACATATGTCCTAAACGTCTTAGTTTTTGTACTACGGGATGTTAAAAATTAAAAAAACAAGTTTTAAACTACATTATTTGTAGTAGGTAGCTAGTTTTTTAAAACTCGAAGTATATACAGGGTATGCCAAATATATTGAAGACTGCTTATGAGTAAATTACCCTCATTTTCATTATGTAAGTAAAGGTTTAATATAAAAGTTATTTAAAATTGAAAGTTATGCCTTTATACAAAGTCAAGGCCTTCATATATTTATATATATATATATATATATATATATATATATATATATATATATATATATATATATATATATAGTATATAATGATGGGTTAAACATCTAATAACCCGACACCCGCGTGTACTCTGGTATTTAGGCATAGGCCTTCGTGGGATGTCAAACAGATAAAAAAAACCACTTAGGACATTGTAGATTCGTTTATGTTTAGAATACAATGGTTTTTTTACACATTTTGATGCTATTTAAAACTACTCATCGTTTTTATTTCAGAATAAAGCAAGAAGAAATATTGGTTAATTATCCTTGTATCCAATGTGGCCTGGTTTTCCAAAGCTACGACCATTTGGCTCTCCATTACCAAGAGTGTCCATTTCAGGATATTAGTATTACCCAAGACAGTGACTATGGAACCAGTCATTTTATGACAGACAACTCACCCTATAATATACCAGACTCAGATGATACGTCAGCCAACTCACATTATAATATACCAAAGTCAGACAATACATCAGTACGAATGTCAGCTGATGACAAGACCTTACCAATTTCTTGCCCAGAATGTGGTAGATTGTGTGCTGACAAACGAAACTTTGCCAAACACACAAACATTTATCACAAACAAACACAAAAATGCATATGCGCGGAGTGCGACAAGGTGTTTTTGAGGAAATGGGATCTGAAAAAGCACGTTAACGCAGTTCATCGAGAAATTGACAATTCCGTTTTTTGTGACATATGTAATGTCAAATGCACTAATAAATTTTCATTGGTTACTCACAAAAATTCGGCTCATTTGCAAGATATACTTTTGTTCTGTGATATATGCCGTAAAGGATTTACTGACAAAAATCGTCTTAAACGTCACAAGAGGAAGGTTCATGATTATGCGGTTGTTCCTTGCACGGAACAAGGATGTACTAAAATGTTTAAATCAAATTCGGGGTTGCAGTACCACCTAAAGTCAAATCACAAGCCTGATCTGGTCTGTCCACATTGTGGGGGAAGTTTTACAGATTCTGCCACTTACAAAAACACGTAAAAACCGTATAAGAAAACCGGGGCGTGCTTCATGTTTAAGTGTGCAGAATGTGGAAAAGTCTTGTCTACAGAAGTTAATTTAGAAAGTCACATACAAAAAGAGCATCAGAAATGTGCCAAAAAAGAAGACGAGAAAATTAACGGTGGTGAAGAAATTTTGCCTAAAGTTGTTTTATCAGAATAAATAGAGACATTTTGCACCTCTTAAAATAACAGACGTTTTTGGCCTCCTTATGGTCATCGTTATTAAACACTACGATTACGGCAGCAGTTTTAGACAGAGATTTTGCAGCCTCTTTTAAGAAATTTATCTTGCGTCTGCGCTTTCGACACATAACCTTATTTTTGCTTGTGGTTCACCGATTTTAAAGTTAACGAAAAATCAGTATTTACTTTTATTCTTCATAAGATATAAATTGATATTTAAATATATGCAAACACTTCTGTTGATTTGGCTTTTTAAAGTAGATGCAAACAATACAGTATAAGCAAAACAGAAAAAGTGAGGTTGGGTTTGGTAGTAGAATAAAAAGCAAGTGTGCCAGATTGTAACATCTAAATTAATTACTGATTTAGAATATCCGTAAAAGTGCAAGTCCGTTTTAATTTCATAACACTAATTGATTTTTATTACTGCTATAAATTTTTCGCTAATTAGAGCCTATGTATAAATGATATTTTAATTAATACGGCATTAAAATTTTAACCTTTTAAATAATTGATATAAAAATTTCTACAATCCGGCAACCACGCAGTTTAACACTAACGATAACGATAACGATAAGCTCTTCGGTATTCATCCGTAATTAAAGGAGTCCGGTATGGTTAATAACGATAACGGATCATGTTTGCGATACTGCGCAGTCTCAGAATAACGTTAACCACAACGGAATTGCAAAATAAGGGCTGTCTCTAATGCCATAAAAATAGTGTTAGTCCTGGTTAGTCAGTGGCGACGCCAGGTTTTGGTATAGGGGTGGCTACAAAGCTTTAGGGGTGGCCAGCAATTACATAGACTTATGATAAAAATTCTTTAAAACCTGTTTAGAAGGGGGGTCCGTTTGACGAGTTCATCATGAATATATCGCCATAATATGGAAGCGGCTCTTTAACCCAGCTTGTCAATTTTTATATGTTTCGCGTGTCGGACAGGGCGACCGCGACACTTTCTTTGTCGACAAGTTTACCACAATGTTTTACAAGCAATTTTTAAACATTGTGCCAAATTGGTAAGGGTTACAGTTACAAATCTTACTCAGTCCAAAACCCAAAACATGGTAATTTTGGGCCTTATGGTTCTATTTTATTGATTTCTTTGGGGGAAACATTAAAATAAATAAAAATTAAAATAAAAATATTTCCTTTGATCTCGAATAAATAAATTTACGTAATTAAATAGTATGTTGCGAATTAAAAATAATGGTAAGAAGTAGAAAATATGCACAGGGTTTTCATTTATATTTTACCACCCACTTTTAACTATAACCCACAAGGATAGAAAAAAAAACGTCCTGTATAAAAGTTTAATATTTTTGTCTAATATGTTTTAAGCATAAAAAGAAAGAAATTAACATTAAAAATTTAGGAAAAATGATTAAAAGGATCTTTTTAAAACCTTTACAAAAATACTACATTTAATATGTCCATCTTTAATACTTTCGGAAATATGTCCATTTAAATCTGAATATAATTTCCATGCATCTGCAGATATACAGCCTCAGCTTAGTGTTAGTTTCAGATTTAAGTTAGTTTTATTTACATTGGACCTCCTGGTAGATTCTAGGAAAGGAGAGTCTGAACTTATTACAAATCTATAATAAATTTTATTGATTAAATGGATTAATGGATTTCCCAAGCATTTAATCAATAAAATTTATTATAGATTTGTAAATAAGTTCAGACTCTCCTTTCCTAGAATCTACCCAGGGGGTCCAATGTAAATAAATTTAAAGTTTTAACATTCTTCGTGAATATATCTTTGCAGTTTGCCAAGTTCTTTAAACAGTTAGACATCTCCATTGCCTTTAAAACAATCAATTCTCTCAAAAAACATCTAGTTAAATTAACTGACAGGACGGATCGGCTATCCAAATCAGGCGTTTATTCGCTATATTGTGAAGACTGCTCTGCTATTTACGTAGGGCAGTCTGGTAGAAGAATATCTACTAGAACACCTTAGCCTTTATAATAAGTACAAAGACTCTGACATCTCGAACACAAAATCAGCCTTTGCCAACCATTTACTAGAATCAGGGCACACATTTTTAGCCATAGGAAATGTAAATATTTTACACGAGTGTCAGAAAAGCAAGAAATTGGACCTTTTGAGAAAATGGAAATAACCAGAGCTAAGAAAAGCCCAGTCTTAAAGTGCGTCAATGACGTTTTCAATTTCGAACCAAATTTAGTCTTCAATAACTTACAAGACTGCTAATTCGTAAGCTTTGATGGTTTAATGGTAGAGGTTCGGACTTGAAATCTTAAGGTTGTGGGTTCGAACCCGGTTGGCGTAAAACCTCATTCATTGTTGTCATTTTAATATGTAGTGTGCTGTGTTTTAAATTATATTATGTTTAGATAATTTCTTATTGTTTCGGAGGTAATTTAAGTTTATTTGTTTTATTGGCATATATTAGGTTTTTCTATTTATTGTAGGTCCGATGATGCTCGAGAGGGCGAAACACGTGTAACGTTTGTCTTAAAAATATATGTTATTTGACTGAGACCCAGACTTCGAGTTGGTCTTATACTTTTTACTTATCATATTAAGAGGTCTCTTTGAGAAAAATGGACGACTTTTTCCAATTTCTTTTTATGTTCAAAAGATAACAGATGAAAAAGTGTAAACCTCTTATACAGGAGTTTTTTTTATATCCTTCTTTATTAAAGTTAAAATTGGGTGGCAATATATAATTAAAACCCTGTACATACATTAAGAGATCTCATTTATCTGATTTTTTTTTATTAATAGTATAGGATATTGTTAAACATTAATTTAAAAGAAAAAATAAAAATATCCTCGAAGTTGACTAAAATAAATTTAGTTTTATTTCTTACCACTGTTTCCCTGATGCCTCAATAATATCTTTTATATACAGTGTGTCTACATAAGTTGGCGTCATATGAGAAACTTCTTGTATTATTAATTTCACAAAAAAGTTATTCTTTTCAAAAAGTTCTGGATGGTCAAAAATTTGAAAAAGCAACCATCAGATATTAAATTGTATTAGTCATCCACAAGGTTTAGCCAAAAATGTAATTTTTGCTCAAGAGTACAGTTGTTTGTCTTAACTATTTGAAGTAAGTAGGTACAATGACAGGCTTTGCTACTTATGACAGGTATTAAGTGTGTTTAAACAACCATTTATTCTTTTATGTTTTACCCATCTATTATTGATCTGTAATACCTTAGAAACGGAATATGTTATGGTAGCAATAATACCTGCTATCACACCTAGGCATTATAAGCGGGCATTATAATAATGCCCGCTTATAATGCCCTAATACGCTAATATGGAAATTTTATTGCTTATCCAATTTTATTTCTTTCACAATAAAGATCAAGTTTATACAAACATATGTATTAAAATAAAATCAATAACTTACCAGTTCCTGAAAATATGCCATTAAAACGGTTTCGGTTATTTGAAGAATTGCGTTCGCATCTTTCCAAATACCAAATATGCCATACTCCCGATCATACTGTTGCCTTGATTTAACTGGCAAAAGATTTTCGGTCGCTTTTATGGCCTTTTCTCTTATATTTTGTGGAATTTCTTCCATTTTGAGCAAATCGTTAAAAAAAAATGCCAACTGACTAACTGATAGAAACATCAAACTTAACACCAGTCATTATCTACTTACGTATACAGGTACAGGTGCAACTTATTTTTTATATTGCGAATAAATAATGTAATTAGTCATTGAAAAACTCTTTTGGGTAAAACATAAAGCATTGTATGCACCACGGGCTTTACTGGACTATAATGCCCATCAGGTCGAAATCTAGCCGTCGGGCCAGACCCTCGGGCTATTTCGACCTTCAGGGCATTATAGTCCTAGTAACGCCCTTGATACATAAATAGCTATTTTCTGTCCTGTACAAGGGCAAATATATTTTGTATATAAAAGAGTTGCACAACCTGTTTATTTAAGTATTTGTCAGCTTAGGTTTAAACTTACCCTTGTATACAGGACCAAAACAAAAACAAAGGACACAATTAAATAATTTTATTTCTCTTTTTAGTATAAAAGATGAGCCTTGCTTTAATTTATTTCCTCGAAATATTGGATTCGAATAAGCTTCACCTTTTGGACTGTAAAGAAAAAATAGAACATTTTGATGGCCATGAAGAAGGAAGTACTACTGTGCCATATTTTAGATGTACTCGGTGTCCAAAAATATTCACTGAAATGTCCCATCTTGAAGAACATATTGAGGAACATCATTACAAATATCGCTGCAAAGAATGTAATCGGCGCTTTCAAAGTAAACTTTGTCTAAATGAGCATATCTTTAGAGTTCACAGTGTAAAGTGTTCAGGTACGGATTATGATGATAAAACTTTTATCACAGAACGTAGCAGTTTTAAAACCGCCAAATTTTAAACAGTGCGAAATTTGTGGCAAAAACTTTAAATACATAGAACGACATAAAAAATTAAAGCATTATAAAATATTTAATGTATACTGCGAAAGATGTGGTAAAGGATTTTTGACTTCTTCCCGTCTAAACAATCACATGGCAAGCGTCCATGGTGAGGGCGAATTTGTATATATCCCTTGCACCCAAGAAGGGTGCTCGAAGTTATTTAAAACTGGACCTTCGCTTCAATACCATTTAGATGCCATGCATCGGAAAGAAAAGTTTGAGAAAACTTGTGAGCAATGTGGCAAAAGCTTTGCTCATCCTTACAAGTACCAAAGACATGCTAGGATGCACAAAAATGGACCCGTGGTTCATCCTTGTCAAGTCTGTAAAAAAGTTCTGACGACCAAGGACAGTTGGTATGATCACATGCGTCATCACAGTGGCGAGAGACCGTTTATGTGTGAGATGTGTGGTCAAAGCTTTATGTCGAAGAAAGCTCTCAGGGCTCACGCTGTGGTGCATACCAAAGAAAAACCGCATGCTTGTACACTTTGTGATAAGAAATATACTCAGCGAGGTCCTCTTTCTTTGCATATTCGCCAGTGTCATACAGAAATTTCGACAAAAGCTGCCATTGAGACAAAATCCCGAAAATGACAACTGCTGTCTTAAAAGTCACCAGTTGTTGCAGTGGTGGTCTAGGTTTCAAATTATTTTTTTAAAAAATTGACACGTAGGATACACATCATTTATATACTGGGTGCTATCAGTCTCAAGTACCAATTTTCAGAAAATACATATATACCGAAGTATCAAATTTATTTTTAAAAAAATGTTTTTTTTTGCGACCGTTAAGAAATTTTTGATCGTTTTCATGAAGGAACTACTTTACTTTAGTACTCTACATAAACTTTTGCGGCGCCGCCAAGGCCACTGCGATTGAAATTATTGAAAGTGAATCTTTGCATTTTACAGAAAAAGCGGGTAAATTAAATTAAAAAAATGAGTACTTTTAGAGGTAGAAATCAAATATTGGAGACCAATTTAGCTTTCAATCAAGAATTGGGTGCAAAAAGAAGGAGAAAAATAGTGAATTCAGGTAATTTTTGGTTATTAAGTCTGATAATGAATATCTCGAGAACGAAACGAGTCCGACTAAAAATTCTTTTGGATTCGTAATCAGCGCCCCAAAAACCCCATATACCAAATTTCATTACAATCGGCGATGCGTTCGGTTTGTAAATAATTACCCATTTTAAAAAGAAATATTAAATAAATCTTTGCCCTAAATGTTTAAGATAAAGGGTGGTAGAGAGAAAAATAAAGAAAGAAAGAAGTTATGCCCTGTTACTGTATATTAGTGTATAATTTAGATTTTTTTTCTGCCTAGGTGTAAACTTACCCCTTAATACATGACTAAAAAAACAAAAAACTAAATTAAGTAAATGTATTTAATTTTTTAGGATAAAAGAAGAACCATGTGATTTAATGCCCCAAGTGTTGAACCAGCATAGGCCTGACTTTCTAAACTGCAAAGAAAAATTAGAACAATTTGATGGTCATGAACAAGAAAGTACTACTGTTCCATATTTTAGATGTACCCAGTGTCCGAAAATGTTTACTGAAATGCCCCATCTTGAAAAACATATTGAGAAGCATCAGTACAAGTATCGCTGTAAGAATTGTGACAAAAGATTTCAGAGTACCCTTTGTTTGAATGAGCACAAGATTCGATACCACATTGTAGAAAGATATTCAGGTACGGATTGTGATAAAACTATCATCACAAAACGCAGCAAAGTTAAAGAAAAAAATTAATACAATGCGATATTTGTGGCAAAAACTACAAAAACATAGAACGACACAAAAAAGTAACGCATTTTAAAATATCAACCGTACAGTGCGAGCTATGTAGCAAGGGATTTTTGCTTCCCTGTCAACTAAGATATCACATGGCACATAACCACGAAAATGCCAAAGTTGTTAGTATCCCTTGCACCCACGAAGGGTGCCTGAAAGTATTTAAAAGTAGATATTCCCTTCAATACCATTTAGATGCCATGCATCGGGAAGAAAAGTTTGAGAAAAGTTGTGAGCAATGTGGAAAGAGCTTCACTCATCCTCACTGGTACAAAAGCACGTTAGGATGCATGAAAATGGACTCTTAGGTCATCCGTGTCAAGTTTGTAAAAAGTTCTGGCGACCAAGGCCAGTTGGAATGATCACATGCGTCATCACAGTGGCGAGAGACCGTTTATGTGTGAGTTGTGTGGACAAAGCTTTATAACGACTAAAGCTCTTAGGGCTCACGCTGTGGTGCATACCAAGGAAAAACCTTATGCTTGTTCTCATTGTGATAAGAAATATACTCAGCGAGCCCCTCTTTCATTGCATATTCGTAAGTGTCATACAGAAATGTCGACAAAGGCTGAGCAATGATACAAAATCCCGAAAATGACAACTCCTGCCACCAGTTGCAGCAGTGGCAGTCCAACGATTTTCAAAATATTCAATCTAACAATTGGAACATGGATCTCACTTATATTAAATTTCAGAAAAAAAAAAAATTACAGAGGTTATTCAAAAAAAAGTGTTTTTTTTTTCAACCCTATATCACATGTGATTTTAAAATTTAAAACGCGTTTTTCTATGTTTATATGAAATGTTTTTGATTTCGTCAAAAAACGCATTTATTGTAATAATAAAGAAACACCCTGTTTATTAAAATTCCTATGGGAAGCCAAAGTATTTAAATTTATTTATGTTTTACCCATCTATTATTGATCTGTAATACCTTAGAAACGGAATATGTTATGGTAGCAATAATACCTGCTATCACACCTAGGGCATTATAAACGGGCATTATATATAATGCCCGCTTATAATGCCCTAATGCGCTAATATGGAAATTTTATTGCTTATCCAATTTTATTTCTCTCACAATAAAGATCAAGTTTATACAAAAAATAATTTTTCTTTAAACAATAATAACTTTATTTCCAAAGTAAAAATTACAATTTTGAAATGTTCCGGAAAATGTAGCTGATCCCACTATAGCATTGTCGGTGTTTTTGTGATGGTAGCAGCGGTGGTAGCACTAACGCTAATTTTTATAAAAGAACAGTCCATAAAAAAATTTCCAATAGTCGATACGGAATTAACCTCGGAATTAACTGAATTGGCAATCATTTTGGCTACTTTGTTTTTGGATGAAATACTTTCTTCTATATATCCATCAGCTACTGAAGAGCTTTTTCATTTCCCATGTTATTTTAGCGTTTCAAACGAAGCACCTGCCTCAACAAGTAAAGTTGACGATGTTCGACGCAAACAGTGGCCGGTGTAAGCTTCTGCATTATCCAATTTTAAAAATTTTCCGATCAATGTTGGGACGCTTCCTATGGTATTTTTTCCAATGGATCGTACTGTACATCGACCCTTTCTATAGGCAAGAAAGAATCTTCGCTCCTTTATTCCAGTTGGTCTTAATGTTGTGTACTTTTTATTAAATTTAAAGCGCCTAAATCTTCTTCAATGATAGTAAAACTTTTGGAAGTTGAAGTTTTAATTTCTGGTACCTTTATAACCAAGACTGTTCCTCTATCTTCAATGTCATCAATAGTAATTTTGACCAACTCATCTCGTCTTAAACCTCCAAAAACACCCATTACCAATATGACTTTGTGTACCAAGTAGATATCATCAGGAGCCTTCTTAATAAATTTTAATATTTGTTCTCCTTCCAAAACTTTAGACTTCTTCGGGACGTATCCTTTCGACTTAACTTTTAAAAAAGATATGAGTCGATGGTATTGCGAAATGTCTATATTTTCATAGACCATCAACGTAGACCTTAGGGTGGAATACTTGGTCCAGAGAGAGTTCGGACTGTATTTTTCCGACTAAAAATAATAAAGTTTGTTAAACATATGTATTAAAATAAAATCAATAACTTACCAGTTCCTGAAAATATGCCATTAAAACGGTTTCGGTTATTTGAAGAATTGCGTTCGCATCTTTCCAAATACCAAATACGCCATACTCCCGATCATACTGTTGCCTTGATTTAACTGGCAAAAGATTTTCGGTCGCTTTTATGGCCTTTTCTCTTACATTTTGTGGAATTTCTTCCATTTTGAGCAAATCGTTAAATAAAATATGCCAACTGACTAACTGATAGAAACATCAAAGTCAAACTTAACACCAGTCATTATTTACTTACGTATACAGTTACAGGTGCAACTTGTTTTTATATTGCGAATAAATAATGTAATTAGTCATTGAAAACTCTTTTTGGGTAAAACATAAAGCATTGTATGCACCACGGGCTTTACTGGACTATAATGCCCATCAAGTCGAAATCTAGCCCTCGGGCCCGAGGCCATTGGGTTATTTCTGACCTTCAGGGCATTATAGTCCTAGTAACGCCCTTGATACATAAATAGCTATCATGTATGTTATTTAATATTAAAGTTAAGTATAAAATTAGCATGCAAAAAAATTAATCTTTTTACATAAGTGCAATAAATTTAAGATACTTTTTTTTTAAATAATCTGTACTAATAAAAAAATTTCACAATCAGAAAGCTACACTATTCAGAAGTGGTATAGGCTATATTTTACTATAATTAACCACCACCACCACCAATTAGAGTTGAGATTTAAAGCCCAACGAGGTGGGCACGAGTTAGCTATCTTGGATAAACTATAACTAAAATTTGATATTGACGTTACTATTATCAACGGATTTTATTGCGTTTTTTTAATAGAGAGTGATTCAAGAGAAAGGTTTAAATATACAATAATATTAAAAAAAACATTTAGAGAGTGTTCAAAAAATTGTTTACATTAAAATTCAATATTGACGTTACTATTCTCAACGGATTTTAATGCGGTTTTTTTAAGACAGTGATTCAAGAGGACGGTTTTTAATATTATGTATAATAATATCCAAGAAAAACATATACAGAGTGTTTAATAAAATAGTTTACATTTAAAATGTGATGTGGAGGTTACTATTCTCAACGGATTTTGATGCGGTTTTTGTTTTAAAATAGATAGTGATTCAGGAGGAAGGTTTATGTGTATAATAATATAAAAAATATATACAGAGTGTTTAAGAAATAGTTTTACATACATTTAAAATTTGATATTACTTAACGGATTTTGATGAGGATTTTTTAATAGTTAGACTGATTCAAAAGAAAGGTTTATATGTATAATAATATCAAAGAAAAAAACACATCCAGAGTGTTTAAAAAATAGTTTACATTTAAAATTCGATATTACTTAACGAATATTTTTATTTGTATCTTTAAACACTCTGAATTTACTATTGTTTTTTTTTAGGAAAGAAAACGATACACCTGATTTAATATTTATGTGTTCATATTGTTTCTGCATGGTTGAGTCAAATCAAGCTTTAATCAATCATGTAGCTGTTTGTTTTTTAAAACAAGAAAATCAAACGGATGACGCTAAGTCCTTCGTTCAGAAAAACACAGAGTTACCTCAGGAACTAGATGGTACAGTTGATGATTCTAAAAATGATACCACAAGAAGGTATTCATGCCCGGAATGTGGAAAATTCTTAAAAACAAAATCAGGTGTCAACGATCACATAAACAAGGTTCACAAAAGAAAGTACTGTGGCACTGTTACCTGCCCAGAATGCCCGAAAATTGTCAGAAAGTCCAATTTAAGAAAACACATTGACAAAATGCACAAAGGCATCCAAAATCTCGTAGAGTGTGATATCTGTGGCGGGGAGTACAAAAAGATTATCTACAAGCCCATAAAAATTTAGTTCACCTAAAAAAATTCTCTGTCTATTGTGAACGATGCGACAAAAGTTTTTGTGGCCCCGGATATCTAAGTGAACATCTAGCTCGAGTCCACGGAGAAGGGAAGTCCCAAATTTTCCATGCACCGAAGAAGGATGCACAAAAGTGTTCAAAGCTCTTGTTGGCTTGAGATATCACAAAGAAGCCGCTCATTCAAAAGAGAAAACCGAGATTGTATGTGAACTTTGTGATAAAGTATTTACTCACAAAGCTTTTTACAAGAACCACATCAAGTTTCACAAAAATGGCAGCTAGAGTTATTCATGTAATGTTTGTAACAAAGTTTTTTCAACAGAACCTAGTTTTAGAGAGCATATGCGTAGTCACAGCGACGAAAAGCCGTTGGTTTGTGAGCATTGTGAACAAAGCTTTAGTTCAAAAAAGGATTTGAAATCTCATATGGTCGTTCATACGGATGAGAATCGTTGTAGATATTGTAAGAAGAAGTATAAGCATCAGGGACCCCTGAGCGAACACGTTCGGCTTTGCCATCCAGAAATATTGTAAAATGTTGAGGATAAAAATGGTTGGAACAATATAGAGAAGGTATTGTTGGAACTAGAGAAGGTATTGTTGGTAGAGGAAAAAAGTGTGCTGATTTTAACGAAGATAAGTGAAGCATTGTAAATGATGCAGAAGATACAAAAAAAACCGGTATTTTCCGTACTTGTGATACAATATAAAGATACTATTTTTAATATTGTGTTTTTTTTAGTTTTATTTTTTATGATTTTTTTGTAATATTTATTTATTTATTTAAAATAATCTTATTACTACCCCCATTTAAGCATTTTATTTTGCCATTTCCTTAGAATATTTACTACAGGGAACTGGTTACAGCGGCGAGTGGAATATTACACAACTTGGTGCTACTTTTGACTACTCCATAACTCAAAACCTATCAAACGTAAACATATAAGACTACGTTTGTTTATTTATATTCATAGGGACAACTAGAAGCCAAAATTTCATGAAATTAGCTCAAACGGTTATAAAGATATAAAGGTCTAAAAATCACCAATTTTCAACTGTCTGATTGACTGACATATAGATCAAAAACCTGACCCACTTCCTGATGATCTAGAAAGATGAAATTTTGAATCTGAAAATAAAAGAAACGTGTGTTAGTGGGAGCCCAGTCCGGTGATGGCTTAGCGTGTAAGGCGTTAAGTCGTTGAGCGCACAACGGACGTGAGGTGGGTTCGAATCCTGCTGAGGCCAAATACTTATTTATAAGTTGGTCGGAAATTTAGTGGTTAGCTCAACACCAGACGCACAAAGTGCAAAATGTATCGACGCTGAAGGCCACCAAAGGACCAGGGCGCCGGAACACACTTTGCCGTGTCCTGCGCAACCGTAGACATGCGGACCCCACTCAGTTGGTAGGTTCAGTAGTGCGCCCTGGGTGGGGACGAGGTCTTAAGTTGTCGCTCACTGGACCGTGGTTCGGAACCCACGTTAAAATGTAGGTCTCGTCTTGCTGACATCACCCAGACGTAAAAAGACAGGGCGCACAATAAGCCGAGCGGCTTCAGTGCATGGGTTATCCCGGCCCTATTCTTATCTAATCAAATCTAGCTCAAACGGTAATAAAGATATAAGAAATCATCAAATTTCCACTGACTGATTGACTGACATATAGATCAAAAACCTGACAGGAAGCTTGTTAAAAAGGTAGCAAATAATGAATGGGTAATGCGCACCGTTATTTTTAACGTTTAAGAAAATAAAGACAATAGCATAAAAAAGAAAACTGTGCCGCGGAAAAGCAAGAAATAGAATTAAATCAAAATATTTGTCTAGTTTTTTTTTACAAAAATTAATGATATCCCACCAAAAATATTGTGACGTATATATTTGGAATACATTAGGCCACTTTTCGTCACTAGGCAAATATACCATATGGCGCTATCTTCTGGAACCATTAGACCGGTGGACCATAAAAAATAACTTTACATTTTCTAAAAACTAACTTAACTTATTTGACTAACTAAATTTAGTATGGGCATACCCCCCACTAGGGGTAGCCCGTATGAGGGCTTGACTGGAACTTAAACTTTTTTAACTTCACCTCTACTGCCCTTACTACTTCTACTCTCTCATTTCTTCTACTATCCCCTTTTCAAAATTGTGTTTTCTTTAAATAATAAATTTTTCAGTGTTTGTGTTTCAGTTCTACGCAACCCACTTTCTTTAATGTTTTTATTATTAAAAGAGTAACCTAGAAAATTGTTTAATTTATAATTTAAAACCTTGACACCTCACGTGTATCTTTATTCAGCAAAATTCCCAATGTTAAGAAACCTAATTATTAAAATGTATATTTATTTTAAAATTCCCAAAATGTATATATATTTTTTAAAACTTTTCAAAATGAATACTTTTATTATACTAGGTGTTTACAATATAAATATGAATAGGTGAGTCAAGTTCAATACCAAAATTATGCTTGGCTGTGGGCTTTGCCGCAAAAATAATAGAGATCTACATTAGTGCCATGTTTTGTACCAAGTTTTCATTAAATTAAACAAAGAATTAATTAGTTAAATAACTTTATAAAATGACCTGATGTAATGATTTAAGAACTCTTTAAAAAGTTTTAAGAAAATTCCACATTACATTACATCGATTGTCCACAAAAGTTACGATTTGCTTATGCAGTGGACCAATATTTTTCTAAAAAACTTTTTGACCAACATTTTTAGCATCTAAAAAAATATTCTATTGGTCATGGAACAAGAATCTTCTTCTTAATCAACAATGCCTAGTTGCTTTATAAAATAATTACTTTTTTTTAGGAAACACAAACAGACGTCTAGCTTAACCTATAGATGTCCACTTTTGTCAAATAAGTTTGTATCAATTCAGTTAATGAGGGAGCATGAAAAAATTGTTTTTTAAAGTCAGGGGTTCTAGGTGATCCAATTCTTCTTTATACTCCGCCTAATAAAGATGTTTCTTTGAAGCAAGAGATTAAAGCTGAACAATTTCTTTATGATACTTTAGCTGACCCCAGATACCAAGGGTTTGACCCTATCATGATGAGGGTTCTCATTGCTTCTCGTGAACAAGATCAGAAGGTTTTTATCAAAGATGTGGGAGATTTGATCATCATTTATCTGCTCAGGGGAACCAACATTAGCAAGATAGTTGACAAAACCTCTGCAAAAGGAGCAACTAGGCTTCTAGATCTCCAGAGGAAATACAAAATAGCCAGCACTGGATCAAAACTGGGTCGCAATACTGTAACAATGGCCAGAATAGCAGCATGCTTTCCTGAGCAGACAGTAAAAGCAGCTCTGCACTTGAAAGGTCAAATAGGGTGTGTCCCCATGGACAGTCTTCCTGAAGGATTTCCCAAGTGTATGAGGACTCCAGTCTTTGCTTCTGTTATCCCCAAGAATCTAGGAGCCTATTCAAATCTACTCCTTGATCTCCATTTTATATACCTGCAGAAAATGGATAACATTATCAAGTCTGGGAAGAGAACTGAAGTCAAGACTATCAGAGGATATCAGGAAGCAGCCTTCAATAGCCCAGTTCTTGATGATGAGAGAAGACTCCAGGTTTTAGAAAGGCTAGGATTCTTCTCACTTAGGATCAATGAAATGACAGAGAAGTATGAACCAAGTCAGTTCTTCGTTACCCAAGAAGCCCTCCAAATAATGACAGGCAAGAGAAAGAGAACCACTGAGTCAGAAGAGGTCACACCAAAAATCCCAAGCCAGGAGGCTCAAAAGGAGGTTAATATGAATTATTTTGTGCTCAAATTGTGACAATTCTAAGTTATGTTAGTTTATTATTGTAGTTCTATTGTTAGTTTATTATGGTAGTTCAATTGTTAGTTTAAGAAATGATGATCCTATTTGTAATTTGTTCTGATTTATTAATAAAGACCAAACACTTCATCAATTAAACTCTATACAAGTGGGTCTATGTTCTCGCATTAAGGAACAGATCTATTTTAGAGTTTCTTTGATGTTGTGTCGCCGGTCGTTGTGTTGGAGATTCATCAACGCAAGATATCAAAACCACACCGGGTTTTCATGTTGCTATAGACAATCATAATAATTCTTATAGAAATTCTTTAATGAAGCATGTTCTCGAAAAACATACAAATCATATAATTCATGCCTTAACAAATCCTGAGAGAAAATTTTCTTGTCAGAAATGCGCAAAACAGTTTTACACAAGAAAAAACCTTAACGCACATGTAAACAGGATTCATGGTGTAAAGGTTGCTTGTCCGGAATGTAACAAACTTATGAAAAGGTATTTTCTACAGCAACACATAGCCCTGAATCACAGGGGTATCAAGGTGTGCTATATTTGTGGTGTCAATTACAAAGGTAGAATTGAGGACCACAAAAACCAGGTCCACTTTAAAAAATTCAGTATCTTTTGTGAAAAATGTGGCAAAGGATTTTATTTTAAAAATCAATTAGTATACCATATGTCAAAGATACATAGTAAAGGTGGGATTGTGCAGTACCCTTGCATCGAAAGGGGCTGTTCAAGGATCTTTACCAATTATTCTGGCCTAAATTATCACTTGAAAGCTGCACATCCGAAAGAAAGATTTGAGAAATCTTGCGAGCAGTGTGGAAAGACGTTTGTCCATCCAACTACGTATGGGAAGCATGTAAAGGAGCACAAAAATGGACCTTTAACATACCCCTGTATTATATGTACCAAGATACTTACCTCCAAAGGAAGTTTAAACAATCACTTACGTGCACACCGTGGCGAAAGACCTTTGTATGTGATCATTGTGATAAAAATATACTCAAAAAAGTGCCTTAGGTAGACATATCCGTCAGTGTCATTCAACTGCAAGTGATAGCGATAAAAATATTGACATTTAGTCGGGATATGACATGCAGAAACAGAAAATATCAGGTTTTGATTGATTAATAAAAGTTTTGACTTTGGAGGTGAGCGTCAACAATTAATTGATTCTGTTCAAAAGCAAGAAAATCTCTGTGTTGGTGCTCATACTTTATGTATACCTTGCTTTATGATAGATATAGTGGTGACGTCCCATGACGAAGGCGATATTGCCAATTCATTCAAAGGTTAGTGGTTGGAGATCTCGGAACTGAACCAGATTGTTAATTTTAAATCCAGCAGCGGGACTCCGTGCTCTATAGAATTCTACACCTCGCTTTCTATCGTAAATTTCTATTTGAGAAGTTGATAATTGCACCTTTTGGTACTCTGTGTCACAATAGAATAAAATGCCTATGCACACAATTGTTTCTGTAAAGCCTACTGTCCATGAGAGCGGTTTTCCGCTTGCGGATGATAATTCAGCGTTGTGATTGGCGGAAAAAGCATTTTAAATATGCACTAACCAATCACAACGCTGAAATATCATCCGCGAGCGGAAAACCGCTCTTATGGACAGCCGGCTTTAAACCTCTAGACTAGTAATAATAATTTTAAAGAATAATATGTAAAAATACGTGTTTTTCACGTTAGATATTCTTGTTGTTGTTTGTTTGTTTAAAAGAATCTAGTTTTTTTTAACAAATACATTTTTATTTTTTTAGGAAAGGAAACCATACGTCCGATGTGACATATAGATGTTCACTTTGTTCAGTTAAGTTTGAATCACTTCAGCTTGTGAGGAGCCATGAAAAAATTGTACTTTCCAACTAAATGTCCAACCTGATCCATTTCTCCTTTGTCCCGGATCTGATAAAGATGTTTCTTTAAACCAAGAGATTAAAGCAGAAGAATTCTTTCATGATACTTCAGTTGAACATGGTGGTTCTTCAACCCAAGATATCAAAACCAAACCATTTTCTCATGGTACTGTAGCTATTTCTGATAGTTCTCATAAAAGTTCTTTAATGAAAGATATTAAACATCATACAAATAATATATTCCATGCTAAGACGATTGATGAGAGAAAATTTTCTTGTCAAGAATGTGGAAAACGGTATTTTACACAGGAATATGTTAACAAACATGTAAAAAGAATTCATGTTAATGGTGAAATGGTTGCTTGTCCGGAATGTAACAAACTTATAAAAAAGTATTCTCTACAACAACATATAAACCTGCTTCACAGGGGTAAAGCAAATATGGAGAAGTGCGATATTTGTGGTAAAAATTATAAAGGTAATATTACGGAACACAAGAACCGAGTCCACTTTAAAAAATTCAGTATATTTTGTGAAAAATGTGGCAAAGGATTCCATAGGCCAAGTGAAATAGTATACCATATGGCAAAGAAACACGGTGAAGGCGGAATTGTTCAGCACCCATGCACCGAAAAATAAATATGAAGCAGTACGATATTTGTGGTTAAAACTGTAGATAATATACACAAAAACAAAGTCCACTTATAAAAAATTTAGTGTGTTTTGTGAAAAGTGGCAAAGGATTTTATTGGAAAAATCAATTATTATACCATATTTTAAAGATTTTTAATTTTATTTAATTATTTCTGCCTATACCTATTATCACTTAAAAGCTGCACATTTTAAAGAAAACAATTTAAATGTTTTTATTTTGACAGATATCGCAAAGCTGGGGCGCCATTTTATAGACAACCAAAAACTTAAAAATTAGCTACTCTTTATTAAAGTCGATAAACCTCACCGTTTAGGCACCAATCGACATCAAAGTTTTCATCAATTTCAATCAAAATACCTACATACACACAGGGTGTCCAGTAACTCAACCGACAAACTGAACCAAACGATTCTACAACAATTTTTTTTTTTTTTAATCTTTATCACCCCGTAGATCAAAAACTAAGACGTTTAGGACATATGTTTATATAAAGATTTTTTCTTATTTTTTGTTGTAGAATCGTTTGGTTAAGTTTGTCGGTTGAGTTACTGGACACCCTGTATCTATGTAGGTAATTTGATTGAAATTGATGAAAACTTTGATGTCTCTTAGTGCCTAAACGGTGAGGTTTATGGCCTTAATAAAGAGTACCTTATTTTTTAAGTTTTTGATTGTCTATAAAATGGCGCTCCCAGCTTTGCGATATCTGTCAAAATAAAAAGTTAAGATATAAATAAATTTTAAGTTCTAGGTAAAGTGCCCTCTGGCGGTATTTAAAAAAGTACTTTTGTCTTAAAATGTTGGAATCTGCAAATCTCAATTATTTGTGTGCCAAATATCAACTGGATTGGTTAAAAACTAAATGCAATATGGCGAAAAAACCAAAATTAAAATTGAACTTTGACGGCTTGTAACTCGAAAACGAATGACATTTATAACAAAAATTATATAATGCTCAACCCTTACTTTGTGAAGTAGAATCATCCCCTTAAGTTTCGTGATCGATTTTTGAATCGCCCTGTATTCTATTTTCTTTATTAAATCACTTAAATTTTGTAATTTCAGTTTTTAATGTAATTGATGAGAGAAAATTTAAAATTTTCCAAATATTTTAAATGGAAACACCCCTATTTTATTTTATTTTTTAATTCTACACTAAAATCCCTTTCAAATGACACATCACAACCTATTGTTTATTATCAAGCTGTTTTTTTATTAATTACATTAAATAAAATCTGTAAGAACGAAATGTAAGTAGGTATTTATTAAAGAACATGGAGAACTACATGTATTTTTTTAGGAAAGAAAACCATACGTCCAATTTGACATATAGATGTTCACTTTGTTCAGTTAAGTTTTTATCACTTCAGCTTGTGAGGGACCATGAAAAAATTGTTCTTTACAACTAGAAGTCCAACCTGATCCATTGTTTCTTTGTCCTGTATCTAAAAATGATGTTTCCTTACACCAAGAGATTAAAGCAGAAGAATTCCTTCATGATACTTCAGCTGAACATGGTGGTTCTTCCACCCAAGATATCAAAACCACACCGTTTTCTCATGGTGCTGTAACTATTATTAATAGTTCCCATAGAAGTTCTTTAATGAAGCAAGTTCTCGAGAATCATACAAATAATATAATTAATGCTTTAACGAATGCTGAGAGAAAATTTTCTTGTCCAGAGTGCGGAAAACGGTTTTTACACAAGATTATGTTAACAAACATGTTAGAAGAGCTCATGTTAATGATCCAATGGTTTCTTGTCCGGAATGTAACAAACTAATAAAAACTCTTCCTTAGAACGACACTTAAACGTGCTTCACAGAGGTAAAGTAAATATGGAGCAGTGCGATATTTGTGGTAAAAATTATAAAGGTTTTATTGAGGAACACAAAAAACGAGTCCACTTTAAAAAATTCAGTATATTTTGTAAAAAATGTGGCAAAGGATTTTATTATAAAAATGAATTATTAAACCACATGTCAAAGATACACGGTGAAGGTAAAATTGTTCAGCGCCCATGCACCGAAAAGGGCTGTTCAAGGATCTTTACCAATTATTCTGGCCTAAGTTATCACTTAAAAGCTGCACATCCGAAAGAAAGATTTGAGAAATCTTGCGAGCAGTGTGGAAAGACGTTTGTCCATCCTACTACGTATGGGAGGCATGTAAAGGAGCACAAAAACGGACCTTTAACTTACGCCTGTGACATCTGTAATAAAAATCTAAGCTCAAAAGAAAGTTTAAACATTCACTTACGTATACACAGTGGCGAAAAACCTTTTGTATGTGAAGTTTGCGGGCAAAGTTTTATAGCGAAAAAAATCTTAAAACTCATACTGTAGTACACACTAAAGAAAGACCTTTTGCATGTGATCATTGTGATAAAACATATACTCAACGAGGTCCTTTAAATAAACATATCCGTCAGTGTCATTCGACTGCAAGTGATGACGTAATGCTTTAAATACACATATTCGTCAGTCTCATTACAAATTCCAGTGATAAAGATAAAACAATATTGACGTTTAGTAGAAATATGACACAAGGAAGGTTTTTTAAAGAATATGGAGAGTAGAGGGGAGAAGTACCATCTGAATGTATTAAAAAGTGTCAAAAGGAGCAACTTAAGGTGGCGCCACAGTAGCCAGAGGAGATTTTTTAACCAATAAGCATTAATTATTAGAGTAAGATACAAAATGAAAAAGGACAGAAAGATACAAAGTGAAGAAGGAAAGAAATACCAAAATCCCTCCACCACAATTTGCTACATTCCGATGGCCACTTTTTTAACTTGTCCGCCATAAAAGATGGTTATCCTCAAGGTTAGTTTATATTAATAAGGTTGCGACATATCCTCAACCTTTAGGCGGTTCGAGGTCGGGGACGCAAGGAAGGGCACTCCACGGAGGAAAGTTGGCAAGACTGGGTAAAATCAAAGCTGATGATCAATCCAGTGGCGGCTAGAATTTGCACATTTCATTTTGCATTGTTTTGGAAGTGATATTTGTTGAAAGATGTAATTCCAAATGTTTTTTATTTAAAATAAAAGAATTTACAACTTATTAATAATTAAAAACTGTTTTCACAAAAGTGCATGTTGCTTCTTAGGTTTTGGACCATGCAAAATTTTTTCATATGTCACTAATATTACGGATCAATGCATCTGTCTGTGATTGGGGACCACGGAACTAAACCAAAACATTAGGTCATTGAATTTCTAATTATATGTAACTATACCAATATTTTCCATATAAAATTCAAAGACTTGCATTTTATTCATGTAAAAAAATCGATATTGTGCATGCAAAAACCATGTTTATCAAGCTACACGGTGAGAAACTAATTTTGATGAACAATTTGTAGGTTACTCTTTAAGAATTCACAATTGTGTTTTTTTAGGAAACAAGAACATATGTCTGGTCTAACATATAAATGTCCCCTCTGTTCACTCAAATTTGAATCGGTTCATCTTGCGAAGGACCATACAAAAATCTGTTCTTTGAAGCAAGGGGTTCAGACTGAACAATCACTTGGGGCTTGTCTGAAGCAAGATATTAAAGACGAACAATTTTCCTATGGTACTGTAGCTGAAAATGATGGGTCTTTAACGCAAGATAGCAAAACCATGCCGTTTTCTCATGGTGCTGTAACTATTTATGAAAGTTCTTTAATGAAACAAGTTCTCAAGAATCAGACAGATAATATAATCGATGCTTTAATGAATGCTGAGAGGAAATTTTCTTGTCAGGAATGCGGTCAACGATTTTTTACACAATTATATGTTAAAAGACATGCAAAAAGAGTTCATGCTAATGGTGTATTGGTTCCTTGTCCAGAATGTAACAAACTTATAAAAAAGTATTCTTTACAACAACATATAAACCTGCTTCACAGAGGTAAAGTAAATATGGAGAAGTGCGATATTTGTGGTAAAAATTATAGAGGTAACATTGAGGAACACAAAAAACGAGTTCACTTTAAAAAATTCAGTATATTTTGTGAAAAATGTGGCAAAGGATTTCATTATAAAAGTGAATTATTAAACCACATGTCAAAGATACACGGTGAAGGTAAAATTGTTCAGTACCCATGCACCGAAAAGGGCTGTTCAAGGATCTTTACCAATTATTCTGGCCTAAATTATCACTTAAAAGCTGCACATCCGAAAGAAAGATTTGAGAAATCTTGCGAGCAGTGTGGAAAGACGTTTGTCCATCCTACTACGTATGGGAGGCATGTAAAGGAGCACATAAACGGACCTTTAAGTTACCCCTGTAACATTTGTAATAAAAATCTTACCGGTAAACAAAGTTTAACCGATCACTTACGTACACATACTGGCGAAAGACCTTTTGTATGTGAAGTTTGCGGGCAAGGTTTTACAGCGAGAAAATCTCTTAAATCTCATACTGTGGTACACACTAAGAAGCGACCTTTTGCATGTGATCATTGCGTTAAAAAATACACCCAACGAGGTCCTTTAAGTCGACATATTCGTAAATGTCATTCAACTGCAAGTGGTAGCGATAAAAATATTGACGTTTAGTCGGAATTTGACATAAAGAAGCCCTATAAGGTTTTTTTAAAGAAACAATAGTATTTGTTTCGATAGTAACCTACGACCAACAGCCATGCAATGTGTTAATGCCGATCATCTTATACTTCATGTATACCTCGAACTTTCTGTTTGACCTTCGATCAGTGAGAACGTGCGTTAAAAGGTACAAAGGTTTTCGGATTAAGGGTGCTGAAGAAGTGGATCTAGCATTTTAACCATCATGGATAAAAAAACCCTCTCTCATAAAAGTGCATGTTGGAGTCAGGAATAAAGTCATTTTTTCATTCAGTATACATATACTCATACATATTTAGCTGTGCTAGATGACACAACCAAACGACTCAAACGAGATGCGAGACGCTCCAACCAAACCACCCTACAGCCTAGTTCATAAGCTTGCGAAATGCGATTTGCGAATTGCGAATCGTGTTCTGATTGGTCCATTTGTAACGAAACATTTGAAAGACGTTAGAAATTGACCAATCAGAACACGTTTCGCGATTCGCAAATCGCATTTCGCAAGCTTATGAACTAAGCTTAAGTCTATCGCGATTAGCGACTGCTTCCCGCGTCTAAACGCGACGATCAGTCGCAGTCGTTAAACGCCCCAGCGAAACCATACCTTAACAGCGGTACAAATAAAAGAAGCCAAGCTTCATAATAATTCTTGTGGTATCAGCTATTTTTATACGTATATCGGCCAGTAATGCAATAACAAAGCAGGCATCATGCTATCCGAAATGTTTACATGCCGGCATTCGATTAGACCGTCTTCTTTCCACTCTTTGCCTGTTTACATTTCTGACTGGTTGATTCTGTATACTACTGTTGGGTACTACTAAATTAAACCATATTGTTAAGCCATTGGATTCCTAAATGAAATGTATTTTAAAAAAGAAAAAACCTTATCTTACATCTGATTTATTATAAATATTAAGTCAGCACTTTGTCGGTGCAAGCTTGTAACTAAAAAAAACCCATAAACTAATATATTATTTATGTTTTACCCATCTATTATTGATCTGTAATACCTTAGAAACGGAATATGTTATGGTAGCAATAATACCTGCTATCACACCTAGGGCATTATAAGCGGGCATTATGATAATGCCCGCTTATAATGCCCTAATGCGCTAATATGGAAATTTTATTGCTTATCCAATTTTATTTCTCTCACAATAAAGATCAAGTTTATACAAACATATGTATTAAAATAAAATCAATAACTTACCAGTTTCTGAAAATATGCCATTAAAACGGTTTCGGTTATTTGAAGAATTGCGTTCGCATCTTTCCAAATACCAAATATGCCATACTCCCGATCATACTGTTGCCTTGATTTAACTGGCAAAAGATTTTCGGTCGCTTTTATGGCCTTTTCTCTTATATTTTGTTGAATTTCTTCCATTTTGAGCAAATCGTTAAAAAAAAGCCAACTGACTAAGTGATGGAAACATCAAAGTCAAACTTAACACCAGTCATTATTTACTTACGTATACAGGTACAGGTGCAACTTATTTTTTATATTACGAATAAATAATGTAATTAGTCATTGAAAAACTCTTTTTGGGTAAAACATAAAGCATTGTATGCACCATGGGTTTTACTGGACTATAATGCCCATCCGGTCGAAATCTAGCCCTCGGGCTATTTCGACCTTCAGGGCATTATAGTCCTAGTAACGCCCTTGATACATAAATAGCTATTATGTAAAAAAATCGATATTGTATTCATCATGTAAAAAAGCATGCTTATTACGTTATACAGTTAGAAATTATATTTGATAAAGAAATTATAGTTTTCTTTTTTAATTCACAAATTATTTTTAGGGAACAAGAACACATGTCTGGCCTAACATATAGATGTTCACTCTGTTCACTCAAATTTGAATCAGTTCAGCTCGCAAGGGACCATACAAAAATCTGTTCTTTAAAGCAAGAGGTTCAGACTGAACAATTTCTTGGTGCATCTATTAAGCTAGAGATTAAAGACGAACAATTTTTTATGATACTGGAGCTGAAGATGGTGGTTGTTTAACAGAAGATATTAAAACCACACCGTTGTCTCATGGTACTGTTACTGTTCATGATAGTTCCCATGTAGTTGAAACTTACATAAATAATATAATCAATACTAACACGAGTGATGAGAGAAAATTTTCTTGTCCCGAGTGCGGGAAACGGTTTTTACAAAGGAATATGTTAGCAGGCATGTAACAAGGATTCATGTTAATGGTGAAATGGTTGCTTGTCCGGAATGTAACAAACTTATAAAAAACTATTCTTTACAACAACATATAAACCTGCTTCACAGCGGTAAAGTAAATATGGAGCAGTGCGATATTTGTGGTAAAAATTTAAAAGGTAATATTGAAGAACACAAAAACCGAGTCCACTTTAAAAAATTTAGTATGTTTTGTGAAGAATGTGGCAAAGGATTTTATTGGAAAAATGAATTAATAAACCATAATATGTCAAAGATACACGATGAAGGTGAAATTTTTCAGTACCCATGCACCGAAAATGGCTGTTCGAGGATCTTTATCAATTATTCTTGCCTAGTTTATCACTTAAAAGCTGAACATTTAAAAGAAGAATTTGAGAAATCTTGCGAACAGTGTGGAAAGACGTTTTTACATCCTTCTGCGTACAAAAGGCATGCAAAGGAGCACAAAACCGAACCTTTAACTTACCCCTGTGACATCTGTAATACAAATTTTACCAGTAAACAAAGTTTAATTAAGCACTTATGTACGCATAGTGGGGATAGACCTTTTGTATGTGAAGTTTGCGGACAAAGTTTTAGGTCAAGATACTATCTTAACACTCATACTGTGGTACACACTAAGACGCGATCTTTTGCATGTGTTTATTGTGATAAAAAATATTCTCAACAAAGTGCTTTAAATAGACATAGTCGTAAATGTCATTCAGCTGCAAGTGGTAGCGATAAAAATAATGACATTTAATCGAAATTTGCACATTTAAAAAAAAATTGAGGAATCTTGCAAGCAGTGTAGAAAGACGTTTTCACATCCTTCTACGTACAAAAAGCATGCAAAGGAGCACAAAACGGAACCTTTAACTTACCCCTGTGACATCTGTAATAAAAATCTTACCGGTAAACAAAGTTTAACCGATCACTTACGTACACACACTGGCGAAAAACCTTTTGTATGTGAAGTTTGCGGGCAAAGTTTTACATCGAGAAAATCTCTTAAAACTCATACTGTGATACACACTAAGAAGCGATCTTTTGCATGTGATCATTGTGATAAAAGATACACCCAGCAAGGTCCTTTAAGTACACATTCGTAAATATCATTCAACTGCAAGTAGTAGCGATAAAAATATTGACGTTTAGTCGGAATTTGACATAAAGAAGCCCTATAAGGTTTTTTTTCAAGAAACAATAGTATTTGTTTCGATAGTAACCTACGACCAATAGCCATGCAATGTGTTAATGCCGATCATCTTATACTTCATGTATACCTCAAACTTTCTGTTTGACCTTCGATCAGTGAGAACGTGCGTAAAAAGCTACAAAGGTTTTCGGATTAAGGGTGCTGAAGATGTGGAACTAGCATTTTAACCATCTAGAAAAAAACCCTCTCTCGTAAAAGCGCATGTTGGAGTCAGGAATAAAGTCTTTTTTTTACACGTGGTTACGTTCGTTGTTTGGCGGCTTTCGTGCACATATTCCAGGCATTGCCAGAGTGGCTTTCCAGTGACGCAAATAGAGCGCTCCCGAGTAGCTCAGGGGCATTTCATTTTACTTTATGGCGTTCCAGTGACGGAAAGTGTTTTCCCCTTGCCCCTCATGCACCAACCCCTCTTTTGGTTTTTGTGCTTCAAACGTGTTTTTATGGTTAAGGATGGATTTTTTAAAATTATTTATTTAAAATTGAATTAGATATTAAAAAGAGATTATTATTATAAAGCCAAGAAAGGTTAAAAACAACGAAATTTTAAAATTTCTTAAAGTATCTCTCTTTCCTTGTCTAAGGATGCGTTCCAGTGACTAACTTTTTAGAGCAGTTCAAGAGCTTCAAGCCCTGGAGCGTGACGCACAAAATTTTTCGTCACTGGAAAGCTACCCTGTTTACATTCCTGACTGGCTGATTTTGTATACAAATCTCTGTGGTTGAGGACTAAACCATAACGTTGAGCCATTGAATTCCTAAATGTATTTTTAAAAAGAAACAGACATTACCTTACATGTAATTTATTATAATTATAAAGTCAGCACATTGTCTGTGCAAGTTTGTAACAGTTTATGCAATTGTACCAATTTTCTATTAAAAAAATAAAACCATAAACTAATATATCATTTATATTAAAAAAATCTATATTTTATTGGCCATGTAAAAAGCATGTTCATCGAGTTACCCGATTAGAAATTATATTTAGTCAAAAATTTTGTAGTTTTTTTTTATAAATTTACGATTTATTTTTTAGGAAACACATGTCTGACCTAACATATAGATGTTCACATTGTTCACTGAAATTTGAATCAATTCAGCTTGCTCGGGACCATACAAAAATATGTTCTTTGAAGCAAAATATTCAAACTGAACAATTTGTTCATTTAATTGCATCTGATCAAGGTACTTTTTTGAAGCAAGAGATTAAAGCTGAACCATTTGATGATTCTTTAACGCAAGATATCAAAACCACATCGTTTTCTCATGGTTCTATAGCTAATTCTGAGAGTTCTCATAGAAGTTCTTTAATGAAGCATGTTGTTGAAACTCACACAAATAAAGTAATCCATTCTATAACGAACTCTAAGAGAAAATTTTCCTGTCAGGAATGCAAAAAGCGCTTTTTTACAAAAGATCAGGTTGACAAACATGTAAAAAGTATGCATGTTAATAACGAAAAGGTCTCTTGTCCGAAATGTAACAAGGTTATGAAGAAGTATTGCCTAAGACAACACATAAGATTGTTTCACACGGGTAAAGTAATTATCGAGCAGTGCGATATTTGCGGTAAAAACTATAAAGGTAATGTTGAGCAACACAAAAACAAAGTTCACTTTAATAAAATCAATGTGTATTGTGAAAAATGTGGCAAAGGATTTAAAGTCAAAGAAACGTTGGTAAATCATATGTTAAAGATACATGGTGAAGGTGAGAGTGGGCAGTATCCCTGCACTGAAAAAGCTGTACAAAGATTTTTTCTGTTCGTTCTACCCTAAGTTACCACCTAAAAGCTGCACATTCTAAAGAAAAGTTTGAAAAATCTTGCGGGCAGTGTGAAAAGACTTTTTTAATTCTATTCGGTACAAAATACATTTAAAGGGCCATAAATATAGACATTTATCTTACCCTTGTGACATCTGTAATAAAAGTCTTGCCTCAAAAGAAAGTTTAAACAATCACTTACGTACTCACAGTGGCGAAAGACCTTTCGTTTGTGAAGTTTGCGGGCAAAGTTTTATAGCGAAAAAACATCTTAAAATTCATACTGTGGTACACACCAAAGAGCGACCTTTTGCATGCGTTTATTGTGATAAAAAGTATACTCAACACAGTCCTTTAAGTAGACATATTCGTCAGTGTCACTTAAATGCCAGTGATAGCGACAAAAAAGTGACGTTTAACTAGAATTTGCCATTAAAAAGCAGTAAATTAGTATATTCCTTTTACCTTGTAGAACCGTTCTCTAAACTCAATTGGTGTATTCCTTTTATGCTTTAGAACCGCCCAGAACGACACCCTAAGTATTCCTTTTGTAGTGGAGTTGTTCTGCAGAACCGTTCTATTACCTCTCCCCTTGCCTCTCATGCACCATCATCGAAGGAGGTGCACGAAGTGTTCTGACACTAATGACATATGCCAAAAGGCAAATAGTAAAAATACTTGGTTATATTTGAAAAATATCTAAAATAATTTACTGTGGTTAAATAATTAACCCGAAAAAGTTAATATAAAACAAAAACCAAACAAAGAACCACAAATCCCACTGTTTTTTGGTGTTCCTTTTAAAACTGTTTTGATCGGTTCTGAAGAACGGTTCTACAAGTTAAAAGGAATACACCAAATAGTGTCAAGAACGGTTCTACAATATGAAAAAATGTCAAAAAATTGTAAAAGGAACACTTATGGTGTCGTTTTGGGCGGATCTGGAGCATAAAAGGAATAAAACAAATATCAAGTTTTCAGAAGGTATTGACTGTTTTGACTTGGGACGTGATCGTCAACAATCGTTTTCTTTCGGATAACAAACGACGCTCAATTATTATGCTTATAATTTATCTGTACAGTGTACCTTTTTCTCACCTTAATTAATATTCAATAAAATACATGACTCCAAAATAAATACATAGTTTATTTTACTCAAATGTTAAAGAAAACACACTGACTTAATATTTCAAAGCACCATCATTTTTTCCACTAATAAGTTTAAACGTGTGGGCATTGATGCAATCAGCATTTGTGCATGGTGAACATTGTAATTATTCCAGGTTTCTTTAATTTTATTCCACAAATCATCATTGTTATTGTTAATTTCCTTAAGGATATATCTTCGAACGTTTTCGATTGGATTGATATCAGGGGTTCTTGAGGGCCAAGGTAACAATGAAATGTTATTTTCCAGTAGCCAGTCCGAAACTCTCCTTGCTGTTGTTGAGGCAGTTGTCATGCTGGTATATAAAATTTTGTTGTTCAAATATATTGCTTACCGATGGCAACAAACCATTTTGGAGTATGTGTATATAAGCTTGACTATTAAATCTTTCTCGAATACGGTGGCATATGATTAGCCCTCTGAAAGACATATACCCCCATACATTAACAGAAAATCTATCACTTGTTTTAACATGTTGGGTACGTCTTTCTTCGTACCGTTTATTTTGCGGCCTATACACTCTAATCTGATTAAAAAATCTTCTCATCGGTACATACTACCCTTTCCCTAAAATCCATACCTTGCGGTAAATATTGCAGTGCAAACCCCATTCTTTGCTCTTTATTCATATCGGTCAAAAATGGTTTTTAGCAGCTACACTGCTTCTCAATTCCGAATTTTTCCTAATACGATTTCTTGCGGTTCTTACTGTCCCAGGAAAATTAGTATGGTTGTGTGCTTCTACAGCTGTCTGAAATGGATTGTTTCGCAAGAAATCTATCAGATCATGATGTTGATTTTCGTTTGAAATTTTTCTTCTACCACTTCCAGCCCTTCTCTCCAATGATCCTGTATTTTCTCATTTAGTTCTGATGCTTTGATTAATGCTTCTTGGTTTCCCAATTAGCTGAGCTATTCTTTCCAGAGAAACACCTTCTTTGAATAGAGTAATTACTCTAGCCTTCTCGGTTCATTCATTTTCCAAAATTAAAAAAGTAAAATAATATAATTTTGAAATATGTGACAGATAAGAATTTGTCAAGTAAGGTATATTTCCAGGTGATCCAGGTACGCAAAAGCCAACATCACACTGGGAAAAATTAGGTGTACGAGATTTTAATTCCATCACTGTACCTTGCTTTATAATAATTATTATTGTGGTGACGTTGGGTTTCTTACAAAACGAACTTCGGCTTCGTTTTGTATGATGCGGATTAATACACAAATATTTGATTGGAAATCATCACTAAACTAAACTAAAACCGGAAGTCATTAAATTCCTAATGGTATTTTTTGGAAAAGCTACCTTACTTTGCATCTGATTTATTATTATTTTTAAGTGTCCATACTGTGTATGCAATTTGTATCTGCGTATATAATTGTACCAATATTTTATTCTAGAAACTTTAAGAATATCATGTTAACCTTGTAAAAAAATCAATATTTTATTGGCCATGTAAAGAAATATGTTCTTCAAGTATCGAGTAGAAACGGTAGTTGATCAACAATGTGTAGTAGTATTTCAGAATATTTTATTGTTTATTTTTTTAGGGAAGAAGAACTCATGTTTGACCTAACATATAGATGTTCAGTCTGTTTAGTTAAATTTGAAACACTTCAGCTTTTAAAGGAGCATACAAAAATCTGTTCTTTGAAGCAAGGGGTTCAAACTGACCAATTTCTTCATTGTACTGCTTCTGAGCAAGATGCTTTTTTGAAGCAAGAGATTAAATCCGAACCATTTCTTTATGGTACTGCAGCTAAAAATGATGGTTCTTCATCGCAAGACATTAAAAGCACACCGTTTTCTTATGGTCCTATATCTAATCCTAAAAATACAAGTTCTTTTAAGAAGCATGTTTTCAAAAATCACACTAATAATATAGTTCGTTCTTCTAAAAGAACATTTTCTTGTCAGGAATGCAAAAACGGTTTTTCACAAGAGACCAGGTTAACAACCATGTAAAAAGTATGCATGTCAATAACGAACAGGTTTCTTGTCCGGAATGTAACAAAGTTGTGACAAAGTATTGGCTAAAACAACACATAAGATTGTTTCACACGGGTAAAGTAATTATCGAGCAGTGCGACATTTGCGGCAAAAACTATAAAGGTAATGTTGAGTAACACAAAGAAAAAGTTCACTTTAAAAAAATCACTGGGTTTTGTGAGAAATGTGGCAAAGGATTTTATTCCAAAGAAACATTGGTAAATCATATGTTGAAGATACATGGTGAAGGTGAGGCTGGGCAGTATCCCTGCACCGAAAAGGCTGTACAAAGATTTTTTCTGTCCGTTCTACCCTAAGTTCTCACCAAAAAGCTGCTCATCCTAAAGAAAAGTTTGAGAAGTCTTGCGAGCAGTGTGAAAAGACTTTTTCAATTCTTTTCGGTATAAAAGACATTTAAGACGCCATAAAGATCAACTTTTATCTTACCCCTGTGACATCTGTAATAAAATTCTTACCTCCAAAAGAAATTTGAACAATCACTTACGTAAACACAGTGGCACAAGTCCTTTTGTATGTGAAGTTTGCGGGCAAAGTTTTACTACGGGTTACAATCTTAAAATGCATACTGTGGTGCACACTAAAGAGAGACCTTTTGCATGTGTTTATTGTAATAAAAACTATACCCAACGTAGTGCATTAAATACACATATTCGTCAGTCTCACTCAAATGCCAGTGATAAAGATAAAAATATTAACGTTTAGTTAAAGTTTGACATTAAAAAGCAGTAATAACTTTTATGTTTTACCCATCTATTATTGATCTGTAATACCTTAGAAACGGAATATGTTATGGTAGCAATAATACCTGCTATCGCACCTAGGGCATTATAAGCGGGCATTATGATAATGCCCTAATGCGCTAATATGGAAATTTTAGTGCTTATCCAATTTTATTTCTCTCACAATAAAGATCAAGTTTATACAAAAAACAATTTTTCTTTAAACAATACTAAAAATTAAACTTTATTTCCAAAATAAAAATTACAATTTAGAAATGTCCCGGAAAATGTAGCTGATCCCACTATAGAATGGTCGGTGTTTTTTGTGATGGTAGCAGCGGTGGTAGCACTAACGCTATTTTGTATAGAAGAACAGCCCATTAAAGAATTTTCAATAGTCGATACGGAATTAACCTCGGAATTAACTGAATTGGCAATCATTTTGGCTACTTTGTTTTTGGATGAAATACTTTCCTCTATATATCCTTCAGCTACTGAAGAGCTTTTCCATTTCCCATGTTGTTTTAGCGTTTCAAACGAAGCACCTCCCTCAACAAGTAAACTAAGTTGACGATGTGCGACGCAAACAGTGGCTGGTATAAGCTTCTGCATTATCCAATTTTAAAAATTTTGCGATCAATGTTGGGACGCTTCCTATGGTATTTTTTCCAATGGGTTGTACTGTACATCGACCCTTTCTATAGGTAAGAAAGAATCTTCGCTCCTTTATTCCAGCTGGTCTTAATGTTGTGTACTTTTTTATTAAATTTAAAGCGCCTAAATCTTCTTTAATGATAGTAAAACTTTTGAAGTTGAAGTTTTAGTTTCTGGTACCTTTATAACCAAGACTGTTCCTCTATCTTCAATGTCATCAATAGTCATTTTGACCAACTCATCTCGTCTTAAACCTCCAAAAACACCCATTACCAATATGTCTTTGTGTACCAAGTAGATATCATCAGGAGCCTTCTTAATAAATTTTAATATTTGTTCTCCTTCCAAAACTTTAGACTTCTTCAGGACGTATCCTTTCGACTTAACTTTTAAAAAAGATATGAGACGATTGTATTGCGAAATGTCTATATTTTCATAAACCATCAACGTAGACCTTAGGGTGGAATACTTGGTCCAGAGAGAGTTTGGACTGTATTTTTCCGACTAAAAATAATAAAGTTTGTTAAACATATGTATTAAAATAAAATCAATAACTTACTAGTTCCTGAAAATATGCCATTAAAACGGTTTCGGTTATTTGAAGAATTGCGTTCGCATCTTTCCAAATACCAAATATGCCATACTCCCGATCATACTGTTGCCTTGATTTAACTGGCAAAAGATTTTCGGTCGCTTTTATGGCCTTTTCTCTTATATTTTGTTTAATTTCTTTCATTTTGAGCAAATCGTTAAATAAAAAATGCCAACTGACTAACTAATAGCAACATCAAAGTCAAACTTAACACCAGTCATTATCTACTTACGTATACAGGTACAGGTGCAACTTATTTTTATATTGCGAATAAATAATGTAATTAGTCATTGAAAAACTCTTTTTGGGTAAAACATAAAGCATTGTATGCACCACGGGCTTTACTGGACTATAATGCCCATCAGGTCGAAATCTAGCGCTCGGGCTATTTCGACCTTCAGGGCATTATAGTCCTAGTAATGCCCTTGATACATAAATAGCTATTAGGTCGGCCGCACACATCCTACTTTTAATCGGACAAATTATCCGAAGGTTGACTGATTTATGATATGTTTGACATGACGTGCGATCCAATATCAGTTTGGATGTATGCTTCGCGGTCATTAAAACCTATGATCAGTTGACCTTCAGATAATCATATCCAAGAATTGTGTTTAATTGTCTGATTAAAAGTAGAATGTGTGCGCCGACCTTAAAAAGTTTTGATTTTGGACATGGTTGTCAACAATCGTTTCTGTTTGGAAAGCAAGCTACGCCCAGTGATTATGGTTTTACTTTAGCTACCTAACTTTATAGTAAGTATTGTGGTTACGTTAGGTCTTATTTAAAACGAAGCCCAAATTGTAGATCAATAAAATACCCAAACGCAACTTGGTCGCAGTAACACGTAACGTCCCTGGAACGAAGCTGCGACGTCCTAGGCCTTCGCGACGCAGTTTGGGACCCCTGGCTTATACTTGATTTGTACCTTGCTATAAAACAAATGGGGTCTCATATAAAACGAAGTCGAAAGTTGCGGCTTAATACAAATAGTTTTGATTGGGGACCATGGAAATAAATAAAAACAATGGATAATTTAATTTCTAATTGTATTTTTTTATTTTTTTGAAGAATTAACTTACTTTACATCTGATTTGTTATTATTTCTAAGTGTCCACACTGTATATGTGATTTGTATCTGCGTGTACCAATATTTTTTTTTAATAACCTTTAATAATAACATGTTAAACTGTTAAAAAAGTCAATATTGTTATGGTTATTGTAAAAATTCGATATTGTATTGATCTTGTAAAATAGCATTTTCTTCAAGTAGGAAATTGTATTTTATTAACAGTGTGCAGTAGTCTTTCAAAATGTTTTACAGTTTCTTTTTTAGGAAAGAAGAACCTCATGCTTTACTCTATGTTATGATGTTCACTCTGTTCACTTAAATTTGAAACACTTCAACTTCTAAGAGATCATACAAAAATCTGTTCTTTGAAGCAAGAGATTCAAACTGAACCATTTCTTTATGGTACTGCAGCTAAAAATGATGGTTCTTCAACGCAAGATATCAAAACCACTCCGTTTCCATATGGTCCTATATCTAATCCTGAATATGATAGTTCTTTAATAAAGCATGCTCTCGAAAATAATGTAATTCATGCTTTGGCGGATTTTAAAAGCAAATTTCCTAGTCAGGAATGCGAAAAACGGTTTTTACAAGAGACCAGGTTGACAACCATGTTAAAAGTATTCATGAAAAGGTTTCTTGTCCAGAATGTAACAAAGTTATGAAAAAGTATTGCCTTAGAAACCACATAAGATTGTTTCACACGGGTAAAGGAATTAGCGAGCAGTGCGATATTTGTGGTAAAAAATATAAAGGTAATGTTAAGCTACACAAAAACAAAGTTCACTTTAAAAAACTCGATGTGTTTTGTGCAAAATGTGGCAAAGGATTTTTAGCCAAAAAACATTGGTAAATCATATGTTAAAGATACATGGTGAAGGTGAGAAAGAGCAGTATCCCTGCACTGAAAAAGGCTGTACAAAGGTTTTTACTCTTCGTTTTACTTTAAATAATCACATAAAAGCTGTACATACTAAAGAAAAATTTGAGAAATGTTGCGAACAGTGTGGAAAGACTTTTTAAATTCTATTCGGTATAGAAGACATTTGAAAAGACATAAATATAAACAATTATACCCCTGTGACATCTGTAATAAAAGTCTTGCCTCAAAAGATAGTTTAGAAAATCACTTACGTACTCACAGTGGCGAAAGACCTTTTATATGTGAAGTTTGCGGGCAAAGTTTTTCATCGAAAAACAGTCTTAACACTCATACTGTGGTACACACTAAGGAGCGACCATTTGCATGCATTTTTGTGATAAAAAATATTCCCAACAAAGTCCTTTAAGTAGACATATCCGTAAGTGTCATTCAACTGCAAGTGGTAGCGATAAAAATATTAATGTGTAGTCAAAATTTGGCATAGAGAAGCAATAAATATCCAGTTTTAAGGAAGTTTTGACTTTATACACAATGGTCCACAAAAGTTTCTGTTCTGATAGCAAATATGGCCAGTGATATTGTCTATACCTCATCAATACCCTGTTTTATAATAAATATTGTGGTGACCTTGGGCCTCATATAAAACGAAGCGAAAGTTGCGGCTTAATACAAATATTTTTGGTTGAGGATCATGGAACTAAACTAAAACGATGGGTAATTAAATTTCTAACTAGATTTTTTGGAGAATACACTTACCTTACGTCTGATTTTTATTAGTCTTTCCACACATGCGATTTGTGTCTGCGTGTGCAGTTATAACAATATTTACTTTAAGAAAACTTTAAAAATAACATGTTAAACTTGTAAAAAATTGATATTGTATTGTTCTTGTAAAATAGCATGTTCTTCAAGTAGGAAATTGTATTTTATTAACAGTGTGCAGTAGTCTTTCAAAATATTTTACAATTTATTTTTTTAGGAAAGAAGAACTCATGCTTTTCCTATGTTATAGATGTTCACTCTGTTCACTTAAATTTGAAACACTTCAACTTCTAAGAGATCATACAAAAATCTGTTCTTTGAAGCAAGAGGTACAAACTGATCAATTTCTTCAATGTATTGCTTTTAAGCAAGATGCTTCTTTAACGCAAAAGAATAAAGCTGAACCATTTTTTTATGGTACTGCAGCTAAAAATGATGGTTCTTCAACGCAAGATATCAAAACCACTCCGTTTCCATATGGTCCTATATCTAATCCTGAATATAGAAGTTCTTTAATAAAGCATGTTCTCGAAAATAATGTAATTCATGCCTTGGCGGATTCTAAAAGCAAATTTCCTAGTCAGGAATGCGAAAAACGGTTTCTTACAAGAGACCAGGTTGACAACCATGTTAAAAGTATTCATGAAAAGGTTTCTTGTCCAGAATGTAACAAGGTTATGAAGAAGTATTGCCTAAGACAACACCTAAGATTGTTTCACACGGGTAAAGGAATTAGCGAGCAGTGCGATATTTGTGGTAAAAAATATAAAGGTAATGTTAAGCTACACAAAAACAAAGTTCACTTTAAAAAACTCGATGTGTTTTGTGCAAAATGTGGCAAAGGATTTTTAGCCAAAAAACATTGGTAAATCATATGTTAAAGATACATGGTGAAGGTGAGAAAGAGCAGTATCCCTGCACTGAAAAAGGCTGTACAAAGGTTTTTACTCTTCGTTTTACTTTAAATAGTCACATAAAAGCTGTACATACTAAAGAAAAATTTGAGAAATGTTGCGAACAGTGTGGAAAGACTTTTTTAAATTCTATTCGGTATAAAAGACATTTGAAGAGTCATAAATATAAACAATTATACCCCTGTGACATCTGTAGTAAAAGTCTTGCCTCAAAAGATAGTTTAGAAGATCACTTACGTACTCACAGTGGCGAAAGACCTTTTATATGTGAAGTTTGCGGGCAAAGTTTTTAGCGAAAAAACATCTTAACACTCATACTGTGGTACACACTAAAGAGAGACCATTTGCATGTGATTTTTGTGATAAAAATATTCCCAACAAAGTCCTTTAAGTAGACATATCCGTAAGTGTCATTCAACTGCAAGTGGTAGCGATAAAAATATTAATGTTGAGTCAGAATTTGGCATAGAGAAGCAATAAATATCCAGTTTTAAGGAAGTTTTGACTTTTTACATAATGGTCATCAACAATAGTTTCTGTTCTGATAGCAAATATGGTCAGTGATATTGTTTATACTTCATCTATACCTTGTTTTATAATTAAATATTGTGGTGACCTTGGGCCTCGTATAAAACGAAGCGAAAGTTGCGGCTTAATACAAATATTTTTGGTTGAGGATCATGGAACTAAACTAAAACGATGGGTAATTAAATTTCTAACTAGATTTTTTGGAGAATACACTTACCTTACGTCTGATTTTTTATTAGTCTTTCCACACATGCGATTTGTGTCTGCGTGTGCAGTTATAACAATATTTACTTTAAAAAACTTTAAAAATAAGATGTTAAACTTGTAAAAAATTGATATTGTATTGTTCTTGTAAAATAGCATGTTCTTCAAGTAGGAAATTGTATTTTATTAACAGTGTGCAGTAGTCTTTCAAAATATTTTACAGTTTATTTTTTTAGGAAAGAAGAACTCATGCTTTACCTATGTTATAGATGTTCACTCTGCTCACTTAAATTTGAAACACTTCAACTTCTAAGAGATCATACAAAAATCTGTTCTTTGAAGCAAGGGGTACAAACTGATCAATTTCTTCAATGTATTGCTTTTAAGCAAGATGCTTCTTTAACGCAAAAGAATAAAGCTGAACCATTTCTTTATGGTACTGCAGCTAAAAATGATGGTTCTTCAACGCAAGATATCAAAACCACTCCGTTTCCATATGGTCCTATATCTAATCCTGAATATAGAAGTTCTTTAATAAAGCATGTTCTCGAAAATAATGTAATTCATGCCTTGGCGGATTCTAAAAGCAAATTTCCTAGTCAGGAATGCGAAAAACGGTTTCTTACAAGAAACCAGGTTGACAACCATGTTAAAAGTATTCATGAAAAGGTTTCTTGTCCAGAATGTAACAAGGTTATGAAGAAGTATTGCCTAAGACAACACCTAAGATTGTTTCACACGGGTAAAGGAATTAGCGAGCAGTGCGATATTTGTGGTAAAAAATATAAAGGTAATGTTAAGCTACACAAAAACAAAGTTCACTTTAAAAAACTCGATGTGTTTTGTGCAAAATGTGGCAAAGGATTTTTAGCCAAAAAAACATTGGTAAATCATATGTTAAAGATACATGGTGAAGGTGAGAAAGAGCAGTATCCCTGCACTGAAAAAGGCTGTACAAAGGTTTTTACTCTTCGTTTTACTTTAAATAGTCACATAAAAGCTGTACATACTAAAGAAAAATTTGAGAAATGTTGCGAACAGTGTGGTAAGACTTTTTTAATTCTATTCGGTATAAAAGACATTTGAAGAGTCATAAATATAAACAATTATACCCCTGTGACATCTGTAGTAAAAGTCTTGCCTCAAAAGATAGTTTAGAAGATCACTTACGTACTCACAGTGGCGAAAGACCTTTTATATGTGAAGTTTGCGGGCAAAGTTTTTTAGCGAAAAAACATCTTAACACTCATACTGTGGTACACACTAAAGAGAGACCATTTGCATGTGATTATTGTGATAAAAAATACACCCAACGAGGTCCTTTAAGTAGACATATTCGTAAATGTCATTCAACTGCAAGTGGTAGCGATAAAAATATTAATGTTGAGTCAGAATTTGGCATAGAAAACCAATAAATATCCAGTTTTAAAGAAGTTTTGACTT
>JACEGR010000250.1:109583-327043 GCA_014170235.1 Listronotus bonariensis
CTTGGTCGTCAACAATAGTTTCTGTTCGAATAGCCAATAAGGCCAGTGATAATGCCTTTACTTTATAGCGTGTGTTGCTCCGTCGAGCGGGACATAGGGAATCCCATGTAAATTTTGAAGTAGTCAAATATTGGCTCCCCTAATTATTTTAGAAGTAAATATAATTAGGATTTTTTAAAGAGCACGAAAAGTTGTACCCAGTGTATACAAATTTCA
Organism: Listronotus bonariensis; assembly: GCA_014170235.1. Taxonomy (NCBI): domain Eukaryota; kingdom Metazoa; phylum Arthropoda; class Insecta; order Coleoptera; family Curculionidae; genus Listronotus; species Listronotus bonariensis. The sequence continues at coordinate 109,800 of JACEGR010000250.1, forward strand.
GCTCTTTTCAGTCCGCCAGCTAAGAGATAAATCCTAAAATAAGTTACGAATCTCCTATCTTCTTATCCGCCTTGTATTATTAGAAGTTTATAATAAAATACTAGAAAAATTATTTAACCTCTTACTCTCAAGTTGTCAGATCATTGTCACATCATTCTTAAATAATGAACTACTTAAATCAAGAAAAAATCACTATTATAAAATGGTTTTACCAGGGAAATAGTTATCGAAGAGTAGCGGACATGTTTGCAGCCTATTTTCCCAATAGGCCAATACCAAGTTAATCGACAATAGAACGGACGATAAAAATTTGAAACTACAGGCACAGTAATCAATAATTGCAAATGTGAAAAAAATCGACGTGATCTTTCGCCAAACGATTTTTTTCTATGGGGACATTTAAAAACTAAGCTACCAATAAAAAATATGAAAATTTAGTCCAGCTAAGGAATGCGATTTCCGCTGAATGTGCCAGAATATCGATGTACCAACTAGCCAACGTAAGAAATGAGTTTTATAATCGTTTGGGGTATTGTCTGGCAGTTAATGGAGGAATATTTGAGCATTTATTTAAATCCTGATATTTTCGTCATAAATTGATTTCTAAATGTAGAAAAATTTGTTTTATTGTCTTGCGTAACTGTGAGTGCATGTGTTGGAATTAGCTGTAAACTAAAATGAAATGCGGGGATTCTTTTGAAATTCCCGTATAAAATTGTTCAGTTTTGGAAATGACATTATAAATTAATGATCTAAATTGTCACTGATAACTCGATATGGTGTTTTTATTGTTTATTTCTAGAGTACAGGGTGCATAATGAGATACTACGTTGCAGAAGTATTAAGCAGTTTACTCTTTACTGGTTGGTTGAAAAATGCTCAAATTTTCATTTTGGGTGGAACTTACTGTGCTCTTCAATAAATCCCCATAGCATTTTTTTCTAAAATAATTAGGGGAGCCAATATTTGACTACTTCAAAATTTCCATGGGATTCCCTATGTCCCGCTCGACGAAGCAATACCCGGTATATACCTTCCTTTACAATAAATATTGTCGTGACGTTGGGTCTTAAGCGGCCCACACACGATCAATATTATGGCGCAATATTTTATATTGTACAATAATATTGACCGTTTGTGGTTTATATTGAGAGGTTGTACAATATATTGTGCCATGTTGATTTTTATTGTGCAATAATGATTTATTATGTCGTGTGTAGATAACATTGCACAATTGTTTTTAGTTTTCAAATGGGAAAAAGTAATTGTTTTACAAAAACAGTTTTAAATAAATATAGATTCAAAAGCAATAGAGCAATAAAGGTTTTTTTCTTTATTAAATATGTTTTAAACAGCTACGTTTTTCTTATCTATGTTTTATCCAGTAGTTACAAAACAAAGCTAGTTATTGTGCAGTATATTGAATATAGTCATTACGCAAATATATTGCGCTGTTTGGGGACGACTAGCAAAATTATTGTACAATATTTTGCGCAGTTATATCAATATTTCCTTTAAACAACCTTAAGAATAACGTGTTGAAATTGTAAGAAAAAGATATTTTATTGGTTATGTAAAAAGTATGTTGTTTTAAGTTAGAAAGGGTATTTGATCGACAATGTGTAGTAGTAGTTCAAAATATTTTACAGTTTATTTTTAGGAAACAAGAACCTATGTCTGACCTAACTTACAGATGTTTATTCTGTTCACTTAAGTTTGAAACACTTCAACTTGTAAGGGATCATACAAAAATATGTTCTTTAAAGCAAGAGGTTCAAGCTGATCAATTTCATTATTGTTTTGTTTCTGAACAAGATTCTTCTTTGAAACAAATGATTAAAGCCGAACCATTTCTTTATGGTACTGCAGCTGAAAATGATAGTTCTTCATCGCAAGATATCAAAACCACACCACTTTCTTATGATCCTATTGCTAATCCTGAAAATAGAAGTTCTTTAATGAAGCATGTTCTCAAAAATAATGTAATTCGTTCCTTGGCGGATTCTAAAAGAAAATTTTCTTGTCAGGAATGCGAAAAACGGTTTTTACAAAAGACCAGGTTGACAACCATGTAAAAAGTATTCATGTTAAAAATGGAAAAGTTTCTTGTCCGGAATGTAATAAACTAGTAAAAAGTATTCTTTACAACAACACATAGATTGGGTTCACACCAGTGAGCAGTGCGACATTTGCGGAATCAAATATAAAGGCAATATTAAGTACCACAAGAACCGAGTTCACTACAGAAACTATAGTATGTTTTGTGAGAAATGTGGCAAAGGATTTTATGTCAAAAGCAAATTAGCAGAGCATGTGTCAAAGATACATGGTGAAGGTGACATTAGAAAGTATCCCTGCACTGAAGAAGGGTGTTCAAAGATTTTTACGAATTTTTCCAGTCTCAATTATCACCTAAAAGCTGCACATCCAAAAGAAAAGTTTGAAAAATCGTGCGAGCAGTGTGGAAAGACTTTTTCCACCCTACTCGGTACCAAAGACATTTAAAGGACCATAAATATGGACCTTTACGTTACCCCTGTGACATCTGTAAAAAGATTCTCACCAGCAAAGTAAGTTTGAACGATCACTTACGTACTCACAGTGGCGAAAGACCTTTTGTATGTGAAGTCTGCGGGCAAAGTTTTACATCGAAAAAACATCTTAAGACTCATACTGTGGTACACACTAAAGAGAGACCTTTTGCATGTGATCATTGTGATAAAAAATACACCCAACGAGCTCCTTTAAGTAGACATATTCGCCAGTGTCACTCAACTGCAAGTAATAGCAATAAAATTATTGACGTTTAGTTAAAATTGACAATAAGCACACGTTTGCATTGCTTTCTAATAATTCATCCTTGAATTTCGACAGGTTAGGTGGAATATTTGGAAAAAGAACAAAAAAGGCAAAACGCATCAAATCATCAGGTGCGCAAATACCTTTGGCAGCGGTAATCCCATCATGTGTGTTACGTCAGGCGGATCGTCCACCAATGATGCATCAAACACGCAACATGCAACGTGCCACGTAAGGTAAACACCGCGCATATACTTTTACCACATAAACCTTTTAAAATATTAGCTCTATCATCGTACACTGTGATCGAATATTTATCGCTTGTGGGGGAAGAAGGTTAGCTGCAAGACTTGTTAATAGCAACCTTATTTAACTATCTAAATACTTGCTTTAACTATATAAAAATAACACCAAAAACCCCAAAAAAATCTACCAATACGAAAGAAATGCGGAAAAGATCACAAGATTAGTCGAATGGCGATGGTCAAGTACACAAATGCTGTGTGTGCATTTTTAGCAAAAGTGACTAAAATAACACATAAATTTATTTAAACAGGATGTTTTCTTATTGCGATAAGAAAATTTAAGGGCATATTCCTGAGACAATTTTAGGAAATAAAAGTTCATATAAACATGAAATGCTTTGTTTCTAAGATAAAAGGTGTTAAACTTTAAAAAGAAATTCTGGTTTTTATAATATCTTAGACATTGCTCATCCGACTTTAATAACTTAATTTTAAAAAATAACACCCTGTATCTCGGATACAATGGATTTCCGGACATATCATCACCTGTTTTTTACATAATTTTCTTAACAAAATTTTGTTTATGAATGTTATGTATGTATAAAAATGATTGTGGTTACGTTATGTTTTATACTGGGTGATTCAAAAATCAATCACGAAACTTAAGGGGTGATTCTACTTGACAAAATAAGGGTGGAGCGTCATATAATTTTTTTCAAAATGTCATTCGTTTTCGAGTTACAAGCCGTCAAAGTTCAATTTTTATTTTGGTTTTTTCGCCATATTGCATTTATTTTTAACCAATCCAGTTATATTTGACACACAAATCGAACTTGCAGATTCTAAAATTTTAAGACAAAAGTACTTTTTTAAATACCGCCAGAGGGCACTTTACCTAAAACTTAAAATTTATTAACATCATAACTTTTTATTTTGACAGATATCGCAAAGCTGGGGCGCTATCTTATAGACAATCAAAAACTTAAAAAATAAGGTACTCTTTATTAAAGTCGATAAACCTCACCGTTTAGGCACCAATAGACATCAAAGTTTTCATCAATTTCAATCAAATTACCTACATACATACAGGGTGTTCAGTAACTCAACCGACAAACTTAACGGAACGATTCTACAACAAAAAATAAGAAAAAACTTCATATAATCATATGTTCTAAACGTCTTAGTTTTTGAACTATGGTGTGTTAAATATTTAAAAAAAAAACATTTTTTTTTAATTTTGTCAAGTAGAATCACCCCCTTAAGTTACGTGATCGATTTTTCGAATCACCCTGTAAAGTAAAAGCCGAGATTACGGATCAATACAAATATTTGTTATTTGGGACCACTGAACTAAACCAAAATGTTAACTCGTTAAATTTCTAATTGTATTTTATTTTTGTAGCAAAATGTACTTTTTTATTATTAATAATAAACGTCCATACTGTGGATGCAATTTTCGTTTTAATGTTCCTATGTAGGTATACCAATATTTTCTTTAAAAACCAACCAACATGTTTATTATGTAAAAAATCCTGATATTTTATTGTTCAAATAAAAAGGCATGTTCTTTGAAGATAGAAATTGTATTTGATCAGAAATGTTTAGTAGTATTTTAGAATACTTTACAGTCTATTTTTTTAGAAAACAAGAAAACATGTCTGACCTAACCTATAGCTGTTCGCTATGTTCCATTAAATTTGTCACACTTGAGCTTGTAAGAAACCACATGAATATCTGTTTTTCAAAGCATGGAGTTGAAGCTGATCAATTTGTTCATTTTATTGCAGCTGATCAAAGTGCTTCATGGAAGCAAGTAATTACAGCCGAACCAATTCTTTATGGTACTTCAGCTGAATATGGTTCGCAACACATCAAACCCGAACCGTTTCCTCATGGTACTCTAGATAATCATGCTAATTCCCATAAAAGTCCTTTAATAAAGCAGGATCTTAATAATCATACAATTAATATTAAACAATGCTTTAACAAATGCTGATAAAAAATTTTCTTGTCAGGAATGCGGAAAACAATATTTCACAAAAAACAAGTTGACAGACATGCCAAAAGGGTTCATATTAAAAATGTAAAGGTTTCCTGTCCAGAATGTAATAAAGTTGTAAAAAAGTTTTGCCTAAAGAAGCACATAGATGTGGTTCACAAAGGAAAAGTAAGTGAGGGGCAGTGCGATATTTGTGGCAAAAAAATATAAAGGTGGTATTGAGACACACAAAAACATTGTCCACTTCAAGAAATTTAGTATGTTTTGTAAAAAATGCGGAAAAGGATTTTTTGCCAAACAAAAATTAGCAGAGCATATCTCGAACGAACATGGTGAAGGTGAGATTGTGCAGTATCCGTGCACTGAAGAAGGGTGTTCAAAGATTTTTACGAATTCTTGTACTCTTAATTATCACCTAAAAGCTACACATTCGAAAGAAAAGTTTGAGAAATCTTGTGAGCAGTGTGGAAAGAATTTCTTCAATAATGTTCGGTACCAAAATCATATAAAGAACCATAAATATGCACTTTTGCGTTACCCCTGTGACATCTGTAATAAAATTCTGTCCACCAAAGGGAGTTTAAACGATCACTTACGTACACACACTGGCGAAAGACCTTTTGTATGTGAAGTCTGTGGGCAAAGTTTTACAACAAAAGGACTCTTGTAGGTCATACAGTGGTACACACTAAAGAGAGACCTTTTGCTTGTGATTATTGTGATAAAACGTATACCCAACAAACTCCTTTACGTAGACATATTCGTCAGTGTCATCCAAGTGCAAGTGAAACCGATAGAAATAATGACGTTTAGTGGGAATTTGACATAAAAAGCACTAAATTAGACTGAGGCTGCTAAAGGAGTGGGACTAGTGTTTTTACCCTCAAGGATCGTAAATAAACGTACTCTGTCGTACTCTTTTTTATTTCTTCACACTTGGTTGGCTGCCGTGCAATGGCTGAAAGAACATAACTGAAAGCAAGGTTAGTTTATATTTATAAGGTTGCGACATATCCTCAACTTTTAGGCGGTTCGAGGTCGGGGACGCAAGAAAGGGCACTTCTCGGAGAAAATTTGGCAAGACTGGGTTAAAATCAAAGCTGAATATCAATCCAGTGGCGTCTAGAATTTGCGCATTTCATTTTGCATTGTTTTGGAAGTGATATTTGTTGAAAGATGTAATTCCAAATGTTTTTTATTTAAAGTAAAAGAATTTACACCTTAATAACAATTAAAAACTGTTGTGTAAACGGTTGTTCTACTAATATAATAAACTGTATATCTCCGGCAGTGAACAACATGGCCGAAAAATGGGAGATGTGACGTCATAACACGTCAAAGCAACATGGTCAAATGTCGTGACCTTATATAGACCGATTTTGAACTGAAAGAAGGGGGCTGAAAGAAACCAGATGTGAGCAGTGGCGTACCTAGAGGTGTCGGGGCAGAAAACAAACTTATGTGTATGTATTGAAGAAATCGTCCATATCTCTCAGTGGAGTGGAATGTTAAGCAAGGGAATAAAATTCGAAGTCTTCCCCACTAACTTTAATGAATCGTATAGATTTACAAATTCAAAGGGACATGTTTCGAAGGTATAAACCTTCATCATCAGCTAAAAGACAAACGCAATTATTTAAAAAAAATGATGTAGGTAAGCTTCCTCTCATGTCACCTACATCATTTTTTTTTGATAATTGCGTTTGTCTTTAGCTGATGATGAAGGTTTATACCTTCGAAACATGTCCCTTTTGAATTTGTAAATCTATACGATTCATTAAAGTTAGTGGAGATGACTTCGAATTTTATTCCCTTGCTTATGTGTATGTATACCAATTTTCGTTGGTTTTAGCTTACAGGGATAGTAAGAAATAAATGTGTTGATTTGACAGATCTCAAAAATGTATTACTAACAGGGATTTTTTATGTTCATTTTTAAGATAATTATCTAAATAAACCGAAAAAATATTTTTCCTACAAAATGTAAGCTTTTATCAAAGAGTCCCCCACCACCAACATGTATAATTAACGATGTCATGAAAAATAACTATTAACCAGCTATATTTTTTTTTGTTAATTAAATAATATTTATACAGTATGTCCGCGGATGCGGTTAACGAGAGGACAAATGGACCAAAAATTGAAAGATACGAAAAAAGTAATTCTTGATAAAAAAGTCTGCTTGTTGAAAAATATGATCCACGATGAGAAAATATATTTTTATCATACAGGGTGTCTCAAAAATGCAAAAACATAAAATCAAACAAAAGCAAACAGTCATTTTTAGACGTTTTAACGTGAAATGATAAATGAAAAACTTGCTCCAAATTTACTTCTAAGTCTCATTCCGAACTTACTAAAGAAAATTTTAATTTACCGTAAATTAAAAATAAAACATTTTTTCAGTACGCATTTTACTACCTTCATATTATAACTTTTATACCTGTACATTATTACCTGTTAGTGTCAGTGTCAAAAAATACTTTCCAAAATGCTGACCGTAGAACAAAGAGTTTTTATAGTGCAATGCTATGGAAGTGGTCAGTGCTCTTATAGCTATGTAGTGGAGGAATTTCAACGCAAATTTCCTGGAGTAAACGTTTCGAAAGTTGGTGTTCACAAACTGGTAAAAAAATTTCAAAGAACAGGATCAGTTATGGACATTAAAAAACAAAAAAGCAATATAATGAAGACGATGCCTCTACAGTTTTGATATTGCAATCCGTAAATGAAAATCCATTGCTTTCATTGAGAAACAGAGCTAAGCATTTAGAGGTGGTACAAAAACTACTATTCAAACAGTTTTAAAAGAAAATAAAATTTACCCTTACAAGCCTCATTTTAACCAAACCTTGGAAGCTAGAGATGAAGCTAAAAGACTAGATTTTTCAATATGGGTTGGAAATATAGAAACTTTCACAAGTGTATAATGTTTTCTGACGAATCAACATTTTCAACCAACGGTACTGTTGCTTCTCAGCATGTCAGATATTGTAGTAAAGAGAATCCTGAATTTAGAATTCCCTCAAGACGTCAATACTTTAAAAAAATTAATGTGTGGTGTGCCATTTCATACTATGGTATCATTGGACCTTATTTTTTCGAAGGTACTTGTAACAGAGCAAGCTATTTGCAACTACTAGATACATTTTTTTGCGATAATCTTGAAGAGCTGCCCCTGGAATATCGCAACACAATGTATTTTTAACACGCTGGGTGAACAGAAAATTCGGTGTGAGATGGATAGGAAGAAATGGACCAGTTTTATGGCCCCCAAGAAGCCCCGATCTGACATTAGCCGATTCTTTTCTTTGGGGCCGTCTAAAGCAGCTTACTTATGCACAACCTCTAGTAAATAATGTTGAAATTTCAAAACTAAGAATTAGGCGAGCAGTGGAATCATTACCAATTGAAGAGATTCAAGCCAGTTTTGATCATATTAGGAAGCAGTTGGAAAAATGTGTTGAATATGGGGAGGGGTTTTGAACTATGACTATTGTGTATTATGTTTCGTCCATCATAAATTTATTTTAATTAGTTTTTAGTAATGAAAAGGTAATAAATAAGTAAAAGTAGTAAAACGTGTACTTGCAAAAATATATTTTTTTAATTTTTCATAAATTTAAATTTTCTTCAGTAAGTTTGGAATCAGGAATAGAAGTAAATTTGGAGCAAGTTTTTTATTTATCATTTCACGTTAAAACGCCTAAAAATGACTGTTTGCCTTTGTTTGATTTTGTGTTTTTGCATTTTTGAGACGCCCTGTATGATAAAAATCTATTTTCTCATCGTGGATCATATTTTTTCAACAAGCAGACTTTTTTTATCAAGAATGACTTTTTTCGTATCTTTCAATTTTTGGTCCATTTGTCCTCTCGTTAACCGCATCCGCGGACATACTGTATAATTGTTACCCACGTTTTCCCACAAATTGTGGGGTATCCTGGTTTTTTGATATTCGTCAAATCAACACATATAATTCCTGCTACCACTGTATGCTACCACCAACGAAAATTGTTGTAAGGAAAAAAGTTTGGCGTCTGATATTATGTAATGAATGGTAAAAATGGTCCAGGACTCCCTAACTAATAATTATGTTTATGGCAGTGAATACCACATGAAGAATATTTGTGATTGGAAACCGCTGAACTAAACCATTTAATTTTTTAAATAAAGAATACCTAACTTTACAGCCGATTTTTTTATTATTGTCTATGTCGCAGGCAAATGGTTATTTTAGGCAAATGGCTTCTGTCTAGGCAAATGCCTTCTGCCTGAGGAAATGACTTGATGAAAATGTTTTTTAAAGCTATAAATGGCTATTTGTCTAGGTAAATGCATTTGCCGTGGTCCTTGTTAGGTAAATGAGTGATATATTTGATAACATATTAGGCGTACAATGTGTTTGTGTTTTGCAGGCGACAGTAAAAAGCAAAAGCACGTGTAATTTGATTGGTTCGAAGCGCTATAGACAGTCATGCAAAACTGTCACATGATAAATACACTATTTGCCTAGGCAGAACCCATTTGTCTAAAATATCCATTTGCCTGCGACATCTACACTGTATATGCAGGTTTGATTTGTATCTGTGTATGCAGTTGTACCAACATTTTCCTTCAAAAAATATATTAAGCACGTGAAAAAGATTGTTAGGCTTTTTAAAAAGAACGTTCACCAAATTACAAATTGTATTTGATTAACAACTGTAGTAGTTTACACTTGAAAATGGACAGAAATAGGACTGCCCGAAACGTTGTGTGAATATTTAAAATAAAGACAATGAAAGTCCGAAATTATTTTAGTATCACTAACAACTGCAGTAGTTTAAGAAAAAATTATATTGTATTTTCATTTTAGGAATCAAGAACACATGTCGGACATTACATATAGATGTTCACTTTGTTCAGCTATGTTTGAATCAATTCAGCTTTTAAGGGACCACACAAAAATCTGTTTACTGAACCGTGGGGTTGAAACTGATCAATTTGTACATTTTATTGCAGCTGATCAAAGTGCTTCATGGAAGCAAGTAATTACAGTCGAACCAATTATTTATGGTATTTCAGCTGAATATGGTTCTTCAACGCAACACATCCAACCCGAACCGTTTCCTCAGGGTACTGTAGATAATCATGCTAATTCCCATGGAAGTTCTTTAATAAAGCAGGATCCCGATAATCTTACAAATAATATAAACAATGCTTTAACAAATTCTACTAAAAAAATTCTTGTCGGGAATGCGGAAAACGGTTTTCGACAAGGCAATACGTTCTTCTACATGTAAAAAAGTTCATGGTAATGGTGTAAAGGTTGCTTGTCCGGAATGTAATAAACTTATAAAAGAGTCTTCCCTAAAACAACACATAGATGTGGTTCACAAAGGAAAAGTAAGTGAGGGGCAGTGCGATATTTGTGGCAAACAATATAAAGGTTCTATTACTAACCACAAAAACATGGTCCACTTTAAGAAATTTAGTATGTTTTGTAAAAAATGCGGCAAAGGATTTTTACCAAACAAAAATTAACAGAGCATATGGCAAAAGTACATAGTGAAGGTGAGATTGTGCAGTATCCCTGCACTGAAGAAGGGTGTTCAAAGATTTTTACGAATTCTTGTACTCTCAATTATCACCTAAAAACTAAACATTCTAAAGAAAAGTTTGAGAAATCTTGTGAGCAGTGTGGAAAGACTTTCTTCAATAATGTTAGGTATCAAACTCATTTAAAAAACCATAAATATGCACTTTTGCGCTACCCCTGCGACATCTGTAATAAAATTCTTGCCACCAGGACAAATTTAGCCGATCACTTACGTACACACACTGGCGAAAAACCTTTTGTATGTGAAGTCTGCGGACAAAGTTTTACAACAAAAAGGACTTTTGTAGGTCATACTGTGGTACACACTAAAGAGAGACCTTTTGCTTGTGATTATTGTGATAAAACGTATACTCAACAAACTCCTTTACGTAGACATATTCGTCAGTGTCATCCAAGTGCAAGTGATACCGATAGAAATATTGACGTTTAGTGGGAATTTGACATAAAAAGCACTAAATTAGACTGAGGCTGCTAAAGGAGTGGGACTAGTGTTTTTACCCTCAAGGATCGTAAATAAACGTACTCTGTCGTACTCTTTTTTTATTTCTTCACACTTGGTTGGCTGCCGTGCAATGGCTGAAAGAACATAACTGAAAGAAGGGGCTGAAAGAAACCAGATGTGGGCAGTGGCGTACCTAGAGGTATCGGGGCAGTAAACAAACTTATGTGTATAGAAGAAACAGTTTAAAAATGTAAATTCGGTGCTCTTTGATAAGAAAAAAATCACAAAAAGGTTAAAGCAAATAAATCGGCATGCTTGTCTTTGCGGCCGCCTTTGCTATATTTCTTTTATGATATGCCGGTTAATGCAGCTGGTCATCGCACTATGGGATAGAAATTAATTTTTTTGGTCAAAATTCTGAAACTTACCAATCTAACTTAAAATGAGGTGCTTTTTACTGGAAAAATATTGAAAAAAAATTATAAATTATTACAAATTATTTTTTATTGTACAAAATAAACTAAAATATCAACTTGTTTGGTTAATTCGGTAGTATTCTAATCAGTAATCTAATGGTTATTATCTCATATGATATACAGGGTACGACAATAGGTATGATTTTTTAAATTGAATACCCTGAATATTATATCACCAACAATCTTTAAAATGCTTTAAACAAATATTACATTTGATGTGTCTATCTCAATTAGTTTCGGAAATACGACCATCCAAATCTGAAAAATATTTTTAAATTATTCTTAGAAGCGTAATAGAGATACATCTTCTCAACTTTCTTTATTTTTTAACGTATAAAATAAATAAAAAACCCCGTTTTGTTGGGTAGATTCTGTAGAATCCATATCTCTCATCAGAATGCTTTTATCTTTCAGGATATACAGTGTAGGACAAAACACATTAACTTTTAAAATGGAAAACCTTGTAAATTATAAAAAAATCTTGTATCTGTCCTAACACTCAGAAGTAGAAAAAAGTAGGAAGGCAATTGTAAGTACAAAAACTGATAAAGAAACAGGTAAAAAAATCTTTGACAAAAGTAGCGAGACTTCGCGACACTGCATCGGAAACACAACAATAGCTCTTATTATTTAAACTCTTTTACTTTTTTTATTAACTAAGGCTAATAATAAACTAAGTAGATTAAATGTTGTATGTTTATGTTTACTTAAAATACATTTTCAAGTTTTTTATTACCCCAATAGAAGTCGTCATATCCTTTTATAATTTTGCGTACATGTAGTTTGGAGTATCTACTTTGAAATACACAGCATGAACCATTAAAATTTCAAAGTTGCTTTTTGGCCAAAATAATGGATTTCTATCCCATAGTCTATCGGTGCGTCGCTCTAAAGGATAGCGGCGCCTTTGTATAAAATAGTCCGATTGCAGGCGGCCTTTTTTATGTTTTTTTATTATTTTCAAAGGGTACCGAATTTGCGCTTTTAAAATGTTCTTACTATATGTATTGAAGAAATAGTCCATATCTCTCAGTGGAGTGGAATGTTAAGCAAGGGAATAAAACTCGAAGTCTTCCCCACGAACTTTAATGAATCGTATAGATTTACAAATTCAAAAGGGACATGTTTCGAAGGTATAAACCTTTATCATCAGCTAAAGACAAACGCAATTATCAAAAAAAAAAAAGATGTAGGTAAGCTTCCTCTCATGTCACCTACATCATTTTTTTTTGATAATTGCGTTTGTCTTTAGCTGATGATTAAGGTTTATACCTTCGAAACATGTCCCTTTTGAATTTGTAAATCTATACGATTTAATATAGTTAGTGGAGAAGACTTCGAGTTTTATTCTCTTGCTTATGTGTATGTATACCAATTTTCGTTGGTTTTAGCTTACAGGTATAGTAGGAAATAAATGTGTTGATTTGACAGATATTAAAAATGTATTACTAACAGGGATCTTTTATGCTTATTTTCAAAATAATTATCTAAATATACCGAAAAAATATTTGTTCTTCAAAATGTAAGGTTTTATCAAATAGTCTCCTACCACCAAAATGTATGATTACCGATGTCGTGAAAAATAACTATTAACCAGCTATTTTTTTCTCTGTTGATTAAATAATATTTATATAATTGTTACTCACGTTTTCCCACAAATTGCGGGGTATCCTGGTTTTTTGATATTCGTCAAATCAACACATTTCATTTCTGCTACCACTGTATGCTACCACCAACGAAAATTGTTGTGAGGAAAAAAGTTGGGCGTCTGATGTTATGTTATGAATGGTAAAAATGGTCCAGCGATCCCTAACTCATAATTATGTTTATGGCAGTGGATACCACATGAAGGAAAGCTGAGATTGCGGATTCATAAAAATATTCGTGATTGGGAACCGCTAAACTAAACCATTTAATTTTTAACACGCTTTTATTAACTTGGGTTGTAACTATCTATCTATCAATCTGGCTGCCTATGTAACGGAATCTTTGAGCCTAATTTTAACCAACTTCCAGCTATTCGATTTCTTTGAAACTTTGCACACGTATTAAGGACCCATGACAATGCAATAATCTGCAAACAGTATCCCGTTATCCTGATTAGGACAGTCAGGATAAAAAATTCCATTATATTATAAAAACAACACCTAGGTTGCCATCTGTTGGCAACATTTCAAACTTGCTATTAAATGAAGAAGAAATTTTTAGTGGGTTGCAATATGTTGGCAACGGTTCAAACATTGCCTGGATTGCCATCTGTTGGCAAAATTTCAAACTTTGCTACTTAATGAAGAAGAAATTTTTTAGTGAGTTGCAATCTGTTGGAAAAATTTTAAAATTTGCTACTCTTGTTAATTAAAAAAATTTTCGCCATTTTGTCAAGAGTAGCAAAAAATAAAAAATGAAAAATAATTAATAGTTTAAAAAAACTAAAAAACACGCTTTTATATGCAACCGAACTAAAAATTAGAAAATAATTTTTCATTAAAAAAATATTGTCATTTCATAGTAAAAAGCGTGGGGTGATAAATATATTAAATGTTATAATTATTATATTTGATTGTTATATTATATCTATGATGGAAAAGTTATGAAAAAATAGTAAAATGCACCCCACGCTTTTTACTATGAAATGACAATATTTTTTTAATGAAAAATTATTTAAATAAAGAATACCTTTACACCCGATTTTTTTATTATTGGTGTCTATGTCGTGGTGCAAAATTTAAATAAAAGATTTAACCAACCATAACTAACAATGACCGCTCCAATGTGACAGTTTTGCATAACCGTCTAGTTATGCAAATATTTCCATTTCCATTTGTCTAAAAAGTGCTTAGGCGAATAGAATCAGATGCTTATTGACTAGGTAAATAGCATTGAAATATGAAAATACACCATTTGCCTAGGCAGAACCCATTTGCCTAAAATATCCATTTCCCTGCGACATCTACACTGTATATGCATGTTTGATTTGTATCTGTGTATGCAGTTGTACCAACATTTTCCTTCAAAAAATATATTAAGCACGTGAAAAAGATTGTTAGGCTTTTTAAAAAGAACGTTCACCAAGTTACAAATTGCATTTAATTAACAACTGTAGTAGTTTACGCTTGAAAACGGACAGAAATAGGACTGCCCGAAACGTTGTGTGAATATTTAAAATAAAGACAATGAAAGTTCGAAATTATTTAAGTATCACAAACAACTGCAGTAGTTTAAGAAAAATTATATTGTATTTTCGTTTTAGGAATCAAGAACACATGTCGGACTTTACATATAGATGTTCACTTTGTTCAGCTATGTTTGAATCAATTCAGCTTTTAAGGGACCACACAAAAATCTGTTTACTGAACCGTGGGGTTGAAACTGATCAATTTGTACATTTTATTGCAGCTGATCAAAGTGCTTCGTGGAAGCAAGTAATTACAGTCGAACCAATTATTTATGGTATTTCAGCTAAAGATGATTCTTCCACGCAACACATCCAACCCGAACCGTTTTCTCATGGTACTGTAGATAATCATGCTAATTCCCATAGAAGTTCTTTAATGAAGCAGGATCCCGATAATCATACAAATAATATAAACAATGCTTTAACAAATTTCGATAAAACATTTTCTTGTCGAGAATGCGGGAAACGGTTTTCGACAAGGCAATACGTTAAACTACATGTAAAAAAGGTTCATGTTAATGGTGTGAAGGTTGCTTGTCCGGAATGTAATAAACTTATAAAAAAGTCTTCCCTAAAACAACACATAGATGTGCTTCACAAAGGAAAAAGAAAAGAAAAAGTTAGCGAGGAACAGTGCGATATTTGTGGCAAACAATATAAAGGTTCTATTACTAAACACAAAAACATGGTCCACTTTAAGAAATTTAGTATGTATTGTAAGAAATGCGGCAAAGGATATTATACCAAACAAAAATTAACAGATCATATGGCAAAAGTACATAGTGAAGGTGAGATTGTGCAGTATCCCTGCACTGAAGAAGGCTGTACAAAGATATTTACTCTTCGTTTTTCTCTAAGTAATCACCTAAAAGCTGCACATACTAAAGAAAATTTTGAAAAATCTTGCGAAAAATGTGGAAAGACTTTTTGAATTCTATTCGGTATCAAAAACATATTAGGAACCACAAATATAGACATTTATACCCCTGTGACATCTGTAATAGAAGTCTTTCCTCAAAAGAAAGTTTAGAGGACCACTTACGTACACACACTGGCGAAAAACCTTTTATATGTGAAGTTTGCGGGCAAAATTTTGCAAGAAAAAAGACTCTTCTAGATCATACTGTGGTACACACTAAAGAAAGACCTTTTGCTTGTGATTATTGTGATAAAACATATACGCAACGAACTCCTCTAAGTAGACATATTCGTCTGTGTCACTCAAGTGCAAGTGATAACGATAAAAATATTGACGTTTAGTTGAAAATTTGACATAAAAAAGCACTAAATTAGACTACGGCTTCTAAAGGAGCGGGACTAGAGTTTTGTACCCTCAAGAATCGTAGATAAACGTACTTTTTGTCCACACGTTGTTGGTTGCCGTGCAATGGCTGAAAGAACTTAACTGAAAGAAAGGGGCTGAAAGAAACCGGATGTGAACAGTAGCGTATCTAGAGCTATCGGGGCTCGAGCCGGAAAACAAAGTTGGGGCTCCTTACGGTGTTGGGTCGTATTCGAATACTCAGTATTCTGAATAGTATTCAGAATACATTTTGCCGGATTTCGAATAGTAGTCGAATACATTGGTATGCTTGGTATTCGGCAGAATACTTTTTGGTTAGTATTCGGGATTCTGTATTCGAATACTTTAGAAGTATTCGATGAATACTTTTTTGAATATTCGAATACAGGCGTTCCGAGTATTTGAATACCAAAATGTGTAAGCAGTATTTGAATACCAATATTGTCATGAATACAATACGAAAAGGAAAGAAAAATTGGATAGGAGTTGAGGAAATAATATTTATATAATTGTTACCCACGTTTTCCCACAAATTGCGGGGTATCCTGGTTTTTGGTATTCGTCAAATCAACACATTTCATTTCTGCTACCCCTGTATACTACCACAACGAAAATTGTTGTGAGGAAAAAGTTGGGCGTCTGATGTTATGTAATGAATGGTAAAAATGGTCCAGGGATCCTAACTCATAATTATGTTTATGGCAGTGGATACCACATGAAGGAAAGCTCAGATTACGGATTCATAAAAATATTCGTGATTGGGAACCGCTGAACTAAACCATTTAAATTTTTAAATAAAGAATACCTAACTTTACAGCCGATTTTTTTATTATTGGTGTCTATGTCGTGGTGCAAAATTTAAATAAAAGATTTAACCAACCATAACTAACCATGACCGCTCCAATGTGACAGTTTTGCATAACCGTCTAGTTATGCAAATATTTCTATTTCCATTTGTCTAAAAATTGCTTAGGCAAATAGAATCAGATGCTTATTGACTAGGTAAATAGCATTAAAATATGAAAATAAACCATTTGTCTAGGCAGAACCCATTTGCCCAAAATATCCATTTGCCTGCGACATCTACACTGTATATGCAGGTTTGATTTGTATCTGTGTATGCAGTTGTACCAACATTTTCCTTTAAAAAATATATTAAGCACGTCAAAAAGATTGTTAGGTTTTTAAAAAGAACGTTCTTTAAGTTACAAATTGTGTTTGATTAACAACTGTAGTAGTTTATACTTGAAAACGGACAGAGATAGGACTGCCCGAAACGTTGTGTGAATATATAAAATGAAGACAATGAAAGTCCGAAATTATTTTAGTATCACTAACAACTGCAGTAGTTTAAGAAAAATTATATTGTATATTTTCATTTTAGGAATCAAGAACACATGTCGGACATAACATATAGATGTTCACTTTGTTCAGCTATGTTTGAATCAATTCAGCTTTTAAGGGACCACACAAAAATCTGTTTACTGAACCGTGGGGTTGAAACTGATCAATTTGTTCATTTTATTGCAGCTGATCAAAGTGCTTCGTGGAAGCAAGTAATTACAGTCGAACCAATTATTTATGGTATTTCAGCTAAAGATGATTCTTCCACGCAACACATCCAACCCGAACCGTTTTCTCATGGTACTGTAGATAATCATGCTAATTCCCATAGAAGTTCTTTAATGAAGCAGGATCCCGATAATCATACAAATAATATAAACAATGCTTTAACAAATGCCGATAAAACATTTTCTTGTCGAGAATGCGGGAAACGGTTTTCGACAAGGCAATACGTTAAACTACATGTAAAAAAGGTTCATGTTAATGGTGTGAAGGTTGCTTGTCCGGAATGTAATAAACTTATAAAAAAGTCTTCCCTAAAACAACACATAGATGTGCTTCACAAAGGAAAAAGAAAAGAAAAAGTTAGTGAGGAACAGTGCGATATTTGTGGCAAACAATATAAAGGTTCTATTACTAAACACAAAAACATGGTCCACTTTAAGAAATTTAGTATGTATTGTAAGAAATGCGGCAAAGGATATTATACCAAACAAAAATTAACAGAGCATATGGCAAAAGTACATAGTGAAGGTGAGATTGTGCAGTATCCTTGCACTGAAGAAGGCTGTACAAAGATATTTACTCTTCGTTTTTCTCTAAGTAATCACCTAAAAGCTGCACATACTAAAGAAAATTTTGAAAAATCTTGCGAGAAATGTGGAAAGACTTTTTGAATTCTATTCGGTATCAAAAACATATTAGGAACCACAAATATAGACATTTATACCCCTGTGACATCTGTAATAGAAGTCTTTCCTCAAAAGAAAGTTTAGAGGACCACTTACGTACACATACTGGCGAAAGACCTTTTATATGTGAAGTTTGCGGGCAAAATTTTGCAAGAAAAAGACTCTTCTAGATCATACTGTCGTACACACTAAAGAGAGACCTTTGCATGTGATTATTGTGATAAAACATATACGCAACGAACTCCTCTAAGTAGACATATTCGTCTGTGTCACTCAAGTGCAAGTGATAACGATAAAAATATTGATGGTTAGTTGGAATTTAACATACACTGTGTGCAAAAAGTACCGGAACCCCTTAATAATTCGCAAATTCGCTCATTTATCGAAAAGTCTTCCAAATAAAGTTTATAGATATATTTTAGATCTATTTTATAAAAATATGTTTACATGTACAGGGGGCATCACAACGAAGATATAGACACAAGTTACCTTTTTTAAATGGAATGGTGTATATTTTATTGGATTTTTGAATTCTCCACAAAATTTTAACATGACTTTGTGTAACATATGCTATACCTAAACTCACTAGTTTAAAAGATACGAAGAGGAAGTTTGTTAACACGTTTGTTAACTTAAAACCTTGAAGATTTGGGGGCAGGAAAGACCTTCGCTAGCAGTAGGTTCCACAGTCTAGAAACTCTAGGGATAAAAGAACGAACGAAATGGGAAGTTCGGGGCCTGTCCAATTAAACTGTATAGGGATGCATACGCGCGGCACCACGAGTTTCTCTGTTGGGAGCTGCAAGAGGAGGGACTATACTGGATAATTCGTCCGAGCAGAAGCCGTAAAAGTATCTATAGAAGAGCGATAGATTTCCCACAGCTCGACGATGGGCAAGAGAAGGAAGTCTTTGAGTAAGTAAAGAATCATTAATAAGACGAACAGCCCTTCTTTGAATGGCATCAAGAATGCTTAGGGTTGTAGGGGACGCCATGCCCCAGACATGAGAACAATATTCCAGAGAGGGTCGAATTTGGGACACATATAAAGTGTATAAATTAGAAGAGGGAAAAATACTTTTGGCTTGAAAGAGAAATCCAAGCTCTTTTGAAGCAGCGGTGGCTACAGATACAATGTGTTTATGCCAGTTAAGGTTATTCTCAAATGTGACGACCACAAGGATAAAAATGAAAAAGAATGGTTTCCTTTTGAAGATAAATCGTGCTTTTTTTAAATCAACATTTTTTGTTTGTGAATTCTATTTTTTTTGAGAAATTTTTTTTATGAAGAATAACTTCTTTTCGAAAAATAAAATTTTTGGTCCATTTGTCCTCATGTTAACCCCCATCAGTGGACAGTCTGTATACCTTGGACTTTCTATTTGCAGCAGCGGCTAGTGATTGCCATTTTGGTGGGTTAAACCGCACCATTTTTAAATATACTATTTTATTTTTGTTTGAATCTTTGATTATTACACTGTTCAAAGTCACTTAAACCCGTTATTTTTTTACTATTTAACATAATATTATCACTAAAAATTGATTGATTAATTGTAATTAGAGGCTTAAATAAAATTTTAAACATTAGTACCTATGGTGCGGGTTGTGCTACCAAATTGGCCATCACCAGCCGCCGCTATCTATTTGGTCTTTGACCAGTTAAAACATGCGTAAAGACTATAAAGCTTTTCTGGGTTTCGATTGCCGAAGAAGTGGAACTAGCGGTTTTAACTCCTAGGCATCGAAAATAAGCTTATCTTGTTTTAGTTCGGAGAACCTACTTGTGAATTTTCATTTACAGGTATATCTGTAAATGTGATTTTTTATTAGTACGGACGTAGTGATTTTAACCTGTGAATGTGTGTTAAAGAAGTATGAAATAAACTAACGACAATGTCGTTGATATTTCACAGAAAATAAAAGTGTAGTTTTAAATATGTATGTCAGTTCGTCGTAACACGTTTAACCATACTGGTTAGTTAAATTCACATTGAGAATAATATGCATGAATAACAAAAATTTGTGTCTAACACTTTGACCGCCACGCCAAATTTTATTAATGTGCCTTCTACGCCACACAGAAATGTAGGTACTGATATTCATTTCCCTATTAAAATAACAATTTTAACGTAAAAAATCTAACTTCAAATAAAAAGTCCATGCTTAAAAATTTTCTACATTACCTCACGCCACGCGAGGGTAAATTCCATTTAAAATGCATGAAAAAGTGTGCTACTTTAGTACGCACTATGGATTGTGGAGGGAGGATAACTGTCTTTTATGGCGGACAAGTTGAAAAAGTGGCAATCGGAATGTAGCAAATTGGGATGGCGCCACAGTAGCCAGTGGAGAGATTTTGGTATTTCTTTCCTTTTTTATTTTGTATCTATCTGTCCTTTTTCATTTTGTATTTCACTCTAATAATTCATGCTCATTGGTTAAAAAATCTCCTCTGGCTACTGTGGCGCCACCTTAAGTTGCACCTTTCGACGGACACTTTTTAAAACATTCAGATCGTTATCCTCCCCTCCACCATCCATAGTACGCACGAAGCAAAATATAGCTTTGTTTGCGGGTCTAGTAATGAACTGATTCTGAACCAGAACCGAACTGGTTTAGAATTGTTTTAAAGCGCATGTCTAAACTGCTAACAGACTGTGTGTGTAAAATGTTATACCGAGTAAATTATTTCCAGGTAGTACTGTGGTATTACCGATTTATTATTGTTATTAAGAGGCTCATAATATTCATGCACGTTTGGATATGCTTATGCAATTGAGGGGATTCTGCGGGAAAAATAGCATACGCCAACATTTTCCTATACAAAAGCACGTAACGATTTTTTATTGGTTAATAGAGACATTTTGCACCTCTTATTTTGCAATTCCGTTGTGGTTAACGTTATTCTGAGTCTGCGCAGTATCGCAAACATGTTCCGTTATCGTTATTAACCATACCGGACTCCTTTAATTACAGATGAATACCGAAAAGCTTATCGTTATCGTTACTGTTAAAGTGCGTGGTTGTCGGATTGTAGAATTTTTATTATCAATTATTTAAGAAGGTTGACATTTTAATGCCGTATTAATTAAAATATCATTGATACATAGGCTCTAATTATCGAAAAATCCATAGCAGTAAGAAAAATAAATTAGTGTAAAGAAATTAAAACGGACTTGCATTTTTAGGGATGTTTTAAATCAGTAATCTATTTACATGTCACAATCTGGCACACTTGCTTTTTATTCTACTACCAAACCTAACCTTACTTTTTGTGTTTTGCTTATACTGTATTATTACATCTACTTTGAAAAACAAAATCAAGAGAATTATTTGCATATATTTAAATATTAATATATAACTTATGGAGAATAAAAGTAAGTACTGATTTTTCGTAAACTTTAAAATCGGAGAACCACAGGCAAAAATAAGGTTATATGTCGAAAGCGCAGACGCAAGATAAATTTATTCGAAGGGGCTGCAAAATCTCTGTCTAAATCTGCTGCTGTAATCGTTATGCTTAATAACGATAACCATAAGGAGGCCAAAAAACGTCTGTTATTTTAAGAGGTGCAAAATGTCTCTAATAACACACATTTTAATATCGGGCGTTTAAATTGAGGTAATTTCATAAAAAGCCAAAATTTATCATTTAATAGATATTGTATTGGTCATGTAAAAATGCACGTTCTTTAAGTTAGAAATTGTTTTTAAACAAAAATGTGTAGTGGTTTTTCAAAATCATTTACAGTTTATTTTTTTAGGAAACAAGAACACATGTCTGACTTAACTTATAGATGTTCGCTTTGTTCAGTTATGTTTGTATCATTAATATTTTTAAGGGACCACACAAAAATCTGTTCTTTAAAGCAAGTGATTCAGACTGATCAATTTCCTCAATGTATTGCTTTTGAGCAAGATACTCCTTTGAAGCAAGAGATTAAAGCCGAACCGTTTCCTGATGGTACTGCAGTTAAAAATGATGGTTCTTCAACGCAACATATTAAAATCAAACCATTTCCTCATGGTACTATAGATAATCATGATAGTTCTTTAATGAAGCATGTTCTCGAAAATCATACAAATAATATAATCAACGCTTTAACGAATACTGATAGAAAATTTTCATGTCAGGAATGCGGAAAACGGTTTTTCTCAAGTGACCACGTTAGAAAGCATTCAATAAGGGTTCATGATAATGGTGAAGAGGTTGCTTGCCCGGAATGTAATAAACCTATAAAAAAATATTCCCTTAAACAACACATAAATAGGGTTCACAAAGAAATAGTAATCGAGCAGTGCGATATTTGTGGCAAAAAATTTAAAGGTAATATTGGGGCACACAAAAACCATGTCCACTTTAAAAATTTAGGATGTTTTGTAAGAAATGTGGCAAAGGATTTTATGATAAAAAAACTTTAGCAGAGCATATGTCAAAAAGACATGATGAAGGTGAGATCGTGCAGTATCCTTGCACCGGGTGTTCAAAGATTTTTACAAATAGTTCTGGTCTACGATATCACCTGAAAGCTGCACATCCAAAAGAAAAGTTTGAGAAATCATGCGAGCAGTGTGGAAAGACGTTTTTTCACCCTACTATCTACAGAATGCATATAAAGAGACACAAAAATGTACCTGTAACTTACCCCTGCGACATCTGTAATAAAATTCTTTCCTCCAAAGGGAGTTTAACCGATCACTTACGTACACACACTGGCGAAAGACCTTTTGTATGTGAAGTTTGCGGGCAAAGTTTTACAGCGAAAAACATCTTATAACTCATACGGTGGTACACACTAAAGAGAGACCTTTTGCATGTGATCATTGTGATAAAAAATATACCCAACAAAGTGCTTTAGGTAGACATATCCGTCAGTGTCATTCAACTGCAAGTGATAACGTTAAAAATGTTGACGTTTAGTGGGAATTTGTCATAAAAAGCACTAAATTAGACTGAGGCTTTTAAAGAAGTGGGACTAGTGTTTTTATCCCTTAAGGATCAAAGATAAACTTACCCTGTGGTAGTTCGGAGTGATTTGTTTTTTTTTAGTTTCTCACACGTGGTTACGTTTGCCGCCCAGTAGGTGAGAGCCCATATGCTTATAACAAAAAGGTGCTGACGAAAATCGGTTTTATACGGATATTTTAAGTTTATTTTGCAGTATCTAGATGTGCATTTCAATAGATATAATTTGTACATTCATTTTAAATATGAATAGTCAGGACCCTAGGCAATGGAGTCCTTTTAATAAACCTTAAGAAAAAAAGGCCGTTTTTGTTTTTTAACAAATTGAAGACCAAAAAATGGGTATCCCCGTTTTTATAACATTGTAAACCAAAAAAAAAACTTTACGTACATTATTCGATCATATTTCACATTTAAAAACCTTTGATCTTATTCACCCCATTTCGTTGCTCGGGGCTCCTATTTCATGCGGGGCCTCCAGGCAGTTGCTTACTCTGTCTAATGAGTAATCTGGCCCTGTTGAGAGCCCCTTATTTGACCTGAATTTTTAAAAATGTAAGCACTATACAGGGTGTCCGGGAAAATGTGGGAAATCTCTCGCACACGTATGGAACAGATGAAAATAACACGACAAGTTCCTATAAAATTTTTCCGTTTAAGCCCCCCTGCGGAGATATGATCCCCTAAAGGGGGCAGCTAGAAATCGATTTTTCGTGAATAACTTTTAAAGCGCTTTGTATAATTTGATAATATTTTAGTACGATGCATACTAGTAAAGACCTCTTAAAATAGTGCCCTTGAAACTTATGTCGCTTCTTTAGTTTGCCAGAGACGGACTAGTTTTCGCACATTATTGATAATATTTTTTACGCCCTGTATGGTGAAGACACAAAAATATGTTTTTGGGTAGTTTAAACCTTTTGCTAAAAAAAGGTACTCTTGTTTGACATCGATAAAAGGAGCCGTTTTCGAGTAAAAAATTATATTTGCAACAAATTCCTGACCTGCTACGAGAGGACTTCAATACTGAATCAAAAATTACAAATTACATCGAAAATAAAATATTGTATTATTAAACAAATATAAACTCTTATTGTTAAAATAATTTTTTACTCGAAAACGACTCATTTTATCGACTGACTGACTAATTGGTTTCATAGAAAGCCAAAAAGTCAAAGTACGTTTTCTAAGAAAGAAACGTTATTGTTCCTTTACTAAAAAAACATTTTTTAAAATTATTTTGATTTCCAGAACTCCTCAATTGTACCAACATTTTCTCAAAAAACTCTAAGAGTGTATTGCTTATGTAAAAAAACATGTTCTTTAAGTTACAAATTGTTACTGAAAAGTAATGTGCAGTAGTTTTTCAAAATATTTTACAGTCTATTTTTTAGGAAACAAGAATATATTTTTGACATAACGTATAGATGTTCACTTTGTTCAGTTAAGTTTGAATCTTCTCAGCTCTTAAAGGACCACACAAAAATATGTTTTTACAGCAAGAGGTTGAAGCTGATCAATTTATTCATTATATTAAATCTGAGCAAGATGTTTCGTGGAAACCAGAGATCAAAGCTGAACCAATTATGTATGGGACTGCAGCTGAAAATGATGGTTCTTCGATGCAACATATTGAATCCAAACCAAGCTCTTATAGTACTGTAAATAATGATGATAGTTCCGATAGTAGTTCTTTAATGAAGCATGATCTTGAAAATCATACAAATAATACAATCAATGCTTTAACGAATGCTGATAGGAAATTTTCTTGTCAGGAATGCGGAAAACGGTTTTTCTCAAGGGACCACGTTAAAAGGCATACAAGAAAGTATCATGTTAATGGTGAAGAGGTTGCTTGTCCGGAATGTAATAAACCTGTAAAAAGTATTCCCTTAAACAACACATAGATAGGGTTCACAAAGAAATAGTAATCGAGCAGTGCGATATATGTGGCAAAAATTTAAAGGTAATATCGAGGCACACAAAAACCTTGTACACTTAAAAAATTTAGTATGTTTTGTAAACAATGCGGTAAAGGATTTTTGGCAAACAAAGATTAGCAGACCATATGTCAAAAGTACATAGTGAAGGTGAAATTGTACAGTATCCTTGCACTGAAGAAGGGTGTTCAAAGATTTTTACAAATAGTTCTGGTCTATGGTATCACTTGAAAGCTGCACATCCAAAAGAAAAGTTTGAGAAATCATGCGAGCAGTGTGGAAAGACGTTTTTTCACCCTACTATGTACAGAATGCATATAAAGAGACACGACAATGTACCTGTAACTTACTCCTGTGACATCTGTAACAAAATTCTTTCCTCCAAAGGGAGTTTAACCGATCACTTACGTACACACACTGGCGAAAGACCTTTTGTATGTGAAGTTTGCGGGCAAGGTTTTACGACGAGAAAATCTCTTATAACTCATACTGTGGTTCACACCAAAGAGAGACCTTTTGGATGTGATGCATTGTAATAAAAAATATACCCAACAAAGTGCTTTAGGTAGACATATCCGTCAGTGTCATTCAACTGCAAGTGATAACGGTAAAAATGTTGACGTTTAGTTGACATTTAGCATAGAGAGGCACGCCTAGTAGTACAGGGAATGGAGCTTAAAAGGTAAGACATGTCAGTTTCTTTGGTCCTGCATGGTTTAACTTAAAATTTTAACAGAAAAAATGGAATAGTCCAAGATTCAAAATCTATATAGAAACGAAGGGCGCCAAAACCCTGGAGGTGGTTGTCACCGCCCTAAGGGGGTGGATTTCTAATTACATTTTAACCCCAAATATCAATCGAAAAAGCAATTCTTAGCGAAAAATGTTTATACATTTTTTAACACTATTTTTCAAGTTAATTGCGATTGAAAGTAAACATTTTTTGACGAAAAATCGACGGTTCATTGGTTTTTTACAAATAACTTAAAAATTATGCATTTAATTTAAAAAACTGAAGCAGGCAAAGTTGTCTGGTTTAAAAGGATAAACAATTTTTCTTCTTTTTCCGTGACGAGAAAAAATTTGCCAGTTTATCTCTGTTAAAAGGTACTAAAACGTAACTTTTCATAAAATTACACACAAGAGTGACTACTTTTTTCCCGATCGATCGTACACGTAAGTAAAGGTAGACATTTAATTTTAAAATATTTTATTATACATAAGTTAACTTTCTCTATAATAAGAGAATCGCGAAAATTCAATAAAAGCATCGATTTTTTTGTCAAAAAATTATTTGTTTTAATAACTTTAAAAGTATTAGTTTTACGAAAAAATGCAAAGCTTCTTTTTTTGGCTTAAAATCAAATTTTTAATTGATTCCTGTTGTTAAAATGTAATAAAAAATGTCTACCTCCTAGGGAAAAGGGTGAAAACCCCCAGGGTTTTGGCGCCATTTGGCTCTACATAGAATATGTTCCTTTGGCTATTTTCTACCTTCAGTTAAAATTTCAAGTCAATCAATGCAGAAACAAAAATTGCCATGTGAAATGCTTCATTTCCTGTACTCTTGCAGCCATAAACATTGTGAATGCCGATCATCTTTTACTTTATGTATATCTTGGGTGGCTTTCCAGTGACGCAAAATTTTTGTGCTTCACGCTCCAGGGCTTGAAGCTCTTGAACTGCTCTAAAAAGTTAGTCACTGGAACGCATCCTTAGACAAGGAAAGAGAGATACTTTAAGAAATTTTAAAATTTCGTTTTTTTAACCTTTCTTGGCTTTATAGTAATAATCTCTTTTTCATATCTAATTCCATTTTTAAATAAATAATTTTAAAAAATCCGTCCTTAACCATAAAAACACGTTTGAAGCACAAAACCAAAAGAGGGGTTGGTGCATGAGGGGCAGGGGAAAGAAAACGGAGTAGCTCAGGTGCATAACACTTTTCGTCACTGGAACGCCATAAAGTAGAACGAAATGCTCCCGAGCTACTCGGGGAGCGCTCTGTTTGCGTCACTGGAAAGCCACTCAGGGCTTCCAACTTGATCTCCGACCAGCGATAATGTGCGTAAAGGGAATCGATCGCTCTTCGAAGTAACGGCTTACTGAAGAAGTGGGACTAGTGTTTTTATCCCTTAAGGATCAAAGATAAACTTACCCTGTGGTAGTTCGGAGTGATTTGTTTTTTTTAGTTTCTCACACGTGGTTACGTTTGCCGCCCAGTAGGTGAGAGCCCATATGCTTATAACAAAAAGGTGCTGACGAAAATCGGTTTTATACGGATATTTTAAGTTTATTTTGCAGTATCTAGATGTGCATTTCAATAGATATAATTTGTACATTCATTTTAAATATGAATAGTCAGGACCCTAGGCAATGGAGTCCTTTTAATAAACCTTAAGAAAAAAAAGCCGTTTTTGTTTTTTAACAAATTGAAGACCAAAAAATGGGTATCCCTGTTTTTATAACATTGTAAACCAAAAAAAAAACTTTACGTACATTATTCGATCATATTTCACATTTAAAAACCTTTGATCTTATTCACCCCATTTCGTTGCTCGGGGCTCCTATTTCATGCGGGGCCTCCAGGCAGTTGCTTACTCTATCTAATGAGTAATCTGGCCCTGTTGAGAGCCCCTTATTTGACCTGAATTTTTAAAAATGTAAGCACTATACAGGGTGTCCGGGAAAATGTGGGAAATCTCTCGCACACGTATGGAACAGATGAAAATAACACGACAAGTTCCTATAAAATTTTTCCGTTTAAGCCCCCCTGCGGAGATATGATCCCCAAAGGGGGCAGCTAGAAATCGATTTTTCGTGAATAACTTTTAAAGCGCTTTGTATAATTTGATAATATTTTAGTATGATGCATACTAGTAAAGACCTCTTAAAATAGTGCCCTTGAAACTTATGTCGCTTCTTTAGTTTGCCAGGGACGGACTAGTTTTCGCACATTATTGATAATATTTTTTACGCCCTGTATGGTGAAGACACAAAAATATGTTTTTGGGTAGTTTAAACCTTTTGCTAAAAAAAGGTACTCTTGTTTGACATCGATAAAAGGAGCCGTTTTTGAGTAAAAATTATATTTGCAACAAATTCCTGACCTGCTACGAGAGGACTTCAATACTGAATCAAAAATTACAAATTACATCGAAAATAAAATATTGTATTATTAAACAAATATAAACTCTTATTGTTAAAATAATTTTTTACTCGAAAACGGCTCATTTTATCGACTGACTGACTAATTGGTTTCATAGAAAGCCAAAAAGTCAAAGTACGTTTTCTAAGAAAGAAACGTTATTGTTCCTTTACTAAAAAAAACATTTTTTAAAATTATTTTGATTTCCAGAACTCCTCAATTGTACCAACATTTTTCTCAAAAAACTCTAAGAGTGTATTGCTTATGTAAAAAAACATGTTCTTTAAGTTACAAATTGTTACTGAAAAGTAATGTGCAGTAGTTTTTCAAAATATTTTACAGTCTATTTTTTAGGAAACAAGAATATATTTTTGACATAACGTATAGATGTTCACTTTGTTCAGTTAAGTTTGAATCTTCTCAGCTCTTAAAGGACCACACAAAAATATGTTTTTTACAGCAAGAGGTTGAAGCTGATCAATTTATTCATTATATTAAATCTGAGCAAGATGTTTCGTGGGAACAAGAGATCAAAGCTGAACCAATTATGTATGGGACTGCAGCTGAAAATGATGGTTCTTCGATGCAACATATTGAATCCCAACCAAGCTCTTATAGTACTGTAAATAATGATGATAGTTCCGATAGTAGTTCTTTAATGAAGCATGATCTTGAAAATCATACAAATAATACAATCAATGCTTTAACGAATGCTGATAGGAAATTTTCTTGTCAGGAATGCGGAAAACGGTTTTTCTCAAGGGACCACGTTAAAAGGCATACAAGAAAGTATCATGTTAATGGTGAAGAGGTTGCTTGTCCGGAATGTAATAAACCTGTAAAAAGTATTCCCTTAAACAACACATAGATAGGGTTCACAAAGAAATAGTAATCGAGCAGTGCGATATATGTGGCAAAAAATTTAAAGGTAATATCGAGGCACACAAAAACCTTGTACACTTAAAAAATTTAGTATGTTTTGTAAACAATGCGGTAGAGGATTTTTGGCAAACAAAGATTAGCAGACCATATGTCAAAAGTACATAGTGAAGGTGAAATTGTACAGTATCCTTGCACTGAAGAAGGGTGTTCAAAGATTTTTACAAATAGTTCTGGTCTATGGTATCACTTGAAAGCTGCACATCCAAAAGAAAAGTTTGAGAAATCATGCGAGCAGTGTGGAAAGACGTTTTTTCACCCTACTATGTACAGAATGCATATAAAAAGACACGACAATGTACCTGTAACTTACTCCTGTGACATCTGTAACAAAATTCTTTCCTCCAAAGGGAGTTTAACCGATCACTTACGCACACACACTGGCGAAAGACCTTTTGTATGTGAAGTTTGTGGACAAGGTTTTACAGCGAGAAAATCTCTTATAACCCATACTGTGGTACACACCAAAGAAAGACCTTTTGGATGTTTGCATTGTAATAAAAAATATACCCAACAAAGTGCTTTAGGTAGACATATCCGTCAGTGTCATTCAGCTGCAAGTGTTAACGGTAGAAATGTCGACGTTAAGTTGAAAATTGGTATACAGAGACGCTTTGCCGCCATGCGCAGTCAAGGTACGTTTTCTAAAAAAATTGTTCATTGAATAAAAAAATATATATTTTTTAATTATATTGTTTTCCAAAACTCCTCAGTTGTACCAATATATTCCTTAAAAACCTAATGCCTTGTTTAGACACGGCTAGTAATTTAGTCGAGTAGCGAGTAATTACGTATTCTCGTGCGTGTGGATAGTAAAAATTAGAAAAGTAGTGTCCACACGCACGAGAATACTTAATTACTCGCTACTCGACTAAATTACTAGTCGTGTCTAAACAAGGCCTAAGAATGTTAAAAAATTGTTCTTTAAGTTATAAAGTGTTACTGATAAACAATGTGCAGTGGTTTTTCAAAATAATTTCCAGTTTATTTTTTAGGAAACAAGAATACATTTTTGACTTAATATATAGATGTTCACATTGTTCAGTTAAGTTTGTATCACTTCAGCTCTTACAGGACCACACAGAAATATGTTCTTTAAAGCAAGGGGTTAAAGCTGACCAATTTATTAATTTAAATGCATCTGAGCAATATGCTCCTTGGAAACAAGAGATCAAAACTGAACCAATTATTTACGGGACTGCAGCTGAAAATAATGGTTCTTCGACGCGACACATTGAAACGAAACCATGCTTTCTTGGTACTGTAAATAATGATGATAGTTCCCATAGTAGTTCTTTAAGGAAGCATGTTCTTGAGAATCATACAAATAATATAATCAATGCTTTAACGAATGCTGATAGAAAATTTTCTTGTCGGGAATGCGGAAAACGGTTTTTTAGAAGGCATCACGTTAGTACACATACAAGAAAGGTTCATGTTAATGGTGTAAAGGTTGCTTGTCCGGAATGTAATAAAGTTGTAAAAAGTCTTCCTTAAAACAACACATAGATGTGGTTCACATAGGTAAAGTAATTGAGCAGTGCGATATTTGTGGAAAAAACTATAAAGGTAATATTGAGGCACACAAAAACCACGTCCACTTTAAAAAATTTAGTATATTTTGTAAGAACTGTGGCAAAGGATTTTATGATAAAAAACTTTAGCGGAGCATATGTCAAAAAGACATGGTGAAGGTGAGATTGTGCAGTATCCCTGCACTGATGAAAAGTGTTCAAAGATTTTTACGAATTGTCTGGTCTCAGTTATCACCTAAAAGCTGCACATCCTAAAGTAAAGTTTGAAAAATCATGCGAGCAGTGTGGAAAGACTTTTTCCCATCCTATTCAATACAAAAGACATTTAAAGGACCATAAATATGGACCTTTAGGTTACCCCTGTGAAATCTGTAATAAGATTCTTACTACCAAAGTTAGTTTAAACGATCACTTACGTACTCACAGTGGCGAAAGACCTTTTGTATGCGAAGTTTGCGGGCAAAGTTTTACAGCGAAAAAACATCTTAAGACTCATACTGTGGTACACACTAAAGAGAGACCTTTTGCATGTGATCATTGTGATAAAACATATACTCAACGAGGTCCTTTACGTAAACATATTCGTCAGTGTCATTCAGCTGCAAGTGATAACGGTAAAAATTTTAACGTTTAGTTGGAATTTAACATTGACATTGACAAATTTTATTTGATCAACAATTTCTAGTTGTTTTTAAAAATAATTTAATTTACTCATTTAAAATCAATCACTGCAGGTTGCCATGGTCCATAAAAAAATTGTTCATTAGAGCCAGAGGTGTCAAGTGATTTCTTTATTCATTGTAGTTTTTACCTCAGCAAGATGATTATTCATAGCAAGAGATCGAACCATTTCTTTATGCTACTGCAGCTAAAGAAAAAGGTTTTTTAACGCAATATGTCAAAATCGATCCTCTTTTATATCATCAGACTTTTTTAAATTATATAAACTTGTCCGTAAATATCATTTAAACTGCTGAAGATAACATTGACAGATAAAAATGTGAACATTAAGTGGATATTTGACATAGAGAAACACTTGATATATTCAAATGTGAATTTTTTTTTTTAATGTAAACATTAAGTTTACTCTGGTAAATATAAAATCCCGTCCAGATTTATACCACATGGCGGAAGCGTACCTCGACGCGAACGGGATTTGCGGAAACACGTATGCTGAAATAATGCTATACAAACTGTGGGAATATATTTTAATTGTCCTTTAAAGTCGTTACGTTTTATCAGCTAAAAACGCATTCTCTTTTAAATTCTTTTTTGGTGCTCCGTATCTTAAAATTTTTTACCCCCTAGATGTCATCCTGCCGGCGCCCATGCCGACAAGTGGCGGATCTCGACAAACTTCGAGCTGCAACATTTATCAGGTTTGCAGTGGTTCTCATTCCGACGCGATGTAGTACAAATCTGGTTGCGGCTTAATAAAAATTAAATAATTTTTGTATTGACTGTATTTTTAAAGCTATTAAAGATATACAAATTATATGTGGTATTTATTAAGCTCTTAGCAAGATTTCTTTTACTGTGACTATTTCCCTAGAATATTTTACACTGGTAAAACATCATAACAACCTCCTGTTTTTTACTAATAAAACTCCTACCTGCTTCTACCTTAATATCAGTAGTATACCAAGCGGGCTACAGTGACACCCTGATGGCATGTTTACATTTTCATCTGTCCAAAGACCCGATGACGTTTTGGCTATTTTTCAGGAATTTTTAGGATTTTTTCAGACATTTCAGTACTTCTTCAGCCGAAGAAGTAATCGTCAATGACCAGTGGTATTAAAATATTTAGTATTAGGTAATAAATAAAAGAAATTAAAATAATTTTACTCTTTATTTAAAATATAATCTCCAATAAGTTGGTGTGTAATTCTTTCTTTACATGTTTGCAGGTTTTCTGTTATATTTATTTTTAACAAATATAGTTTTGATTCTAAATTAATATTTTTTTCAATAATTTAATGTAGTTTGTGTAATTTATGGAATTTGTTAAGTTACTAAGTAAGCAATATTTTCATATTCTTGTAATTTTTCTAAACAAAAATCGTTGACAGCTAATTCGTTATCATATAATTCTATGTATTTATCAAGTTCTGAGGTGCATTCTTGATACAAAACCTTGTATAAATTTGATATTTATAGGACATTTTGTGCTTTTAGAGGACACACTTTGTCAGCAAATGATTTGATACGTTTGACAAGTCATAGTTTGATGGATTCTCAGACAAGACAAAAAATGCTGTGGTACCACCACCTACCTCAGATCGCTAATGAGAGTGATTACGACTCGGATGAGACCATTGCTAATGATTAATTGTTAATGTATTTAAGTATTTGCTACATTATTTATTAGTTTATTATTGTAAAAATGCCTGTGCCAGTCACATTAAAATGTCCTAAATGTCTAAGTTGTTCTGACGTACCACACAGAATATGTTTACGATGTGAATATCAAGCTTTTGTTAAGAAATATGATGGTGCAAAGCATTTACCATCACACTATTTTAATAGCAAAGAAAAAAAGGAGAAGAGCGTCTCCGCAACAAATGTTAACTGTTGTTTTGGTTCCTTAATATTTTTTAGTTGTTTGTTAGTTATAACAGTTTATTGTGTAATTTCTTTTGATTTAAATAAACCATTTGCAAATTTTTTATTGTTGTTTTATTTTCCTTACGTTATTATCGTTACGAGAAATTTATTTTTAACATTTTTAGTAAACAAAAAACTAATTTAAATTATATATTAAATTTTTAGTTCATCCACTTTGCGATATAGTTAGGTCTTTTTTCAACAACCACTGGTCATTGAC
Organism: Listronotus bonariensis; assembly: GCA_014170235.1. NCBI lineage: Eukaryota > Metazoa > Arthropoda > Insecta > Coleoptera > Curculionidae > Listronotus > Listronotus bonariensis. Next base: position 143,451 of record JACEGR010000250.1, read on the forward strand.
GATTACTTCTTCGGCTGAAGAAGTACTGAAATGTCTGAAAAAATCCTGAAAATTCCTGAAAAATAGCCAAAACGTCACTTTTTTCAGTTTTTCAGCACTTCTTCGGCGCAAGAAGTGACGTCATCGGGTCTTTGGACAGCTGAAAATGTAAACATGCCATCAGGGTGTCACTGTAGCCCGCTTGGTATACTACTAACATCACCATCATAATGGTATTTCAGCGGTAAAACTTAGTTAGGTTAAAGTAAAAAAGGACAAAAGCTATTGTTGATTTATATGCAAATTAAAGGGTAAACACTTACTTATAATTTTCTTAAAATAATCTAAATATCATTCGAGAAAAAATTTTTTAGGCAAAATATTTCTCTTGTCTTATTCAAGTTTGTTGCTTTTTATAAAATTTCTTTCAAGACATTTATTTAAAACCACTCGCTTGGCAGCTCGTATTTTTGTTGTAAAAGTCATTGACGACTGATGACAACAGACTTTTATACAATCGAAATATTTTACCAGCAAAATTTTCTCTCTTATGATATTATATACGACAAAATTTAGTTAGAAGTAGGTAAAGAAGTTGTGGGTAGATTAAATAAAAACATATTTCTCTTGTTTTATTCGAAACCACTCGTCTGACGGCTCGTGGTTTTGTTGTAAATTTACTAAATTTTCAAGCAACAAAATCTCTTGCAATAATACAGCAAAATTTTCTCTGATTTAATGTTATACAATGCGCGTCTAAAGTCGAACTTCGAACTTTTGTATTGTTCGGTATTTTGTCATGAAAATTTGAACACTACAGTAGGCCTAAACAAGGTCGCCTTTTCACCTTCCCCTTCTCATAAATTGTAAATTCCAAACGGTGTGGACCCTTGGATTAAAATTTCCCCGGCTCCTTGAAAAAGTTTCTCCAGCCCTGGTCTTACGGAGAAGACGTTGGTCGGCGTTCCTGACCTGAATATTCGTATTCGACAGATTTTAATATTCGAAAGATCTTTCGAAACATTTTATATTTCATTGAGAAAGATCTTTCGTAACATCTTTCAAAACATTTCATATTTCAATGCAAAAGATCTTTCAAAACATTTTATATTTCATTGCCAATAAGCTTTTATTCTGTCGAAATACCGATTGAAAGATTGTTGCTATTTGCGGCAACGAATTATTTCACGTCTTATTCCGAGTGTTTTCGAGTTTTGGCGCTATTTAACCATAAATATAACAGCTGATATTCTTTGTTCGTTTCATTACTAATGGTTTGGGGTATGTTTTACGGGTTGTCTATATTAAACGCCTGGATATAAAAATCATTCATGATTCATTCGGTATATTTCGTATTTGTGTTCGGTGTTTACGCAACATGACTAATCGTTCATGAAACATTTCACGACGAAATACGAATATTCGGAAGAAATATTCGAAACATTTTGAATATCTCGATGTTCGAATATCATTCAGAAGACTCAGGTGTTCGGGTGGTCAACTTAAATATCAGAATCGTGATCAGTGACCTCAAGACCTCCCGGGTAACCGACTTGGGCCAGTTCTTTTTTTTACAAGGTTATTTAATTTTCCAAAATTTCGTCTTAAAAATGCAATTTCCTGTTGGTAGGTATATGATAAAAATTCGATAGGAATTTTACAAATAATTTTTAAAAGCAAAAGCAAACACATTTTAATATCGGGCTTAATTAAATTAAGGCAATTTCATAAAAAACACAAAATTTATCATTTAATCGATATTGTATTGGTCATATAAAAAGCTGCTTCTGTAAGTTTAAAATTGTTTTGAAACAAGAATGTGTAGTAGTTTTTAGAATAATTTACATTTTATTTTTTAGGAAACAAGAACTCATGTCTGGCCTAATTTATAGATGTTCACACTGTTCACTAAAATTTGAAACACTTCAACTTGTAAGGGATCATTCAAAAATATGTCCTTTAAAGCAAGTGGTTCAAACTAAACAATTTTCTCATTCTACTGCTCCTTCTAAGCAAGAGATTAAAGCCGAACCGTTTCTTGATGGTACTGCAGTTGAAAATGATGGTTCTTCGATACAACATATTAAAAGCAAATCATTTTCTCTTGGTACCGTAGATAATCATGATAGATTCAATACGAATACTTTATTAAAGCATGTTTTCGAAAATCATACAAATAATACAATCAATGCTTTAACAAATGCTGATAGAAAATTTTTTGTCAGGAATGCGGAAAACGGTTTTTGACAAGGCACGACGTTAATACACATGCAAGTAAGGTTCATGTTAATGGCGTGAAGGTTGCTTGTCCGGAATGTAATAAACTTATAAAAAAGTATTCTCTTAAACACCACATAGATAGGGTGCACAAAGAAATAGTAATCGAGCAGTGCGATATTTGTGGCAAAAATATAAAGGTCATATTGAGGCACACAAAAACCATGTCCACTTTAAAAAATTCAGTATGTTTTGTAAGAAATGTGGTAAAGGATTTTACGATAAAAAATATTTAACAGAGCATATGTCAAAAAGACATGGTGAAGGTGAGATTGTGCAGTATCCGTGCACTAAAGAAGGATGTTCAAAGATTTTTACGCATTGCTTTAATCTGAATTATCATCTAAAAGCTGCACATCCTAAAGTAAAGTTTGAGAAATCATGCGAGCAGTGTGGAAAGGCTTTTTCTCATCCTATTCAGTATAAAAGACATTTAAAGGACCATAAATATGGACCTTTAGGTTACCCTGTGAAATCTGTAATAAGATTCTTACTACCAAAGTTAGTTTAAACGATCACTTACGTACTCACAGTGGCGAAAGACCTTTTGTATGTGAAGTCTGCGGGCAAAGTTTTACAGCGAAAAACATCTTAAAACCCATCACTGTGGTCCACACCAAAGAGAGACCTTTTGCATGTGATCATTGTGATAAAAAATATACCCAACGAGGTCCTCTACGTAAACATGTCCGTCAGTGTCATTCAACTGCAAGTGATAACGGTAAAAATGTTAACGTTTAGTGGAAATTTAACATTAAAACTGACAAATTGTAGTTGTTTTGAAAATCATAGTTAACATGTTTACTCATGGTTAGTTCACTTAAATTTAAATCACTTCAACTTGCAAGAGACCACAAAATTTTGTTCAATACAACCAGACATCTTGTAGTACTCGTAACTGAAGATATTGACTTTATATTCTGGGGTAGTAAAATACTTGTCAGAAGCTTTAAAATGATCTATCACAAGCTCCCACTTTCAGTTTGACATTTATATCTGTCATTTCTTGCATAGGAATTCCTGCTTATCATGTCATTCACCGAGACCTCTCTTCTTCATCGATGATGCGTTTTGCCGAACCTCATAGGACTTATCAAACTGGCTGTGCGGAGCCAAGTTGAATAATACGAATAACAAGTGTATCTTATAAAAAAACTTTCGTTGTTCGACGGTAGGATATAAACGTACCGTTGATACCGTACTAAAAAGCATAATTCAGTGAATACTTATATTAAAGAAATAGGTTCTTTGACATAAAGGTTAAAGATTTTGGTATAGGTTCTTAAAATAAGAATCTATTATTTTAAAGAAAATTCATTAATATTTTGATAGAAATATTTAATATTTCTTTTGTTTAAAATCTTAAAACTTATATTTAAGATATTTAAGAGCTTAAATCATAAATCTTTAGGTTCTTATTTCTTGATTCTGATCTTCTTAAAATAATAATAAGGATATTTTAATTTAAAGAATTTCTTTTACATTAAAGACATAAATAAATTAAAGTATTTTTTCTCCCAGTTTAAGAACCACTATTATTTTAAAGTAAGAAATAAATCTTGGTTTAAAAGCACAACTATTCAAAAAGAATGCATATTTTTAAAACCTTGTAGTTGCTTAAAACAAGACATTTTTTTCTGTGTGTACCAATCAAAGTGAAATGAGGATAAAATGAAATAATAAAAAATATTCCGAAAATATAATTGACCAGGGGAGAGATTATAAAACAGACATGTGGTTTTTAATTTAGTCATACTTTTTGCCATACATGTTACAACATACAAAACAAATCTAATTATTGATTTAAATTCTACAAAATTAACCCGGGAAAGTGATGTTTTTTTACGAAAGAAAATAAGGAAGTTAAGGAAGGTGTAAATTTTTAAATTGACATCCTATATTTACTATGTATTTCTTTTTAGGAAAGAGGAGGTTGTATCATATTTACGTTGTCCAAATTGTCCATGTAAATTTGAGACATATGAATCATTTATGGATCATCAGATCATTTGTGATACTAGCGTTTCACTTTATTCTGATGCCAAGGTCGATTCTGAGCCCTCAAACTCTTGGTTCAATTGTATTAAATGCCCAGCTGTATACTCTACTTTACCATTTTTAAAAGAACATGTCTTAAAAGTTCACTCTAAAGCAAATCAAACAGAAAATGACGCTGTTCAAGATTTTCAATGCTCGACATGTGAAGAACGTTTCGATTCATACAGCGATGTCCGCGGTCACATCCACAGGGTCCATTCCGGCAAAGATAACGAAAAAATTAATCGCGATATATGCAAAAGACTGATAAGCCAAGGCCATAAAGGTCATTTAAAAGCACACATTGAAAAAAAGACACTTTTGGACACTGTAACATTTGTGGACTAAATTTGCTCCAAAGTCATATAGAAAATCATAAAAACACAGTCCATTCTAAGAAAGCTGAAGAGACTTGTAAGCACTGTAAAGAAAGATTTTCTGATAAAAGTGAATTATGTTCTCACATGACCAGTGTACATAATGGTAAGAATTTTCCTTGTACTAAAGAAGGATGTTTTCAAATTTTCACGGCTAAATCGGCATTAGAGCACCATTTGTCGAACATTCACAAAGATCATAAGTTTGAGGAACCTTATAAGTCCTTCAAAAGGTTATGGTCAAACGCGAAGATAACCGACAAAACTTAAGACACAAGAACTATCGTTTGATGTATCTATGTGGGTACTGTAATAAGAGCTATACTTGCAAAAATAATTTGGAGGATCATCACGTGCGCGCGCACCTTGGAGAAGGTCCCTTAGTTGTCCTCACACAAAATGCTTTTTTTTGTAAATTTTGTAATAAGGGAAGGGAAGATTAAAAATGTTTAAATCTTACAAATGAAGGTTGTGTGGTAGCGTTTGTAAGTAGGGAGAACAATTTGTTGTTTTTTAAGTGGTGTATGGAGTATAGAAGGAACAGTTTAAAAATGTAAATTCGGTGCTCTTTGATAAGAAAAAAATCACAAAAAGTTTAAAGCAAATAAATCGGCATGCTTGTCTTCGCGGCCGCCTTTGCTATATTTCTTTTATGATATGCCGGTTGATGCAGCTGGTCATCGCACTATGGGATAGAAATTAATTTTTTTGGTCAAAATTCTGAAACTTACCAATCTAACTTAAAATGGGGTGCCTTTTACTGGAAAAATATTATAAATTATTACAAATGCTTTTTAGAAACCTAAAACTTATTATATGTTATTATAAATTTACACCCCCTTAACATTATTATTTTTTATTGTACAAAATAAACTAAAATGTCAGCTTGTTTGGTAAATTCGGTAGTATTCTAATCAGTAATCCGATAATTATTATCTCATATGATATACAGGGTACGACAATAGGTATGATTTTTTAAATGGAATACCCTGAATATTATATCACCACCAAAAAAATACTACATTTGATGTGTCTATCTCAATTAGTTTCGGAAATATGACCATCCAATCTAAAAATAATTTTAAATTATTCTTAGAAGCGTAATAGAGATACATCTTCCCAACTTTTTTATTTTTTAACGTATAAAATAAATAAAAACACTGTTTTTTTGGGTAGTTACAGTTACAGTGTAGGACAAAACATATTAAATTTTAAAATGGAAAACCTTGTAAATTATAAAAATCTTGTATCTGTCCTTACAGTTAGAAGTAGCAAAAAGTAGGAAGGCAATTGTAAGTACAAAAACTGATAAAGAAAAAGGTAAAAAAACTTTGACAAAAGCATCGAAAACACAACAATAGCTCTTATTATTTAAACTCTTTTACTTTTTTAGTAAACAGATTAAATGTTGTATATTTATGTTTACTTAAAATACATTTTCAAGTTTCTTATTACCCCAATAGAAGTCGTCATATCCTTTTATAATTTTGCGTACATGTAGTTTGGGGTATCTACTTTGAAATACACAGCATGAGCCATTAAAATTTCAAATTTGCTTTTTGGCCAAAATAATGGATTTCTATCCCATAGTATCGGCGCGTCGCTGTAAAGGACAGCGGCGCCTTTGTATAAAATAGTCCGATTGCAGGCGGCCTTTTTTAGGTTTTTTGTATTATTTTCAAAGGGTACCGAATTTGCGCTTTTAAAATGTTCTTACTATACATACATGATGTTTTAGTACAAATAAAGTCAGTGGGCAATTTTGCTTTATTTGGTTCAATTAGGTTAAAATTTAAAAGTTAATTTAGAATAATGTTTTACATTATTTTCGTTTTACAAAAAACGCATTTACTTTACAGATTTTAAAATGTATTTTTACGTTTTGAAGAGTAACCACGTTTTTATAAGGCTAAGCTGATATTGAACATTAATCTAAAATTGATTTTAAATTTTAGCCTTATTGAACCCAAAAAGTAAAATTTACTTTTGTTTTCCATATGATTTAACATTTATTGCCGTCGGTGTATACAGGGTGTTCATTTAAAAACTTTCCACTCAAGTTATCTTCGAAACGAGACAGATTTGACAAAATCGCTGAAACACGTCAAGATATTTATTGAGGGGAATGTTTTTACAAAAATTGGACAGCGCCCCTTTAACCCCTTAACCACCAGGGCCACCATTCCAAAATTCTTAAATGAGAAGGCGGATCTAGTGATACATCATTTTAAAGCTCCTGACGAGTACTTTATAACCCTAGAATATGAAGTACTTTAAAAATTACCTAAATACCTGATTTGGATGGCCATATTTCCGAAAATAATAAAGTTAGATGTACCTAATGTGGTGTTTTCTTAAAGCTCTTTTAAAGGTCTTTTTAATGGTGATACTGGTAGTAATATACAGGGTAGAAGAAAAAGTACATATTTTTTATTTAAGAACCCTGTATATTATTTTACCATTAAAAAGATCTTTAAATGAGCTTTAAGAAAATACCACATTAAGTACATCTAACTTTATTAGTTTCGGAAATCTGACCATCCAAATCAGGTATTTAAGTAATTTTTAAAGTACCGCCATTTTGTAATAGGTGAAGATATTGACTTCATATTCTAGGGTTATAAAGTACTCGTCAGGAGCTTTAAAATGATGTATCACTCGACCCGCCTTCTCATTTAAGAATTTTGGGGTGGTGGCCCTGGTGGTTAAGGGGTTAAAGGGGCGCCGTCCAATTTTTGTAAAAACGTTCCCCCTCAATAAATATCTTGACGTGTTTCGGCGATTTTCTCAAATCTGTCTCGTTTCGAAGATAACTTGAGTGGAAAGTTTTTAAATGAACACCCTGTATATTTTCATGCACAGTTGAAACTACTGGTATAAAAAAAACAGTATGCGATCAAACGACAGAAAAAGACAACGATATAAATAAAAAAAAGTTTATGCAAATATAATATTTTGTGAGTGTTAACCTCAGCGCCATTTTTAAAACTATGACTATGACTATTAATATTTTATTTTATTTTTTCATTTTTTGTTGAAAAATTTGTTTAATAATAAGAGTAAAAGTTTAAATATCGTTTTTCATTTTTTTTCTTGTAAAAATGCTAAAAATACTTTAATTTTTCGAGTTCTAGACCACCAAGAACCCTTAAATCTTTCCAACAACAGTTATCGATAAAATACACGTTTAGTTATTTATTATTTTTGGTTTGATTTGCATTTACACAAAGTAAAAGGAAAACGTCAATTTTGTCTATTTTTCAACCTGGCATCGCTGCACGTTAACTTTTTAAAAATATGTAGATTGCTGTCCAATCGGAAAAAACTGATTCCCTTAAGGTTTTTTTAGTAGTGCATGATTGAAACTATAAAATCTTCTTTTCAAATAAGTTAAAAATTGATTCTTTCCTTTCTTCCAGCCCAACCTCCGTTAATTTTTTTTTAATAAAAAATTAGTGTTGTATTATTTTTGTAAATAAATATTAGATAAATTGAAACTGTATTTTTATGGTGTAGCAATAAATTTCTCATCTGCCTTAATAAATTTTCCACATTATCCATTATAATTTTAGCACAGAAAATTATCCAACATATCAATGTTTACAATGCGCATCCAATTTTAAATCGCAGAAATTGCTAAAGCATCACGAAAAACGCTGCCGCTCCGATTTTTTGAGTAAAGTTGAAGCGGACGCAATGGAAAACTATCCTTGTCCGCAATGCGGAAACACTTTTTCCAAAAACGATATCTCACCAACCATTTAAACTACGTCCATAAGCGAAAACCACTGTTGAAAAAGTTTCTTGCACGGAGTGCGACAAAACTTTCACCAGAAATTTTTCCCTAAAAGATCACATTAAAAGGTTCATAGAGGCATCGTTGAGTATCATCAATGCGATATTTGCGGCGAGAAATTCAAAGGGAGAATCAACATTGAAAATCACAAAAACGCTGTTCATTTCAAAAATTCAACATTCATTGCGAGTTGTGTGGTAAAGGATTCCTCTATGAAAGTGGTTTAAATCAACACAAAAAACTTGTACACGAAGAACGAAAGGTTACCATCCTTCCTTGCCCTGAAGAAGCATGTTTCAAAACGTTTAAAACCAAAGAAGCGTTAAAGTATCATTTGAATGCGGCGCATGCGAAAGTCAAACTTGAGATGGTGTGCGAGCAATGCGGAAAAACCTTCAGTCACCCATACCTCTACAAAAGCACGTCAGAGACCACAAAAAGGGCCTCAGATGTACCCGTGCAATATCTGTAACAAAGTCGTCACAAGCTTAGGAAGTTTCAAAGATCACATGAGGAGTCACACGGGTGAAAGGCCTTTTATTTGCGAGCAATGCGGCCAAGGCTTCCACTCGAAAAACATCTGAGAGCTCATGTGGTGGTGCATACTAGGGAGCGGCCTTTTGGCTGTAAGGTTTGCAATAAAAGTTTTTCGCAGAGGGGTACGTTGACGTTGCATACTCAAAAATCATCCGGAGATGTTAGAAAAACATTAACAAGGTCAAAAAGTGAGGTAAGTTTGAATACAGGGTCATCCAAATTAAATGTCTGTCATTTGTAACTTCGTTATTACTCAAAATATGAAAAAGTTTTAATTAGCAAACTAGTAGCTTTTTCACGGTCTTTAAGACTAAAGATTAGCAAAAACAATTGATAATCGGGTTGCTGAATTATACAGCGAAATACCCCTTTTTAAATGGAACACCCTGTATATTTTATCACCATCAGAAAGTTATTTTAAAATCCTTTAAAAAAGTCCGTATATAATATATCCAATTTTTCATAATTTTGGAAATAGGGGGAAAAAAGGGTATTTTACTGTATAACTCAGAAACCCGATTGTCAATTGTTTTTTCTAATCTTTAGTCTTAAATAGCGTGAAAAATGCTAGTAGTTTGCTTATTTAAACTATTTCGTATTTCAAATCATAACGAAGTTACCAATAACGGATACTTAATTTGGATGACCCTGTATACAGGGTGTATCTAAAAGGAGCGGAAAAAAGGGACCACAGATTCCTGAGGCTAAAATATGACGTTCTAACATCTAACCCAACTTACCTTAGTCCATATGTGGATGATTTCGGAGATACAGATTCATTACATTCCATTCCATACACTTATTAAAAAATATCAAAAAATTTTATTTGTATTTTTTTGACAACCTGTATCTTTCCTTGTTATTAACTTTTGGATATAGGTATGTTTGGTTATATCCTAATATTTTGACATAAGGTATCTGTTGTTTCTATGGGTACCAGTAATAAGCGGACACCCTGTATATAATGATAAATTAAATTACATTATGTATGATGAAGCAGTAGTAGTAAAATGAAATACGCAACCAGTGTCAAAATCAATATATTTTAAGAATTTCGAAATATATCAGCAACAAAAATAAACCTTATTTGAGTCATTTTTTATCACGCTGTATATATCAATTTTAAATAGAGTATTTTTATTATTTTTAATTTTTAATACCTTATTTATTTGTAACTATTGATATTTGTATACCAATAAAAAGAAATACCGTACCAGACTTGTTTTTTGTGTTCTTCCATAATATATTACAGGAACCACATTAATATTTGATGTTGTCAACAAATTTTATTATTTTAAAATTTTTAGTTTCGATGATTGGTCCCAAGAAACTCAAGAATGCCAACTTTGCAAAAACTATTTCCCTCAAATTTTGCTTTGCTGAAACATAACTTAACATGCGATCCATCAGCAATGTTCAAAAAGTGTTCCATTTGCAAAAAGTTCATCAAAAAGGAGAAGTACGACCGACACGTGGTTTGGCATAAAGTCAAGAGGAAAAGCAGGAGCACGTATGCGATTCATGTCAAAAAACGTTCAGGAGTCAGCAGTATTTGAAGTTGCATATCGAAAAAGTGCATGAGAATAAAGGAATTCAGTATCCCTGTGATGTCTGTGGAAAAACTTTTCTACGAAATACAGAGCTGAATATCACAAGAAAACTATCCATCTAAAGGACTTCAATCTTCACTGCGAGCAGTGCGGAAGGGGCTTTTTGTACCTCACAGAACTCACTACTCATGTGAGAAAGGTTCACGATAAAGAAATCAACATATTCGCTTGCTCTGTTGAAAACTGTAGAAGAAACTTTCGATCTAACGCAGCTCTCCAGTACCATCTACAAACAGGGCACTCACAAGAAAAACGCGAATACGTATGTTCTCATTGCAACAAAGCTTTTCACCATATTTCTTTATATAAAAGACATATGAGTAGACATACAAATCCCAAAAGGTATCCTTGTAATGTATGTGGGAACTAGTATACCTCCAAACACAGTTTGGAGGTTCATCTGAGGTCGCATACAGGGGAACGCCCATTTGTTTGTGAGCTTTGTGGAAACTCTTTCACAGCCAGGAAGTTTTTAAAAGTTCATCTTGTAGTACATACTAAAGAGCGGCCATATGCTTGTCAGTATTGTGAAAAAACTTTCACACAGAAAGGGAGTTTAAATATTCATTGCAAAAAGATCACTATGCAAAATTGTGATATCATAGTTCCTTCTTGTGATTGCCTTGCACCATTTAAGAGTTGACAGGAAGAAAAAGGGTATTGACTGAGAATGATTCGGTTTATACAGGGTGGCCGAAGTAATATATGTACAGAATTTGAAATAAATGGCCTATGTGAGGGGCAGACTTTGAGGTTAAGTATGGGTCCTTACACAGAGTATAGTCCATTTTTACTGGTTAAAAGGGCATGTTGTGTGAGCGGAAGGTCTTCTAATTTTTTCTAAATTATTAGGAAACAGGCTGATTTACTACTTGTAAGTGCTTTTATACAAAAAAGTATACAAGATTCTAGCGAACACTACCTAAGAAATATTTACGAGAATTGAAACCAGCCTTTTTAATATGTCTAAAGGTACTCGCACCCAAAGTCGGTCTATATAAGGTCACGGCATTCGGACATATTGCTTTGACGTGTTATGACGTCACATCTCCCATTTTTCGGCCATGTTGTTCAGTGCTGGAGATATACAGTTTATTGTATTAGCAGAACAACCGTTTACACAACAGTTTTTAATTATTATTAAGTTGTAAAGTCTTTTACTTTAAATAAAAAACATTTGGAATTACATCTTTTAACAAATATCATTTCCAAAACAATGCAAAATGAAATGCGCAAATTCTAGACACCACTGGATTGATCATCAGCTTTGATTTTACCCAGTCTTGCCAACTTTTCTCCGAAAAGTGCCCTTCCTTGCGTCCCCGACCTCGAACCGCCTAAAAGTTGAGGATATGTCGTAACCTTATAAGTATAAACTAACCTTGACTCGCACCCATGTACGCTATTATGGTATTGTACAGTGTGACTATTATTGCAAGTTTAAAAATTACAAAATTTTCAAAATTTTCTCGACACTTGACGACGAGTTGCAGAAACTCGTCCACTACGTGGGAACAGTCAAAGTTACCAAACTTGCGCAATATCAAAATGCACCGACGTGTTGATGAATATCGAGTGGCGCAATATTTTTGCCCTATTTATACACGAAATAAATAAAAAAATAAAATAAATGCCACATCCTTTGTATTTCATACATATGTAATGGCAAATATGAGCATTTTTGGCATTTAATGATGATATGGTCCCCCCTCAGGGCTGATCCGAGGGTGAGGGGTGATCATGGAATTGAAAAGTGAGAAGTAAGGACCTGCTTTTTTTTCTTTTCAAATATGTGGGAGTTTGTTTGTAATTTTATAAATGAAAGAAAAAAAGAAACAACAATAAAAATAGGTTAGGGGATCTTTTTTTGCTCTTCAAAAATTTAGTTTTTTTCTAGGGGCGCAAAGATTTTTGTTTCTTGGCACCTCACACACTTTTCTCTGCCTATGCCCCCCCTCAGAAAGTCGATATGACCGCCCCTGGGGCAAATACTTTTATGAACACTAAAAATTACTAAATTTTAAAATAGTTTTTACGTTACCTTATTTATAAATTTTGTTGTATAATTTTAGTATTACTTTAGTTTTAGTTTTTTAATATTTTATACAATAAATCTATAATTTGATAATTGTTTGTTTTAGATGTAGAAATAAGTTTTTAAATTGTGCCAGTAATAAAATGGATTTCATATAATATTATCATTATTTTAAATTCATTTTAATTTTGGCACATTTTAAAAGGTTTTTAATTTTTACCTGCATTTATCGTTACCATTATTCTTGTTCTATCTAAGGTGTTTGACCAATCTTTTTTTCAATATTAAGATTTAAAAGAGTTTTAAAAATTACGGAAATATAGTAATTTTAAAATGCTGAAAAAAACGGAAATATTGCAATTTTAAAATGTAAAAACTTTAAATTAAAAACCTTACCTTATGATTATAAAGGTACATCTGCCAGAGACACCCCTCGTATATTTCTTTTGTCATTTTAAGTTGACCTGTATAATTGAGTACAGTTGTATTTGGTTTATACCTGAACTTTCATGGCCTGAGGGTTGCATTAAATTTAAAAATTTCTAAATTAGTATAGTGTTGACTTTACGGCAAGCCACACTTACGAAAAACGGATTTTGTTTTCGCGCGTGTGTTTTTGTGACGGGAAGTTAAAATTAAGTGAAATAGGTTCTTTATCCTTTTCTTGTGTGTGTATTGTGCCTAGAACTTTGATACAGTGGATTTTAATGGAGCAGATGTGTTGGATAGTTTACTTGTTTAATTGTTCTATACAAGGTGTTCAATAAATAAACGGAGATATTATAATGAGCGATTCCTTCTTTAAAAATATAAAAAATAGCTTTTTAAACGTAGGTCTGGAAATGCACAGTTTTCAAGATACAGGGTGATAAATTTTAAAAAATATACAGGGTGGCCACCATATTCGACACGGTCTGTAGCTGGATAACCATGGGGTTTTAAAAAAGTAAATACTGGAACATATACAGGTCGAATAAGACCACAGTATAAAATTATTTTACTCTATACAGAATGTCCCAAAAAGTGTGACGTATCAAAGTTATATTTTTTAAATGAAACACCCTATATTTTATGACGGTTTTAGATTCTACTTTAAAAAATAACTCAATTTTGTTTATAGTACTAAGTGTCTAATTTTATTCGTTTTTGTGATATTTGATTTTTTTCAAAATGCAGGGTGCAATTAAATTAATTTTATTTTAACAATATAAACTCCTTAAACTTTAAAATTTGTTACTAGATTAGGAAAAGTCTGCCTTATCATACGTAGGTCATATCGAGATCATAGATTATACAGGGTGATCAAAAAATAATTTCAGATTTTTAGAAAGTCAAATTGCAATATCTCTCATATTTTAAATGGAACACCCTATATTTTTTACACCACATGATGACAAACCAAATGGTCTTTCAAATGGTGTATAGGTTGCCTATACCTATCTTTTATACTTTTAAGTAAATTCCGTTTTAACATATTTTTATTCCAAATGTCTATTTAAATGTAAGTAGGCTGTGATATAGCTATGCCTATTTACTAAGCCGTTATTGCAAAATGTAAATTTGTTGGAAAAAAGCACAAAGTCAAAAGATTTTGTATTATCTGCCACTATGGTTAAAATTCACAGAAAAAAAATTCATTAGCTGCTTATAATGCTACTTCCAATAACACTTATTTCAGCTGAATGTGGTAATGATAAAACTTGTGTTTTTAAACAATCCTAATAACGCCTCTGGTCAGTTATGACGACATTCTGTGACCCATAACTCGTTTCTTCCATTATCCATAATCACTGTGTCAAATTTTTTAAAGCAACTATTAAGGTTATCAGATGGTTTCTCCTGGAATATTTTTCAGGATTAACTCTAGACTAAAGTAAACCATTTTTTCAACATCCTACCAGTATTGTATCATCTTGTTGTTTTAGAAGAAGGGTTTTTATTTAAAATCATTAAAATTTCTTTTAAACTGACTAAAACACTAGTAATCAATAAATGATCGTTGGTATTTTCTTAAGAAAAATATTAATGGCTGCTATGTCACAGCCAACTTTAATTTAAATAAACATTTGGACTAAAAATTTGTAAAAACAGATTTTACTAAAAAGCACAAAAGATAGGTATAGGCAACCTATACACCATTTGAAAGAGTATTTTATTTGTCATCATATGACGTAAAAAATACAGGATGTTCCATTTAAAATAAGAGAGATATGACTATTTGATTTTCTGAAAATTGAAATTATTTTTGATCACCCTGTACAATATTTGATCTTGATTTGACCTACATATGATATGGCAGACTTTTTCTAATCTTGTTACACATTTTAAAGTTTAAAGTGTTAAAAGTGTTAAAGTAAAATCAATTTAATTTTACCTCTGCATTTTTCACAAAAATCAAATATCACAAAAACGAATAAAATTAGACACTTAGTACTATAAACAAACTTGAGTTATTTTTTAAAGTAGAATCTAAAACCGTCATAAAATATAGGGTGTTCCATTTAAAAATATAACTTTGATACGTCACACTTTTTTGAGACACCCTGTATAGACTAAAATAATTTTATACTGTGGCCTTATCCGACCTGTATATGTTCCAGTATTTACTTTTTTAAAAACCCCAGGTGGTTATATACAGGGAAGCACAAAAAAGTTACGGCGTTTTAGAGAAAGTAAAGTCGCTGGCGCCGGCTGTCGCCATTCACTTATAGACACCCTGAATATGTTTACAACTTTTAACACAACATGTATAATACCCTCTTGTTTAATTCATTTTTTAAATATCTTTATTGTTAATTTATTATTTTCGGTAAATGAATACATTTAATATCTTAAAATAAAAATTTGATATACAAAAATATACCGTTTTTAGTTGTAGGTTGAAAACTACCAGAAGACAAGTAACTACACGGCGAAAAAGACGACCCAATCAATGCCTTCGATGTAAAAGTCAGTTTCCTACCAAAGCATTACTACTACGTCATAAAAAAACATGTTTAAAGAGACAATGTTACGTTTGCAATGAACTGGTCCCAACAGAAAAATATAGAACCCACCTAATTTTTCACCAAATCAAAGTGAAAATCGAAAAGGAAATCACCGAAAACCCCCAACCAAAAATTAAACTAAAGCAAACTTCTTTAACCTGCGATATATGCCAGAAAGTGTTTCTCAGAAAAGACGCTTTGTTGCTCCACAAAACACGAAAACATGTTGATAAAGAAATGAGGCCTCACTATCAATGTGATATCTGTGGACAACTGTTCTTGGATAAGAACAGAGTGGACTCTCACATCAAACGAGCGCATTTAAAAGAATTTAAATATCGTTGCCAGTTATGTGGAAAAGGCTGCATATATCTTGGAGAACTCAACCACCACATCAAAAGTGTCCACAATAAAAACGAAGTCACTCTCATAGGCTGTGCCTACCAGAACTGCAATAAGGTTTTCAAAACTCAAGGTGCTCTAAAATACCATCTTCACAACCACTTAGAAAACAAACCTACTTTTGTTTGTGATAAATGCGGAAAAGTGTTCAATCATCCTCACCTTCACTCAAGACACTTGCGATCTCACAAAATTGAACGAAAAACTTACATGTGCAATATTTGCGACAAAAAAGTATCTACGTTGAGTAGTTTGGAAGATCACATGCGGTTGCACAGTGGAGAAAGACCTTTATTTGTGAACATTGTGGAAGGGGCTTTAGGACTAGACCGATTTTAGCGGCGCACTTGGTGGTGCATACTGAGAAAAGAAACATGTTTGTAAGGTTTGCAACAAGGCTTTTACCCAGAGGAGTCCTTTGAAGAATCATATTGTTAAGTTTCATCCTGAAGTCAAAAATATATAATTTTTTCTGCTGTCATGTGTGTTATTTTAATAACTTTAGTAAAAATCTTCATCTTCACAACCACTTACAAAACAAACCTACTTTTGTTTGTGATAAATGCGGTAAAGTGTTCAATCATCCTCACCTTCACTCAAGACACTTGCGATCTCACAAAATTGAACGAAAAACTTACATGTGCAATATATGCGACAAAAAAGTATGTACGTTGAGTAGTTTGGAAGATCACATGAGGTTGCACAGCGGAGAAAGACCTTTTATTTGTGAACATTGTGGAAGGGGCTTTAGGACTAGGCCGATTTTAGCGGCGCACTTGGTGGTACATACTCGAGAAAAGAAACATGTTTGTAAGGTTTGCAACAAGGCTTTTACCCAGAGGAGTCCTTTAAAGAGTCATATTGTTAAGTTTCATCCTGAAGTCAAAAATATATAATTTTTTTGGTGTCGTGTGTGTATTCTTTTGATAATTTTAGTAAATATCTTCTACCTTCACAACCACTTACAAAACAAACCTACTTTTGTTTGTGATAAATGCGGAAAAGTGTTCAATCATCCTCACCTTCACTCAAGACACTTGCGATCTCACAAAATTGAAAAGTATCTACGTTGAGTAGTTTGGAACATCACATGAGGTTGCACAGTGGAGAAAGACCTTTTATTTGTGAACATTGTGGAAGGGGTTTTAGGACTAGACCGATTTTAGCGGCGCACTTGGTGGTGCATACTCGAGAAAAGAAACATGTTTGTAAGGTTTGCAACAAGGCTTTTACCCAGAAGAGTCCTTTGAAGAGTCATATTGTTAAGTTTCATCCTGAAGTCAAAAATATATAATTTTTTCTGCTCTCATGTGTGTTATTTTAATAATTTTAGTACAAATCTTTATCTTCACAACCACTTAGAAAACAAACCTACTTTTATTTGTGATAAATGCGCCAAAGTGTTTAACCATCCCCACCCTAACTCACGACGCTTACGATCTCACAAAATTGAACGAAAAACTTACCTGTGCAATATTTCAGTCTAAAGAGTATCTACTTTGAGTAGTTTGGAAGATTACATGAGATACTAGGGATGGCAACGATATTTCGTTAATGCTTAAATATTGATATATCGGAAATCAAATATCGATATATTGCTCTTCGATATGTCGGATAATCGATATTAGCAAAAACGATATTTATCAATATCGATATATCGATTTTTTAAATTTGACATCCCTAATTACAACGTATTCCAATGCGTTGATGCTGCGCTGCTGTCCCGTTTGCCGGAAGCTTTAGAACCATGTCTAGGGATGTTAATTTTAAAAAAATATCGATAAATATCGTTTTGACTAATATCGAATATTAGATATATCGAAATGTTATATATCAATATTTGAGAAAGAAAAAGATATCGATATATTTTCTTATATACATATTTTTTTAGTACTTTTTTGTCTTAATAGGTAGTTGGTAAACAAATACGACATAATAAAATATTTTTAATTTCGTCTGGTTTACCACAAAAATCGAAAATATTTGATTTTGATATATCGAGAAGTTAAATATCGATGAAAATTATCGATATTTGTTCCGATATATCGATATTTTAAAACAATCGATATATTGTTTCCATCCCTAGTAAAAAAGTAGTAGTTTAAACGGATAAAATTTGGGTTATACTTTTCTTAAAGTAGGTTAAATATGTGAAGTAATTTTTGAATGGTCATAGCACTCTAGATAAAGAAATAAAAATTAAACTTTAAATAAAACTTTATAGTGCATTTAAGTACAAACCAGAGGACCCAAAAACAAAAAAATATACAGAGTTTTCGATCTAAAAATTAAAATTCCAGTTATTTTCGGTAAAACGGGAAGTGGAGAAAGCTGCTTTATTAGGCCTTTACAGGGAGTAAACTATTTTTTGTAATATTTTTATATGTAAGCTAACTAATATTGTTTTATTTTAGAAAATATACCGATAAAACTGAAGAGACAGTGGTAGAGATTAGAGACTTAAAAAGTATTCAATGCGATCAATGCAATAAAACATTTGCAAGAAAAAGAAATCTTATAGCTCACATTGCAACTAAACATACCAAAGAATACAGATTTAAGTGTTCTCAATGCGAAATGGGATTTTATCAAAAAGTTCTTTTAAAAGACATGTAGAGATCGTTCACGAAAACAAACATCCATTTCAGTGCAACATATGTAATAAGAAATTTAAGCTCCAGACATATTTAAAATCGCATATGCAAAAACATAATCCCAACAGGTACGTATAGGTAGAGGTGGGTAAAAAAATCGACTATTTTTATTTTGGCTTCTAAAATTGAAAAACTGGTTCGAGCTTTTAATTTTAATAAAAATATCCGCCTAAATGCTGTTTTGTATATTTTCTCGGTCTCACCCAAAAATTCATGTCTCCCCCGTGGCGCAGTGGACAGAGCTTTGATCTTCGAAGCCAGAGGTCGCCGGTTCGATTCCCAGCGGGGGAAACATATTTAGGTAGTAGTTATTTAAAAATAACAACCGTGGTGGCACTACCGCGTTGTCTAAAAGATGCTGTAAAATGCATAACTGCATGTTTTAGTGCTTGGACAACGTTGACGGAACAGGGGAACGATGGGTTAAACATCTAATAACCCGACACCCACGGTATTCCAGTATTTAGGCATATGCCTTCGTGGGATGTCAAAACAGATTTAAAAAATCTCATTATTCGTTAATCATACATATGGAAAGTCAACGATCGAAGAATTTTAAAAAATAACATTTTAGTTTTGAATTTTGTAACTTACCAAAAAGTAATTATCGCTCTACGAAAAAGATCTCTAAGTATTTGCAGCACTTAAAAAGCATTGCATTTATTGTAGTTGCTACATAAGTCATCAACCGCGAATACTCTGTAAAAAATATGGAGATTAACACTATAGCTCTAAACCCGGCAAAGGTAGAGAAATTTAAAGACAAAATGACTAAAAACACATACTTTTAAAATGGGAAAAAATTCAATATTAAAAAGGTAATACTTAAAATTAAAATTAAAGGCTCAAACTATTATTTTTAACCCATAAATGAAAAATAGATTAAGTCTATATTTTTTGAAATTTAGTTAATACGCCTTAAACTTGATTCCAAACAGTTGTGTAGAAAAAGTAATTAAAAAAGCTTTATTTACTTTAAACTTTCCTAACCGTTTTCAATATATCGATTTTTTTTACCCGCAACACAAGAATCCACTAATAAAACAGTTTTAAGTATGTCAAACATTTTTTTTAGCAAACATAGATACCAATGTTCCAATTGTGAAAAAATGTTTTCATTCAGAGAAAGTCTTTCACGACACGAACCTCGATGTAAAGGATTAACAACTTTAGTTAAATGTCAAATTTGCGAAAAAATGGTGGACAGTTCCAAGATGTACGACCATGTAAGAGCACACGGCGAAAGAAAATTTCAGTGCGACATCTGCGCAAAGAAATTTAGAGAAAATTGGTACCTTAAGAAACATATTGTAATGGTGCATAAGGGTGGCTTTAAACACCCGTGCGATATCTGTGGGCAGTTGTACGCAACAAAAAGTTCTGCGGAAATTCACAAAAAGCGGTCCACACTAAAGAGTACACATCATTTTGTGATGAGTGCGGCAGAGGCTTTGTTAACCTAAACCAAATGAACATTCACAAGAAAAGAAGTCACAGAGAAAAAGATGAGCCTGTAGAACTTATTCATTGCCCCATAGAAGGATGTAGCAAGACTTACAGGTCTCAAGCATCTCTCAAGCATCATCTCCCTACTCATAGTGCTGAAAAACCTACGCATCCCTGTCCGCATTGCTCTAAAATCTTTCACCATCCCATTTCTCTAAGGCATCACATTAAATTAAACCATGGTGAAGGTCCTAAGCCTTGCTACAAATGCCACCTTTGCGGAAAAGAACTTACTTCGCAAACAAGTCTTAGAGATCACATCAGGACTCACACAGGTGAAAAGCCTTACCAGTGTGAATTTTGTGATAAAGCATTTAGTAGAAGAATGTTGCTAAGAGTCCATCTGGTGGTTCACACGAAAGAGAGACCGTACGTTTGTAAAAGTTGTGGAAAGGGGTTTACACAGCATGGTTCTATGAAGGCACATTTTGTTAAGAGCCATCCTGATTAGCAGTGGCTTGGAGAAGGAAAGAGCTAGTAAAAAATTGTGTTTTAGTTAAAGAGCTGCTAGTCTCTTAGACTTAACTGTGACAAAGAGTTACGAAATCAAAAATTACCATAAAGAACTCATTTATTGCTCTATATAAGGCTACAGCAAGACTTATCGGTCTCTACCATCCCTCAAACAACATCTTGCTACTTATAGTGCTGAAAAACCTACGCATTCTTGTCCGCATTCCTCTAAAATCTTTCACCATCCCATTTCTCTGAGGCATCACATAAAATTAAACCATAGTGAAGGTCCTAAGCCTTGCTACAAATGCCACCTTTGCGGAAAAGAACTTACTTTGCAAACAAGTCTTAGAGATCACATCAGGACTCACACAGGTGAAAAGCCTTACCAGTGTGAATTTTGTGATAAAGCATTTAGTAGAAGGATGTTGCTGCGAGTCCATCTGGTGGTTCACACGAAAGAGAGACCGTACGTTTGTAAAAGTTGTGGAGAGGGGTTTACACAGCATGGTTCTATGAAGGCACATTTTGTTAAGAGCCATCCTGACCAGCAGTGGCTTGGAGAAGGAAAGAGCTAGTAAAAAATTGTGTTTTAGTTAAAGAGCTGCTAGTCTCTTAGACTTAACTGTGACAAAGAGTTACGAAATCCAAAAATAACCATATAGAACTCATTTATTGTCCTATATAAGGACTACAGCAAGACTTATAGGTCTCTAGCATCCCTCAAACAACATCTTCCTACTCATAGTGCTGAAAAACCTACGCATTCTTGTCCGCACTGCTTTAAAATCTTTCACCATCCCATTTCTCTGAGGCATCACATAAAATTAAACCATAGTGAAGGTCCTAAGCCTTGCTACAAATTCCACCTTTGCGGAAAAGAACTTACTTCGCAAACAAGTCTTAGAGATCACATCAGGACTCACACAGGTGAAAAACCTTACCAGTGTGAATTTTGTGATAAGGCATTTAGTAGGAGGATGTTGCTAAGAGTCCATCTGGTGGTTCACACGAAAGAAAGAGCGTACGTTTGTAAAAGTTGTGGAATGGCGTCATCCAGACAACCTTGCAGAAGAAAATAAACTAGTTACAAATTGTGTTATCGTTAAAGAGCTGCTAGTTTTACCTATGAAGTACAAAGCTATAAGTTATGTTAACTTAAACCAAATAAATATCATCTGCCTACATAAGGTGCTGAAAGACCTATATATCCCTGTGCGCATTGCCCTAAAATCCTTTACCATCCCATCTTTGTAAAAAAAACCTATTATTAAAATCTTATAAATTAAAGCGCTCATAAATCTAACCTAAGCAACGTTGTATATAAGAGTCAAACTGCTATAGAAGAATCCCATCATCAAAATAAGAACAATAAATCATGTCAACACCTTAGTTCACAGGCACCCTGTATACGTCATATTTTGGTTATACACGTCATTGAAAAGAACCTATATAAATGTACATAGATTACAAATTATATTTTTTAAATAAATGTTAATAAATCATTATTTTTTCAGTGCTCCTTGTTTTTTTAATCACACAAGAATATCAGCTACATCAATTAATTTTGCCTCCAATTTCATAATTTTTATTAACAATTTTTGTTTTTCTCTTTATTTTTATGTGTGACTTGCAAATTTTAGTTCATCTACGAAGTTGATGATCCATGAAATCGACGTATCAAATATAAAGTTAAACATATTATGCCCGAACTGTAACAAGTCGATACCATCTGCCAAGATAAGGTACCATCTGAGAACCCACAAAGAGAAGCAGTACCAATGCGAAATATGCGGGAAAAATTTTAAAGAGCAGTGTACCCTTCGAAACCACCTTAAAAATATACATGAAAAAGTTGGATATCCATGTGAGGTTTGCGAGAAAGTTCTTTCTTCTCAACAAAGCTACGAGAGACATAAGCTCACTATGCACGAGAGGGAAAAATGTGTTTTTAAATATTTTTGCGAAAAGTGTGGAAAAGGATTTTTGTATCAAAGTCAAGTTGAGGAACATCTAAAAAAGGTACACGCTGAAGTAAGGTTAGATAGTTACATTAAGTGTACTGTTGATGGCTGCCTCAAGGTGTTTAAAAGTCCATCTTCATTACGGTATCACTTGCTCTCCCATGAAGAAAACAAACCAGCTTACCCTTGTTCAATTTGTTCCAAAATTCTGTACCACCCATTATCATTGAAACGACATAAAAAATGCATCAAGATGACCCGAAAATGCATTCCTGTCATCTATGCGGTAAAAAGGTTACGTCAGCCCAAAGTTTGAAGTGTCACATACGAACTCACACTGGCGAAAAGCCGTTTGTATGTGAAATTTGTGGAAAAGAATTTAATAAACATACACTTTTAAAAATACACAGTGTGGTGCATACCAAAGAAAGGAAACATGTGTGTAAAGTATGTCAAAAAGCATTTACGCAAAGGGGACCGCTTAAGGCTCATTTTCTGAAGAATCACCCTTTGGATCAGTTGTAGTAAATTGATAATTTTTTCAGAGAATAACCCTTTTAATATAAAATATGCAATCTATTTTTTCTGTTGTAGATAATATTATGTAAATAAAGTCTAACTCTGTATTATTATATTTTAAATTTATTTTTAACAGACATCACAAATAAATTTAAAAATAAAAACTGCTTATGTACATACAGGGTGTCCGGAAAGGTGAGATCAAAAATGACAGGGGTGATAGAGTGAGCCAATATAAAGTTAGTACTTCATATAAAAAAAAGTTCTATCGCGCTTCCTTAGGGAGTTATTGACCTTCTAAGTTAGAATTAAAAAAAAACTTATTTTATTATCTTATTATATAAACAGCTGTTCAGTAAGTCGAGCGGGCAGCGCCATCTCGTGAAGCAATCTCAAAACAACCAGCCAGAGTATCGGTAAGTTAAGATTTATTATTATTATGCAGTTGGGTGAAATAAACTGCCTTTTATGATTTTATTATAACTTTTAGCCCTTGCCGTACGCCACTTACCTAGATTTGGCAGAATGCTCATCCGAAATTCACAAGCCCGTGAACTGATGAGCCCCAGTTTCCTTTATGGTTGTTTGGCATAAACAGCACGTTGCTTAACTAACTTTGCCATAAACACCTAGATGGCGCACTATTAACCATCTTAATCTACCGATTCTCTGACTGGTTGCTTTAAGATTGCTTAACGAGATGGCGCTGCCCGTCTAAATTTACTCCCTTTCTTCGATGAAAATTAGATTTACACGCTCAGAACCACAGTCAAGTTATCAACAGTGTACAGCGGTCGTGATGAATTCCAAAAAGGATGAAACACGTGTCACCGTCTTCATTGTGACCCGGGGTTATCCAGTTATTTGGAGACTTCGTAATTTTAAAGTAACCAGCTATAGTAGTCGTTTCTACCAGGTTATTATTATTTGTTTGTTATTCTAAGGCCGCTTTCAGACCGCCCGTCTGAACCCTTTGCAGTCGAAGTTGACTACAAAAATATCAGCGTCTTGTCGCCAATTTCGACTACAACTGTAGTTGTAACTAACATGTAGTCAGTCGACGGGATCGGCGACAATCAACGGGAGAAGTTCGGTTGCAGTCGAAAAAACGCCTGTATGAAAAGGAATCGCTTTTTCCATGGTTGTTAAATATCAACTGCAAGTAGCGACAATCAACCACCAACGATCGACTTTTTGCGGTCAACTTCGACTGCAAAAAGTCGCTCGTCTGAAAGCGGCCTAAGGCTCATAAATATTACTTCTTTATTAGATTTATATTGTCTTTAAGGATTAATTAATTTAATGGTTTGGTGTTAAAAAATGAATTATGTATGTAAGCCAGGATCAAAGGACCTTGTGGACAAGCCGCACCTGGATAAAAATTCAATACTTGTAATCACTATCTCAACTATATGGAAGTAAATTTTATAGACTTCTACACTTTCTTATATCTAAATTTAATTTTGTTTTTAGGTTTTTAATCAGTGATACTCCTTACAATAAAAAGTGAAGATCCTCTTAAGATAAAGGAAGAAGAAAAAGAAGATGGTCAAGAAGAAGATAAATTAAAAACTAAGAAAGAAATGGAGGTGAAAGAATTAAAGACGGTTTTTTGTTGCACGATTTGCAACACAACATTTCCTAGGAATTTTGACTTGCAAAATCATATAGTGATGACTCATACTCATGAATACAGATATTACTGTCAATTTTGTAATAAAGGTTTTTACATGGACTCGCGGAAACGACAGCATGAAAGAGAAAGTCACCTAAAGTTAAAGCCATACAAACACAAGAAAAAAGAGAAACTGGATAAATTTTCTTGCTCTGAATGCGGCGTAAAATTTACCTGTAATGTGTTTCTTCAGCAACATGTTGCACATAAGCATACAAAAGAGTTTAAGCATTTTTGTGAATTATGTAACAAAGGATACTTTTTAAAATCTGCCAAAGACGCCCATTTAAAAAGTGTCCATAGAGTCGGAAATGGAAAACAGATAGTAAGAAAGGTCGGTAATGATCTATTGACGCATTTGAAAGCTGAAACTGAAAAAATTCTAAAAAGACAATTAAAGAAGGGCAGTCGACAAGCGAGTTCAATTTCCCAATGGAGTGTCCAGCAGAAGGATGCAAGAAATTTATAGATTTTCCATCAGCACTCATTCTCCATTTGGAAGCTCACTCTACAAAGAAATATATCTGCGAATATTGCGCCAAGGTTTTTACTTATTCATTAGCCTTAAATCGGCATTTAAAAATCCACAAAAATGGCAAAAAATCTTTTAAATGTGACATTTGCGATAAGAGTGTTTCTTCAGCTACTGCTTTGTTATATCACAAACGGACGCATACTGGTGAGAGACCAGATCAGTGTGAACACTGTGGAAAAAGTTTTACTTGTAAAAGGGACTTACAGATTCATCGGGCCAAATTCCATCAAGATATAAACATCAAGTATATTTGCGGTATTTGTCAAAAAAAGTTTCAAATTTACGGAAAATTTAAGCAGCATTATTGTCGGTATCATCCTGACAGTAAAATTCCGGATGAAAATGCTGCTGTCTCTTAATAATACTGATCAACAAAAATTTAACTTTTTTTTGGTACACCCCATATATTAAATCTTTTAGAGAAACGAATTAATAAAATGAAAATGGAATTTGTATAACACATCGGGTTTTATTAATAAATAACTTATTTAATAAAAAAAGTAAATTCAATATTTTAGATAGTATAAGGAAAACAGTGTTTTACGGATTTCTTAAAAAACATTTAGCCTCTGAAATATCTCTTTTTTAAGTGTCTAACAGTAATTCTGCAATATTTTAGAACTGCAGAGCCGATATCTCTTTCACAGGATCTCAATTTGAACACTCACCCTTTGCTTATGAGTGGCCAGGTTTTACAGAGCGGGGACACATTTAACCTTGTGGGCGTCACATTTGAAAATAACCTTAACTGGCATAAACACACTGTATCTATAACCACCGCGGCGTCAAAAAAGCTTGGATTTCTTTTCCGAGCCAAAAAGTATTTTTCCCCTTCCAATTTATACACTTTTTATGTGTCCCAAATTCGACCTTCTCTGGAATATTGTTCTTATGTCTGGGAAATGGCATCTCCTACAACCCTCACCATTATTGATGCCATTCAAAGAAGGGCTGTTCGTCTTATGAATGATCCTTTACTTACTCAAAGACTTCCTTCTCTTGCCCATCGTCGAGCTGTGGGAGATCTATCGCTCTTCTATAGATACTTTTACGGCTTCTGCTCCGACGAATTATCCAGTATAGTCCCTCCTCTTGCACCTCCCAACAGAGAAACTCGTGGTGCCGCACGTATGCATCGCTATACGGTCCAATTGGACAGGCCCAGAACTTCCCATTTCGTTTGTTCTTTTATCCCTAGAGTTTCTAGACTGTGGAACCTACTGCCAGCGGAGGTCTTTCCTTCCCCCAAATCTTCAAGTTTTTAAGTCCCGTGTTAACAAACTTCCTCTTACCCTGCTTAAGACACCCACGGTACGTTAGTATATAGGCTTTCAGCGTCCGTGGATTGTCAAAAAAAAAAACTGCATTTGCATAAGTATTTTTTCCATACCGGTATGGAAACCAAACCACCGATCAAAGGAAACCCTTGCATTAAGTCCCTTCTACCAATTTGCTATGTACTCTTTCAAAATTCACCGCTGCAACGAGTGCGCCGATTTAACGAGAACGAAATCAGCGGCACCTACTGACACCGCTTCCGTCTTTCGTCGGACGGTGACGCGAACAACACACATCTTACTTCCAATATTTTTTATGCTTTAAATTTCCTATAGTTGGCCAGTTCTTTTTACACCCGCATAATAGACTAACCCAGCCATGCCCACTTCGTTGGGCGTTAATTATATTTTTCTCTGAAATTTTTGTTCGACAATAATAAAATAAGGCCTATAGCATTCCTGATTACCTCTTTATTTATAATATTAGTATAAATGAACATCAATGAAAATTATACTAACACTAAGTAAATTCGTTGCTTTTTTATTCATATCTATTTTGATGAACAAAAAAAATTCGCTTCCGCAGAGAATCGAACCCGGGCCACCCGCGTGACAGGCGAGCATTCTACCACTGGACCACCAGTGCTTATACACGTAGTTACAAACTTAACCTCTTTATAATATTAGTACACACAGAAAAAAAATGTCTTGTTTTAAGCAAATACAAGGTTTTAAAAATATACATTCTTTTTTAATAGTTGTGTTTTTAAACGAAGATTTATTTCTTACTTTAAAATAATAGTGGTTCTTAAACTGGGAGAAAAAATACTTTAATTTATGTCTTTAATGTAAAAGAAATTCTTTAAATTAAAATATCCTTAGTATTATTTTAAGAATATCAGAATCAAGAAATAAGAACCTAAATATTTATGATTTAAGCTCTTTAATATCTTAAATATAGGTTTTAAGATTTTAAACAAAAGAAATAATAAATGTTTCAATCAAAATAATAATGAATTTTCTTTAAAATAATAGGTTCTTATTTTAAGAACCTATACCAAAATCTTTAACCTTTATGTCAAAGAACCTATTTCTTTAATATAAGTATTTACTGAATTATGCTTTTTAGTACGGTATCAACGGTACGATTATATCCTACCGTCGAACAACGAAAGTTTTTTTTTATAAGATACACTTGTTATTCGTATTATTCAACTTGGACCCGGGACAGCCAGTTTGATAAGTCCTATGAGGTTCGGCAAAACGCATCATCGATGGAGAAGAGAGGTCTCGGTGAATGACATGATAAGCATGAACTCCTCTCTTAACTATCAAAAAGAGAATTAGTTGTTTATTTAATATAATTATCTTAATTAAATTAAATTTTATTTCGGTCTGTGGTATTTAGTATCTTGTCTTAAAGAAAGAATCTCTCAGTGGGAAAGCGCTCGATGTTTTTAACGGAATACATCGTTTTTTAATGTAGAGCCATTGGGGTCACTAAATAAAATAAGGTTATTTTTATTACAAAAGCGCCTTCTTTTGAATTTAGTACGCAAAGCTGAAAACATATTTTTTTCTGTTTGAGATCCTATTAATTTAACACATATGAAAGTCACAATTTTCTCAAATTAAATCTAAGGCTTTTGTTTTAAGATATCTTTTTTTTCAGTGCACGACCCGTACCCACTTCGTTGGGCGTTAATATCTGAACTTTTCATTTAATCATAATAAAAAAATCGGTTGTTTGCAAAGTCGGTTTACTGACGATAGTTGAACGTGACAACGTCGAAAGAATCATTACCTTTATCGCCGCAATTATGGTTGCTATAAATAATTGACACCACATTCACTTTTCCCTGCACGCTCACTCAAGTAGGAGAGAAACAGATGTCGAACGACGCGGAGATTGTGCCTCTTTGTCGCTTTTTAGCGCTCTCGCTTGCACTCCAAGCTTTAAATTGAACGCGCGAGGTAACGCCGCATGCGTCATGTTTTTTAGTGTGTGTAAAAGGGTCCATCGAATTATAAGACGTTGTCACGTCAAAATATAGTCTATAACACTCCTGAATAGTGTAGCTTTCTGATTGTTAAAGAATTTTTATGATCGGTTTAGTACTTCCGAAGATTAGCGGCTACAAACAAACAAAGTAACAAACTTTACCTCTCTATAACATTGGTTTAGATTTGTAGTTGTTTTTAAGCATTATTTGCTCTTATGCTTCGTGTTAAAAAGTGAATTACATATGTAGGCAAGTCAGAACCAAATACGACGAACCGCCTCTGGATAAACAAACAAAATTTGTAATTAGGGTCTTAACTATATTAAAGTAAAGTTTATAGGCTCCTACAGTTTCCTACCTAAGTAAATAATTTTGTTTTTAGGTGTTTAATCAGTGATCCCCTTAAAATCAAAAGTGAAGATCCTCTTAAGATAAAGGAAGAAGAGAAAGAAGATGGCCAAGAAGAAGATAAACTAAAAAGTAAGAAGGGAATGGAGGTAAAAGAATTAAAGACACTGTTTTCTTGCACTATCTGCAATACAACATGGCCTAGGAATTTTGAATTGCAAAATCATATTGTAATGAGTCATACTCATGAGTACAGATATTACTGTCAATTTTGTAATAAAGGTTTTTATATGGCAACTCGAAAACGATTGCATGAAAGAGATATCCACCTAAAGTTGAGGCCATACAAATACAAGAAAAAAGTGAAACTGGATAAATTTACTTGCTCCGAATGTGGCGCAAAATTTAACTGTAATGTATTTCTTCAACAACATATTGCACATAAGCATACGAAAGAGTTTAGGCTTTTTGTGAAATATGTAACAAAGGATTTTTATAAAATCTACAAAAGAAGCCCATGTTAAAAATACCCATGGGGACGGAAAGGGAAAAGATAAAGTAAGGATCAGTGTCGGAAAGAAAAAAGGGGTAAAGATGGTTGATGTAACTTATTTGAAAGCCGAAACAGAAAAAATTCTAAAAATGAAACTTAAAGAAGGACAGTCGACAAGCGGGTATACTTTCCCAATGGAGTGTCCAGCAGAAGGATGCAAAAAAGTTATAGATCGTCCATCAGCACTAATTCTTCATTTGGAAAGTCACTCCACACAGAAATATATCTGCGAATATTGCGCCAAGGTTTTTACTTCTTCCAGGTCCTTGCACCGGCATTTAAAATTCCACATATATGGAAAAACATCTTTTAAATGTGACATTTGCAATAAAAGTATTTCTTCAGCTACTGCTTTGTTAAATCACAAACGGACTCACACTGGTGAGAGACCAGCTCAGTGTGAACACTGCGGAAAAGGTTTTACTTGTACAAGAGACCTACATATTCATCGGGCCAAATTCCATAAAGATGTAAACATTAAGTATATTTGCGGTATTTGTCAAAAAAGTTTCAAATTTACGGAACATTTAAGAAACATTATTGTCGGTATCATCCTGAGAGTAAAATTCCAGATGAAAATGTTGCTACCTCTTAAGTCAACAAAATGTCAACTTTTTTTGTTACACAATTTCCTTTATCATATTACAAATCTATTGGAGAAAATAATCAAACATAAATTTAGAATTTATATGTGTAACTCATCGGGTTTTATTGTAATACTTATTTGAAGAAAAAATAAATATATCAGTATTTTGTGCATCCCTAAAGTTTCTAGATTGTGGAACCTACTGCCAGCGGAGGTCTTTCCTTCTTCCCCAAATCTTCAAGTTTTTAAGTCCTGTATCAACAAACTCCCCTTACCTCGCTTAAGGCACCCGCGGTACGTTAGTATTTAGGCTTTTAGCCTTCGTGGATTGTCCAAAGATAAAAAAAAACAGTATAAGAAAAACAGTTCTCGGTTTTCTTAAACATTTAACCTCTAGAATATCTCTTTTAGGTGTCTAAGAGTAGTACTACAATATCTTTGAATTGCATTTATTTTGGTATTTTTTCCATAATTGTAGCTTTTTTACTTGTGTTTATGGTTTGGGGTTAAAAAGTGAATTATGTAGGTAAGTCAGGACCAAATGACCGTATGGAAGAGCTTCTCTTGGATAAAACTAGAAAATGTATAATCACTTCTAGACTATATTAAAATTATATTGAATTTTATAGGCTACGACATTTTCTCCTGAGTGAATTTAATTTTGTTTTTAGATGTTTAATCAGTGATCCCCTTACAATAAAAAGTGAAGATCCTCTTAAGATAAAGGAAGAAGAAAAAGAAGATGGCCAAGAAGAAGATAAGAAGGGAATGGAGGTGAAAGAATCAAAGACCGTTTTTTCATGTACCATTTGTAACACATCATGGCCTAGAAACTGTGATTTGCAAAATCATATAGTGATGAGTCATACTCATGAGTACAGATATTACTGTCAATTTTGTAATAAGGGTTTTTACATGGAATCACGAAAACGATCGCATGAAAGAGATATCCATCTAAAGTTAAGGCCATACAAATATAAGAAAAAAGTGAAACTGGATAAATTTACCTGCTCCATATGCAGCCGAAAATTTAACTGTAATGTGTTTCTTCAAGAACATATTGCACATAAACATACAAAGGAATTTAAGCATTTTTGCGAAATATGTAACAAAGGTTTTTTTATCAAATCTAAAAGAGACGCCCATGTAAAAATAACCCATATAAAAGTCGGAAAGAGGAAAGAGAGAGTAAGGAAGCTTGGTGATGATCTATTAACGCATTTGGAAGCTGAAACAAAGAATAACAAATTTAAAGGTATAAGAAAGAAAAGTAAAGAAGAACAGACAACAAGCGAGTTGAATTTTCCAATGGAGTGTCCAACAGAAGGATGCAAGAAAATTGTAGATTGTCCATCAAGACTAATTCTTCATCTGGAAGGTCATTCAACACGGAAATACATATGCGAATATTGTGCCAAGGTTTTTACTTCTTCCCAGGCCTTGAACCGGCATTTAAAATACCACAAAAATGGCAAAAAATCATTCAAATGTGACGTTTGCGATAAGAGTATTTCCACAGGTACTGCTTTGTTATATCACAAACGGACTCACACTGGTGAGAGACCAGCTCAGTGTGAACACTGCGGAAAAGGATTCACTTGTACAAGGGACCTACGGATTCATCGGGCCAGATTCCATCAAGATGTTAACATTAAGTATATTTGCGGTATTTGTCAGAAAAAGTTTCAAATTTACGGGAAATTTAAGCAGCATTATTGTCGGTATCATCCTGAGAGTAAAATTCCAGATGAAAATTCTGCTGCCACTTAAAAAGTTTCTTGTTATGTCCAGTTTTTGCTGAAAATTAAGAGTAATCAGTGCAAAATAAAGCGTGACTTCTCCATTTTTGTTTCTTTTACCGAGAAATGCTGAATGTTAAAAATAAAGAATGTCCAAGCATCAGAGGCACTTAACTTTTATTATTTTTTTCCTGATATTTATTGAAATTTTCATTTTTTTTACACATATAATTATGTTTTTTTTTCGTATTTTGTTCTAATAATGACTAATGTTTATTAAATTATTACATAAATATTGTCTTTGACCTTCAAACCTACAATTATATTTTGGGCATTTTATATTGATAATAAATACCTATTAAATAACTCCAGTTACTGACTTTTTAAAGCAATGATTTTTTTATATTTTTTGTTCAGGTGTTTTTCTCAGTTTATAGTGCCTTAAGTATAGTCTTTTCTCATTTAGCTTTTATGGATATTCCTTCGACTTTTCATTTGTAGAAGCAACTATACTAAGTGACATAGAAATCCGAACACCCAGTTTAAATGGTTTTATTTTAATGAAATTTAGTGAATTTATTTATCTTACTGTAAATAACAATTGATAAAATTTTCAGCCTTATCAGTTCGACATTCCGGTTTTTATACTGTTTTTTTTAATGCACTAACGATCTAAAAATGAATATTGCAGCCGCAGTAAAGATCCAAATTTGGCGGATTTTGGTTGTTGACATTCTTTACGATTGGTTATGATGCCTAGAGTACGAAGACCTGTACGATTTTGTCAACTTAGTGAGTTTGATAGGGGCCGTATAGTGGGACTTCAGGAAGCTGGACTTTTTCTTCGGGAAATT
This sequence comes from Listronotus bonariensis, assembly GCA_014170235.1. Lineage (NCBI taxonomy): Eukaryota > Metazoa > Arthropoda > Insecta > Coleoptera > Curculionidae > Listronotus > Listronotus bonariensis. The sequence goes on from JACEGR010000250.1 coordinate 176,154, forward strand.
GCAGTTAGAGTGCAAAGAAGTGTAGACACTGTGGTTAGGTGTTGTCAGGCATGGCTTCAAGAAGGCCGTACGCAAAGAGCAAGGGGCACTGGATGCCGCCGACAACAGACCGTGAAGATTGCCGCCTAAGATTATTGGCCTTAAGGGACCGTTTCTCTACTACCAGGTCCATTGCAAATGAATGGTTTGCAGAACACAGAAGACCTATTGGCATGCGAAGTGTTTACCGACGAATGAGAAGTTTTCGCCTGTTTTCATACCGGCCACACTGGGTCCTCCCTTTAACTCGAGAACACCGACGTAATCGCCTTGAGTGGTGCAGACAACGGCCACTCTGGGATCAGGAATGGAACAGTATTGTCTTTAGTGACGAGTCTCGATTTTGTTTAGGCATGCACGGTGGTCGAGCCAGGGTTAGAAGGCGACGTGGTGAAAGGAGGAATCCACAGTTTTTTGTTGAAAGACATGTTCATCACACCGTTGGAGTTATGGTTTGGGGTGCTATACCTTATGGCTCCAGGTCACCTTTAATCTTCATCAGAGGTAACATGAACGCGCAGCGTTATATCCAAGAAGTTCTAGAACCCCATCTTTTACCCTATCTTGACACTCTGGCAAATCACAACTTTCCAACAAGATAATGCCCGACCACATGTTGCAAGAGTCACAATAGACTTCTTTCAACGTAATGATGTCACATTGTTACCATGGCCACCAAGATCTCCCGACTTATCCCCAATTGAGCACGTGTGGGATATGATGGGTAGGAGATTGCTCAATTTGCAACGTCCTCCTCAGACTCTAGAAGCACTTCGAGAGGAGTTGGTGGTTGCCTGGAATGAGATACCACAGGAGGACATTGACCACCTGATCAGAAGCATGCCTAGGCGCGTTGGAGAATACGTAACACATCGGGGTGCATCCACACATTATTAAAGGTAAAAGGGCTTTAAACCAATGCAATCATTTTGAAATTTTTATCATTTACTTATTATCTTCATTAAGTACTTATACAAAATTTTATTAAAATAAAACCATTTAAACTGGGTGTTCGGATTTCTATGTCACTTAGTATATTATTGCTTTTATGCATACAGATCTTGATACCTCGGTGTTTTCTATTGAATTTCAGTGTGCCGAACAGCAGCATGTCTCTGATACAATGAAGCATTGGTCTCGCTTTGCCTTTGCTTTAAACCGTTTTCTTTGTAGTCATTGGGAAATATTACCTATATACAGTGTCCCAGGATAGGTTTTACAAGAGGATAAATGAACCAAAAATTTATGAATTTAAAAACGAAATTTTGGGATAATTGTTCGCATGGTTCAAAACTAATAAATATAAAATTTTACTCTAATTGATATTAGAAAGTCGAAATCTACAACATATCAATTGACACCACATTAACTTTTCACTGCACGCTCACTCAAGTAGGAGAGAAACAGATGTCGAACGACGCGGAGATTGTGCCTCTTTGTCGCCATTTTAGCGCTCTCACTTGCACTCCAAGCTTTAAATTGAACGCGCGAGGTAACGCCGCATGCGTCATGTTTTTGGTGCGTGCAGCAGGGTCCACCAAATTATAAGACGTTGTGACGTCAAAATATAGCCTAAAACACTCCTAAATAGTGTAGCTTTCTAACTGTTAAAGAATTTTTATGATCGGTTTAGTACTTCCGAAGATTAGCGGCTACAAACAAACAAAGTAATAAACTTTACCTCTCTATAACATTAGTGTTAGATTTGTAGTTGTTTTAAGCATTATTTGCTCTTATGCTTTGTGTTAAAAAGTGAATTACATATGTAGGCAAGTCAGTACCAAATAATCGTATGGACGAACCGCCTCTGGATAAACTTACAAAATTTGTAATTAGGGCCTCAACTATATTAAAGTAAACTTTATAGGCTCCTACAGTTTCCTACATAAGTAAATTTAATTTTGTTTTTAGGTGTTTAATTAGTGATCCCCTTAAAATCAAAAGTGAAGATCCTCTTAAGATAAAGGAAGAAGAAAAAGAAGATGGCCACGAAGAAGATAAACTAAAAAGTAAGAAGGGAATGGAGGTAAAAGAATTAAAGACACTGTTTTCTTGCACTATCTGCAATACAACATGGCCTAGGAATTTTGAATTGCAAAATCATATTGTAATGAGTCATACTCATGAGTACAGATATTACTGTCAATTTTGTAATAAAGGTTTTTACATGGCAACTCGAAAACGATTGCATGAAAGAGATATCCACCTAAAGTTGAGGCCATACAAATACAAGAAAAAAGTGAAACTGGATAAATTTACTTGCTCCGAATGTGGCGCAAAATTTAACTGTAATGTGTTTCTTCAACAACATATTGCACATAAGCATACGAAAGAGTTTAGGCTTTTTGTGAAATATGTAACAAAGGATTTTTATAAAATCTACAAAAGAAGCCCATGTTAAAAATACCCATGGGGACGGAAAGGGAAAAGATAAAGTAAGGATCAGTGTCGGAAAGAAAAAAGGGGTAAAGATGGTTGATGTAACTTATTTGAAAGCCGAAACAGAAAAAATTCTAAAAATGAAACTTAAAGAAGGACAGTCGACAAGCGGGTATACTTTCCCAATGGAGTGTCCAGCAGAAGGATGCAAAAAAGTTATAGATCGTCCATCAGCACTAATTCTTCATTTGGAAAGTCACTCCACACAGAAATATATCTGCGAATATTGCGCCAAGGTTTTTACTTCTTCCAGGTCCTTGCACCGGCATTTAAAATTCCACATATATGGAAAAACATCTTTTAAATGTGACATTTGCAATAAAAGTATTTCTTCAGCTACTGCTTTGTTAAATCACAAACGGACTCACACTGGTGAGAGACCAGCTCAGTGTGAACACTGCGGAAAAGGTTTTACTTGTACAAGAGACCTACATATTCATCGGGCCAAATTCCATAAAGATGTAAACATTAAGTATATTTGCGGTATTTGTCAAAAAAGTTTCAAATTTACGGAACATTTAAGAAACATTATTGTCGGTATCATCCTGAGAGTAAAATTCCAGATGAAAATGTTGCTACCTCTTAAGTCAACAAAATGTCAACTTTTTTTGTTACACAATTTCCTTTATCATATTACAAATCTATTGGAGAAAATAATCAAACATAAATTTAGAATTTATATGTGTAACTCATCGGGTTTTATTGTAATACTTATTTGAAGAAAAAATAAATATATCAGTATTTTGTGCATCCCTAAAGTTTCTAGATTGTGGAACCTACTGCCAGCGGAGGTCTTTCCTTCTTCCCCAAATCTTCAAGTTTTTAAGTCCTGTATCAACAAACTCCCCTTACCTCGCTTAAGGCACCCGCGGTACGTTAGTATTTAGGCTTTTAGCCTTCGTGGATTGTCCAAAGATAAAAAAAAACAGTATAAGAAAAACAGTTCTCGGTTTTCTTAAACATTTAACCTCTAGAATATCTCTTTTAGGTGTCTAAGAGTAGTACTACAATATCTTTGAATTGCATTTATTTTGGTATTTTTTTCCATAATTGTAGCTTTTTTACTTGTGTTTATGGTTTGGGGTTAAAAAGTGAATTATGTAGGTAAGTCAGGACCAAATGACCGTATGGAAGAGCTTCTCTTGGATAAAACTAGAAAATGTATAATCACTTCTAGACTATATTAAAATTATATTGAATTTTATAGGCTACGACATTTTCTCCTGAGTGAATTTAATTTTGTTTTTAGATGTTTAATCAGTGATCCCCTTACAATAAAAAGTGAAGATCCTCTTAAGATAAAGGAAGAAGAAAAAGAAGATGGCCAAGAAGAAGATAAGAAGGGAATGGAGGTGAAAGAATCAAAGACCGTTTTTTCTTGCACCATTTGTAACACATCATGGTCTAGAAACTGTGATTTGCAAAATCATATAGTGATGAGTCATACTCATGAGTACAGATATTACTGTCAATTTTGTAATAAAGGGTTTTACATGGAATCACGAAAACGATCGCATGAAAGAGATATCCACCTAAAGTTAAGGCCATACAAATATAAGAAAAAAGTGAAACTGGATAAATTTACCTGCTCCATATGCAGCCGAAAATTTAACTGTAATGTGTTTCTTCAAGAACATATTGCACATAAACATACAAAGGAATTTAAGCATTTTTGCGAAATATGTAACAAAGGTTTTTTTATCAAATCTAAAAGAGACGCCCATGTAAAAATAACCCATATAAAAGTCGGAAAGAGGAAAGAGAGAGTAAGGAAGCTTGGTGATGATCTATTAACGCATTTGGAAGCTGAAACAAAGAATAACAAATTTAAAGGTATAAGAAAGAAAAGTAAAGAAGAACCGACAACAAGCGAGTTGAATTTTCCAATGGAGTGTCCAACAGAAGGATGCAAGAAAATTGTAGATTGTCCATCAAGACTAATTCTTCATCTGGAAGGTCACTCAACACGGAAATACATATGCGAATATTGTGCCAAGGTTTTTACTTCTTCCCAGGCCTTGAACCGACATTTAAAAATACCACAAAAATGGCAAAAAATCATTCAAATGTGACGTTTGCGATAAGAGTATTTCCACAGGTACTGCTTTGTTATATCACAAACGGACGCACACTGGTGAGAGACCAGCTCAGTGTGAACACTGCGGAAAAGGATTCACTTGTACAAGGGACCTACGGATTCATCGGGCCAGATTCCATCAAGATGTTAACATTAAGTATATTTGCGGTATTTGTCAGAAAAAGTTTCAAATTTACGGGAAATTTAAGCAGCATAATTGTCGGTATCATCCTGAGAGTAAAATTCCAGATGAAAATTCTGCTGCCACCTAAAAAGTTTCTTGTTATGTCCAGTTTTTGCTGAAAATTAAGAGTAATCAGTGCAAAATAAAGCGTGACTTCTGACTCCATTTTATTTTTTTTCTTACCGAAAAATGCTGAATGTTAAAAATAAAGAATGTCTAAGCATCAGAGGCACTTAACTTTTATTATTTTTTTCCCAATATTTATTGAAACTTTCATTATTTTTACAAATATAATTATGTTTTTTTTTCGTATTTTGTTCTAATAATGATTAATGTTTAATAAATTATTACATAAATATTGTCGGATGGTCTTTTTGTTAGGTACACGCCTGGAAAGAACCGCTTCGGTCCTGGTCCTGGGGTATACGAGCTGACTCTGTTCAGCCCTATTGACCCTATGAACTTGCCGGTCGCCCGAAACAAAATAAAAGAAAACTCCCCCAAAAAAAAAACCCAAAAAATTCGAATTGAAAAACGACGTTTCGGTGGCAAGTCTGCCACCGTTGTCAAGTTAAAAATGAACTTAAAAAATAAAAATAAAAAACTAACTAATATTTAAATTAGAAATGATTAAATTTTGTGCTTTTAGAATCTCAAACTGAATAGTTGTTTTTTAATTCGAATTTTTGGGTTTTTTTGGGGGTTTTCTTTATTTTGTTTCAGGCGACCGGCAAGTTCATAGTGGTCAATAGGGCTGAACAGGGTCAGCTCGTATACCCCGGGACCAGGACCCATTCTTTCCAGGCGTGTACCTAACAAAAGACCATCCAATAAATGAATCCGCCTAACCAATATAGAGCATATTATCTTCATAAATATTGTCTTTGACCTTTAAACCTACAATTATACTTTGGGCATTTTATGTTGATAATATATACCAAGTAAGTAACTCCAGTTACTGACTTTTTAAACCAATAAAATACATATTTTATTAATTCTTCCCCATAGTGCAGTGGACAGAGCTTTGATCTTTGAAGCCAGAGGTCGCCGGTTCGATTTCCAGCGGGGAGACATATTTAGGTAGTAGTTATTAAAAAATAACGACCGTGGTGGCATTACCGCAATGCATAACTGAATGTTTCAGTGTTTGGACAACGTTGACGGAACAGGTGGAACGATGGGTTAAACATCTAATAACCCGACAACCACGGTACTCTAGTATTTAGACATATGCATTCGTGGGATGTCAAAAAGATTTAAAAAAGTAACTATGGTTAATGGCTTTTTAAACCAATGAAATTTTTTATATTTTTTGTTCAGGTGTTTTTCTCAATTTATAGTGCCTTAAGTATAGTCTTTTCTTATTTACCTTTTATGGATATTCCTTCGACTTTTCATTTGTAGAAGCCACTATTATTGCTTTTATGTATACAGATCTTGCTACCTCGGTGTTTTCTATTGAATTTCAGTTTGCCGAACAGTAGCATGTCTCTGATACAATGAAGCATTGGTCTCGCTTTGCCTTTGCTTTAAACTGTTTTATAGTCATTGGGAAATATTACCTATATACAGTGTGTCCCAGGATAGGTTTTACAAGAGGATAAATGAACCAAAAATTTATGAATTTTAAAAGAAAAGAAAGTCGAAATCTACAACATATCAATTGACATCACATTCACTTTTCACTGCAAGCTCACTTAAGTAGGAGAGAAACAGATGTCGAACGACGCGGAGATTGTGCCTCTTTGTCGCCCTTTTAGCGCTCTCACTTGCACTTCAAGCTTTAAATTGAACGCGCGAGGTAACGCCGCATGCGTCATGTTTATTGGTGCATGCAGCAGGGTCCATTAAATTATAAGACGTTTTCACGTCAAAATATAGCCTATAACACTCCTAAATAGTGTAGCTTTCTGATTGTTAAAGAATTTTTATGATCGGTTTAGTACTTCCGAAGATTTGTAGTTGTTTTAAGCATTATTTGCTCTTATGCTTTGTGTTAAAAAGTGAATTACATATGTAGGCAAGTCAGTACCAAATAATCATATGGACAAACCCCCTCTGGATAAACATACAAAATTTGTAATTAGGGCCTCAACTATATTAAAGTAAACTTTATAGGCTCCTACAGTTTCTCATAAGTAAATTTAATTTTGTTTTTAGGTGTTTAATTAGTGATCCCCTTAAAATCAAAAGTGAAGATCCTCTTAAGATAAAGGAAGAAGAAAAAGAAGATGACCAAGAAGAAGATAAACTTAAAAGTAAAAAGAGAATGGAGGTGAAAGAATTAAAGACGGTGTTTTCTTGCACTATCTGCAATACAACATGGCCTAGGAATTTTGAATTGCAAAATCATATTGTAATGAGTCATACTCATGAGTACAGATATTACTGTCAATTTTGTAATAAGGGTTTTTACATGGAATCACGAAAACGATCGCATGAAAGAGATATCCATCTAAAGTTAAGGCCATACAAATATAAGAAAAAAGTGAAACTAGATAAATTTACTTGCTCCGAATGTGGCGCAAAATTTAACTGTAATGTGTTTCTTCAAGAACATATAGCACATAAGCATACGAAAAAGTTTAAGTATTTTTGCGAAATATGTAACAAAGGTTTTTTCCTAGAATCCAAAAAAAATCTCATATCAAACTGAGTCATTTAAAAACCGGAAAAGTTGTGAAAGATAAGAATCAAAAGCTGTTTCCTAACACGTTCCCTGGAAAAAATACCCGTCTGATTTACCAATTTCCTGTCCAGTGGAGGGTTGTCAGAAAGTCATCTCTTCTAAAAATAATCTAAAGGTTCACTTAACAAGTCATAGTAATCTGCAAAAATATATTTGTGAATATTGTTGTAAGGTTTTTACTCACAACGTATCATTTAAGAGACACTTGAAACAACATATTAATGGTCCGCCATCGTACAAGTGTGATATTTGTGATAAGACTCTTTCATCATCAACTAATTTGCTCTTTCACAAACGAACTCACACTGGTGATAAACCGGCTCAGTGTGAGGCTTGTGGTAAAAGTTTTACTTGCACCGGAGATCTGAACAAGCATAGGAAAAGGTATCATCAAGAAGTAGAGATAAAATATATTTGCAGCATTTGTAATAGGGAGTGTCAGGCGTATGCAACACTTAAACGGCATTATAGCCAACATCATCCTGAAAGTGACATTCCAAAGGAAAATATTAATTTCCAACAGGAAAAATGAAGATACCAAACTGAAGCTATTTTATTACCTAAAAATTAAAACTTTTTATTGTTAAATAAAAAACGTATAACCGATTTTATAAATACATTTATATTACTTCTATGACAGAGACTTTCAGATTAACTTTATTTTTGGACCCACACCAAGTATACCGGGTGTTGCTCCGTCGAGCGGGACATAGGGAATCCCATGTAAATTTTGAAGTAGTCAAATATTGGCTCCCCTAATTATTTTAGAAAAAAATGCTATTAGGATTTATTGAAGAACACAGTAAGTTCCACCCAAAATGAAAATTTGAGCATTTTTCAACCAACCAGTAAAGAGTAAACTGCTTAATACTTCTGCAACGTAGTATCTCATTATGCACCCTGTACTCTAGAAATCAACAATAAAAACACCATATCGATTTATCAGTGACAATTTGGATCATTAATTTATAATGTCATTGCCAAAACTGAACAATTTTATACGGGAATTTCAAAAAGAATCCTCGCATATCATTTTAGTTTACAGCTAATTCCAACACATGCACTCACAGTTACGCAAGACAATAAAACAAATTTTTCTACATTTAGAAATCAATTTATGACGAAAATATCAGGATTTAATCAAATGTTCAAATATTCCTTCATTAACTGCCAGACAATAACCCAAAGGATTATAAAACTCATTTCTTACGTTGGCTAGTTGGTACATCCATATTCTGGCACATTCAGCGGAAATAGCCTTAGCTGGACTAAATTTTCATATTTTTTATTGGTAGCTTAGTTTTTAAATGTCCCCATAGACAAAAATCGTTTGGCGTAAGATCACGTCTATTTTCTTTACATTTGCAATTATTGATTATTGGGCCTGTAGTTTCAAATTTTTTATCGTCCGTTCTATTGTCGATTTACTTGGTATTGGCCTATTGGAAAAATAGGCTGCAAACATGTCCGCTACTCTTCGATAACTATTTCCCTGGTAAAACCATTTTATAATAGTGATTTTTTTCTTGATTTAAGTAGTTCATTATTTAAGAATGATGTGACATTGATCTGACAACTTGAGAGTAAGAGGTTAAATAATTTTTCCAGTATTTTATTATAAACTTTTAATAATACAAGGCGGGTAAGAAGATAGGAGATTCGTAACTTATTTTAGCATTTATCTCTTAGCTGGCGGACTGAGAAGAGCTGAAATTTGTACACTGGTTACAACTTTTCGTGCTCTATAAAAATCCTATTTATATTTTCTTCTAAAATAATTAGGGGAGCCAATTTTGGACCACTTCAAAATTTACATGGGATTCCCTATGTCCCGCTCGACGGAGCAACACCCGGTATACAGTTTGTCCCAGAATAGGTTTTACAAGAAGATAAATGAACCAAAAATTTATTATTTTAAAAACGAAATTTTGGGATAACTGTTTCGCATGGTTCATAACTAATAAATATAAAATATTACTCCAATTGGTATTAGAAAGTCGACATGTACAAAATATCATTTTTTTTTAATTAACCGAAAGCCACTTTCCATAAGAATTAAGCGGTGTCCTTTTGGTAAAACAATAATTTTCCAATCTAATTTCGCTTGATAAAAATGCACAATTATGAAAACTAGAACTCCAACAGTTTATCTAAAAAGAGTTTAATTTTGTTTTTAGGTGTTTTATTAGTGATCCCCTTAAAATCAAAAGTGAAGATCCTCTTAAGATAAAGGAAGAAGAAAAAGAAGATGGCCAAGAAGAGGATACACTAAAAAGTAAGAAGGGAATGGAGGTGAAAGAATTAAAGACAGTGTTTTCTTGCACTATCTGCAATACAACATGGCCTAGGAATTTTCAATTACAAAATCATATAGTAATGAGTCATACTCATGAGTACAGATATTACTGTCAATTTTGTAATAAAGGTTTTTACATGGAATCACGAAAACGATCGCATGAAAGAGATGTCCATCTAAACTTAAGGCCATACAAATATAAGAAAAAAGTGAAACTAGATAAATTTACTTGCTCCGAATGTGGCGAAAAATTTAACTGTAATGTGTTTCTTCAAGAACATATAGCACATAAGCATACGAAAAAGTTTAAGTATTTTGGCGAAATATGTAACAAAGGTTTTTTCCTAGAATCCAAAAAATATCTCATATCAAAGTGAGTCATTTAAAAACCGGAAAAGTTGTGGTGAAAGATAAGAATAAAAAGCTGTATTCTAACACATTTCCTAGAAAAAATACCCGTCTGATTTGCCAGTTTCTTGTCCAGTGGAGAGTTGTCAAAAAGTCATCTCTTCTAAAGGTAATCTAAAGATTCATTTGAAAACTCATAGTAATGGGCAAAAATATACTTGTGAATATTGCTGCAAGGTTTTTAGTAATTTGGTTGCCTTTAAGCGACATTTAAAACGACATACAGACGGTCCGAAGTCTTACAAGTGTGATATTTGTGATAAGACTCTTTCTTCATCAACTAATTTGCTCTTTCACAAACGGACTCACACTGGTGATAAACCGGCTCAGTGTGAGGCTTGTGGTAAAAGTTTTACTTGCACCGGAGATCTGAACAAGCACAGGAAAAGGTATCATCAAGAAGTAGAGATAAAATATATTTGCAGCATTTGTAATAGGGAGTGTCAGGCGTATGCAACACTTAAACGGCATTATAGCCAAGATCATCCTGAAAGTGACATTCCAAAGGAAAATATTAATTTCCAACAGGAAAAATAAAAAAGGGATCCTAATAACCTCAAGAAGAAAAGTTGTGAAATTACCACAACCAGAACGAAAATTTAATTGCAGAAATGGAAATACCAAACTGAAGCTATTTTATTACCTAAAAATTAAAAAATTTTATTGTTAAATAAAAAATTTCTAACCGATTTTATAAATACATTTATATTACTTCCATGACTCTCAGACTAACTTTATTCCTTGGACCCACACCAAGTATATACATGCCAGTACAAAACTTTCATGGGCACTTATTGCCAATACGTGGAAAGAAAACAGTCTAAATCAATTACAAAGCGAAACCAATGCATCCTTCGTCATTTTTTGTCTCTTCACTTGCTGGTGTTCAACACACTTAAACTAAATTAAAAGCATCGGGCAAGTGACCTGCAACTATCTGTTTACCGAAGCGTGTAAAAAATTTTAAGATTATTTTTTAAATTTTAATATAACCTTGATCATAATTTAGACAACACTGTAGCAATACCTTTGTTTAAATACTATATTTAATATAAAATCGTTTTTATTCGGTAAACAGATAAATGCTGGTTGTTGCGAAAACTCTCTATTTTCTTACAAAGTTGCAAATTATTCAAATTTACTTCCTTAAAAACCTCAAATAATATTTTTACTGACTTCTAAGAATATTCATCTATTTTTAACACGCTTTTATTAACTTGGGTTGTAACTATCTGGCTATGTTTGTAACGGAATCTTTGAGCCTAATTTTAACCAACTTCCAGCTATTCGATTTCTTTGAAACTTTGCACACGTATTAAGGAAACATGACAATGCAATAATCTGCAAACAGTATCCCGTTATCCTGCTTTGGATCGCCAGGAAAAAGAAATTCCATTATATTATATAAACAAAACATGGGTTGCCATCTGTTGGCAAAATTCCAAACTTTGCTACTCAATGGCGAAAAAATTTTTAGTGGGTTGCCATCTGTTGGCAACATTCCAAACTTTGCTACTCTTGTTCACTAAAAATTTTTTCGCCATTTTGTCAAGAGTAGCAAAGTTAATTGATATAACGAACTAAAAAATGAAAAATAATTAATAGTTTAAAAAACTAAAAAACACGCTATTATATGCAACCGAACTAAAAATTAGAAAATAATTTTTCATTAAAAAAATATTGTCATTTCATAGTAAAAAGCGTGGGGTGCTTAATATATTAAATGTTATAATTATTATATTTGCCAATATCTATGATGGAAAAGTTATGAAAAAATAGTAAAATGCACCCCACGCTTTTTACTATGAAATGACAATATTTTTTTTAATGAAAAATTATTTTCTAATTTTTAGTTCGGTTGCATATAAAAGCGTGTTTTTTAGTTTTTTTAAACTATTAATTATTAAATTCTTTGTTTATTTAACCCCGGTTCATGTCTCCTTTCGGCGAAATACCGCTATGAGAAATAAGCATTTGAAGATCTCCGCCGGGCTTCTCCCGCTTTATTACAAACGCGGCCGCGCTTTTGGCGGCTTGCGCCACAGCGATATCGGCATGCTTTGTCAGGGCTTTGACTAGTTCCGAGAATAACGTTTAATAATTTCACCCTAGATATTGGTTCTTTTAGTTGACCAATAGTATTTCTAAATTATGGAAGCCATATTTGTTTTAATTTGTTTCTATATTTTTATTGGTTTAACCATTTTCTTTTTCTTTGGACCCACCTCTATTTCAGTTTGTCTCCCCAAAACTCATATTTCCAAATTCAGTGTCTAATCGGAGACCTCTAACGTATCATCGTTATTATTTCACTCCTGAGTGTCTACTCGGAGACCTCTAACGTAACATCGTTTCGTTATAATTTCCCCCAAGTGTGTCTACCCGGAGACCGCTTAAGTACCTAGTAACAAAAGGTTACATCTCGCGCTCAAGTTGAAGAAAAAGAACGCCAGGGTTCTTTTTACCCCCAAAGAGTAGATTAAGACTTTACTCGTGTAACAAAAGGTTACCCCGGTTAAATTTACGAGAACGTAAGGGTTTCTCTTAAAGTTTCAAACCCAAAAAGTGTATTGGGGCTTCCTCAAGTAACATAAGGTTACAAAGATTACGTAATAGACTTGTCAAAAGGACAATTATTACAAAAGAACGTCAAGGTTCTTTTAACCAAGTACTTAGCAAAAAGTTCTTCTTTTTGCTATTCCTAGCTGTTTTGTGCAAACTGTTTGTACAAATTGTCTTAGAAAAGACATTCCGTGAAAACGCTACTGTTTTCTCAACTTTTCATTTTTTAACTCGTTCCCGAGCATTACTACATAAAATAACACCGCAGACAAAATGTCTTGAGACTTTCGACAGATATACTGTACAATAATTATAATAGTGATTTAAAGTGAATGTGCTGTGCAGACTGGACAAATTTACTGACAATGAACTGTAAGGTAATTTAGAAATAAGATCTTAAAGACTATTCGTTTTTTCAAGCCTTTATTTAGTTAAACACACCATTATTTATCAATTTATTTTTTGCTTTAAATAAAATTTAATTGTTTCAATAGTAGTTTTTCTGTAACAAATTTAGATTAGAAAGTTCCTACTTTAAATAATAAATCATACTAAAATATAGAACCACCCTGTGTACAAGCCACATCGAAATTAGAAGTGGTTAGTTTAAAGAAACTGCCACCCCTGAGAAAGTTGGATTGGTGTTTAAAGAAACCCAGTTTACATTTTTCTTTACAGGTAGCTTCCTATTCGGATCATAGACAGTACTAGATGCTTTAAAAAGTTATTTTTATTGGTTTGCTTTCCAGAAAAAAATCTAAGAGTCCTCTATCTGTATTTTTTTGTAAATTTTGTTGTCACATCACAAGTTTTGTAAAAGAATCTGCTCTTTTCTTATAATTAAAGGCATCTGAAAGTCTTGCAAAAAATTTTGAAAGTAAAAGAAATCGGTTGGCAATAGTTTTCTAAAAAAATTTAGATAATTTTGCAAAACTTTTTAAAGTTAATCAAATTAATCGACCAATCTCAAGTTTTAAACATTATCTATATGTTTAAAAATCATATAATCAGTTAAAATTTTTCACTTCTACATTTTTTTATACAAGACTTTCAGATGGCTTTAGTTATAAGAAAAATGCAGAGGATTCTCCTTTCTTAAGGGACAGGGAGGGGTGCAACTAACAAAAAAACAACTTTGTTTTTACAAATTTTAATATTTAATTCAATATGGTATATGTGTAGTTTAAGTCTCATGTCTCACTTTTTGAAAAACGAATTAAAAATCTAGGTACACCGTTTTCAAAAAGTTCTTTATGCTTTAAAAAACATATTGCTAAATGTGTACAAAATATTTTATTAATCAAATTTTGTTTAATACAAATTAACTATTTTAAAAATTCGAACCCCAAAAATTTGTACGAAGTGAATTTCAATTTGTTTTTAGGGTTTTTATCAGTGATCCCCTTAAAATTGAAATAGAAGATTCTGTAATAATAAAGACAACTGAAAAAGATGATGACAAAGAAGATAAACTAGAAAGTATAAAAGAAATGAAGGTGAAAGAATTAAAGACAGTTTTTACTTGCCACATTTGCAACACAACATGGCCAAGGAGTTTTGAATTAAAAAATCATATAGTGATGTGTCATACTCATGAATATCAGATTTTACTGTCAATTTTGTAATAAAGGTTTTTATGTAGAAGCGCGAATGAGACTTCATGAAAAAGAATTCATTTAAGGTTAAATACATACAAATACAAAAAGAAAGAAAAACAGGATCGCTTTACTTGCAGCGAATGCCAAAGAAAATTTAGCACCAATGTGGATCTTCAACAGCACCTAGCCAATAAACACACAAGAGTTTTTAGGTATTTTTGTGAAATATGCAATAAAGGTTTTTACCTGAAATCCGGAAAAGAATTTCATGTCAAATTAATTCATTTAAAATCCGCTAATGTTAAAAGATATAAGACAAAAACTCCTGGTAAAAAATATCCGTCTGATTTGCCAGTTTCTTGTCCAGTGGAGAGTTGTCAAAGAGTCATCTCTTCTAAAGGTAATCTAAAGATTCATTTGAAATCTCATAGTAATCAGCAAAAATATATTTGTGAATATTGCTGCAAGGTTTTTACTAATTTGGTTGCTTTTAAGCGACATTTAAAACGACATACAGACGGTCCGAAGTCTTACAAGTGTGATATCTGTGATAAAACTGTTTCTACCTCAACTAGTTTGGTTTATCACAAACGTACTCACACCGGTGAGAAACCGGCTCAGTGTGAAGCTTGCGGTAAAAGTTTTACTTGCACCAGAGATCTGAATATTCATATTAAGAAGCATCATCGAGAAGTAGAGATAAAATATATTTGCAGCATTTGTAATAGGAAGTTTGAGGTGTATGGAAATCTTAAAAAGCATTATAGTCGGTACCATCCTGAAAGTGAAATTCCCAAGGAAAATTTGAATTAACAACAAACACGATAAAAAAGGCAGCTTAAAGTAACAAAGGGAGGTTGGTGTGAAGTTACCACCAACACAAAAAACAAAAGTGGAAATATAAAAATTAAAAAACTGCAGTTATTTTATTCTCTGAAAATTTAAAACCCCATGTTGTTTAATATAAAATATATATAAAATTTCTAGTTGTCCTATGAATAAAACTCTGTAATAAGAAATTGAAAAATAAATATAGTACGATAAACATAGTTAGAATATACATTTAATAAAAAAAAACTCCGCGGGACTTGATATATCCAAAGCTTTTGACCTTGTCTGGCATGCCACACTTCTTAATAAACTTCCCTCCTATGGTCTTTCAACCAAACTCTGTACCTACTTGGCTCTCTAGTTATCTATCTGATCGACGTATATCAGTTATTGTGGAGCTTTCACCAAGTAAATGCTGGAGTCCCTCAGGGCTCAGTTCTGGCACCAACATTGTTTCTTCTTCACATCAACGACCTTCTCTCGTCCACAACTAATTCCATTCATAGTTTCGCCGACGATAGTACCCTTCACTCCAGTTTTCAGGTTCCTAAACCCATCACTAAACCTGACTTGGAAAACAACCGCAGAGCGATGCAGATATCTTTTTCGCAGGATCTTAATTTAATATTGGATTGGGGCGCCAAAAGTCTAGTCCATTTTAATGCATCCAAAACACAATCATGTTCCTTGTCGCGAAAAGAGTCATCAAATAATCATCCTCTATTTATGAGCGGCCAAGTTTTACAGAGCAAAGACACCTTCAATCTTGTGGGCGTCACATTTGAAAGTAACCTTAACTGGCATAAACACATTGTATCTATAGCCACGGTAGCTTCAAAAAGCTTGGATTTCTCTTTCGAGCCAAAAAGTATTTTTCCGCTTCTAATTTATACACTTTATATGTGTCCCAAATCCATGCTCCCTTGGAATATTATTCCCATATCTGGGGCATGGCGTCCCCCACAACCCTAAGCATTGTTGATTTTATTCAAAGAAGAGCTATTCGTCTCATTAATGATCCTTTACTTACAGAAAGGCTTCCCTCTCTTGCCCATCGTCGGGCTGTGGGGATTTATTGCTTTTTATAGGTACTTCCATGGCTTCTGCTCTGAAGAATTGTCCAGTATAGTTCCTCCACTCACGGTTCCCAACAGAAAAACTCGTGGTTCCGCGCGTATGCATCCCTATACGGTCCAACTGGACAGGCCCCGAACTTCTCACTTTGTTCGTTCTTTTATCCCTAGAGTTTCTAGAAAGTCCCGTGTCAACAAACTCCCTCTTACCTCGCTTGGTTTCGCATTCCAGCTATTATTGCGATGAAGGAACAAACAATGTGGGAAGTTGGGGGTCTCTAAAGTTGGACAGTATAATTGGGGCACGCGTTTTTCTATTGAAAGCAGCAAGAGAAGAAACTATACCGGCTAATTCCTCAAGGCAGATGCTGTGTAAATACATACAGTGAGGATATTAAAAAGTCCCCCACTTTATTTTTTATTGAGATCGGGTAAAATTTGGGTAAAAGGGTGCCACTTAAACTACTTTTTGACATAAAAATAATTTCTGGTCACGTGGCCTAGTGTCAAGGGGGCACTAGCAACTTTTTTTTCAAATAAAATAAGGGTTCATGTAGCACCTTGTTTTAAAGGCCTTTCGATTATCTACTTATTATCGTTTTATTTTTAAAAATCGGTCTTGTCGTTCTAGAGTTACAATCATTTAAAGTTTAGCTCCAATTTGTACATACATTACGGTTTTTAAAAGTTCTCTCCCCCTTAACTTTTAAATAAGTTAAAATATCGAGATCGGGTAAAATTTGTGTAAAATGGCTTAAGCTACTTTTTGACATAAATTTTTTTGTCACGTGCCCTAGAGTCAAGAGGGCACTAGCAACTTTTTTTTAAATAGAATTGGGAGTCATATAGCACCTCGTTTTAAGAGCCCCTAGATTCCCTACCTAACGCCACTTTGTTTTCAAAAATCGGCCCTGTCGTTCTCAACAAGCCAACTTTATTAAAATCGCACTGTCTGTACGGATTTAAGCCAATTTTCAAAAGGTTCTAAATCTGGTACGGCTTGACCGATTTTCAAAAATAAACTGGCATTGAGTATAGAATTAAGGGACCTTTAAAACAAGGTACCACCCTCTTTTCAAAGAGTGGTTAAAAAGATTATTTTTAGAAACAAAAAAATGTGATCATTATTTTTAATTTTTTAGGTTAAATGTTACTAAAATTGTTATTGTAAAAGAAGAAGATGCAGAAGTTGAGCAAGTGGAAGAATCTGGGGTGTCATCAGAATGGAGAAATGAAGAAGGCTTTTGGCCATGCAGCCATTGCGGAAAAGTTCTTTACAGAAAGCGGAAGCTCATGGAGCACATAGCTCACCTGCACACTAAAGAGTACAGATTTTTCTGTAAGGTTTGTGGCAAAGGATTTTACACAAAATCACGTAGATGCGAACATGAGTACCGAACTCACCTAAAACCAATAAAACAACCTCCCAAAGTAAAGCAAGACAAATTTTCTTGTTCAATATGCAAGACCAAGTTTAATTGCAACTCATTCCTTCAAGACCACATGGTGAGGATACATACCAAAGAATTTAGGTACTTTTGTGATTTGTGCGGGATGGGCTTCTACCTTAAATCGCGAAAGGTTTATCACGTGAAAAACTACCACGAAGGAAAACCGCCTAAAACTCGAACACCAAGATGTAATAACACAAGAGCGGAGTTATTAGAAAAGTACAGAAAACAAAAAATTGCTTATACAGCAGGGGAAGGGCGCTGTTCGTTGTCCAGTGGAAGGGTGTGGTAAGGTAGTCACAAGCAAAGGTAATTTGGGGGTTCATCTGGATTCCCACGAAAACCAAAAGTATATCTGCGAGTACTGCTCGAAAATCTTCACTCACTATCCATCTTTAGAGCGACATATCAAAACTCATATAAACGGTACGAAAACCTTTGAGTGCGATATTTGTAATAAAATTCTTACCACTTCCTCGAATTTACTGTACCACAAAAGAATCCATACAGGTGAAAAACCGGCGCAATGTGAACATTGTGGAAAAGGCTTTACTTGTGTGAGGGACCTGAATATCCACCGGAAACGGCACCATCAAGATCTTATTGCGAAATATAACTGTAAAATAT
This sequence comes from Listronotus bonariensis, assembly GCA_014170235.1. Classification (NCBI taxonomy): domain Eukaryota; kingdom Metazoa; phylum Arthropoda; class Insecta; order Coleoptera; family Curculionidae; genus Listronotus; species Listronotus bonariensis. The sequence goes on from JACEGR010000250.1 coordinate 194,428, forward strand.
GCGAAAAAAGTTTACAATTTATGGAAGACTGAGACAACATTATGTGAAGTATCATCCGGATCATGAAGTAGAAGACGAAAAAGACTTATAGAAATCGCGGATGGTGATAATGTTAATATTTTATGTTTTTTGTTAAGCACTTTTGTAGATATATGGACTTTATTTTAGTAAATTTATTTTTAATATAAAGCCTACTTGTTTATAAGGTCATTTAGTCAATAACCCTCCTACACAAGGCGCAACTCGGATTTTCAAATTATTTTATCTAAAAACTGACACATAGGACCCACACCATTGCTATTGGGCTTAAGAGGAATAGTTTAGTGAAGTGTTTTATTTTAGAATTTGCGAAAAAAGCTAATTTTTTGGTTAGCCTCCACAGAGAATATCCAAACTTTTAAAAGCAAATCGTCTATTTGTATTTGTTTTCGTAAATTTGATAAAATTTTATTGACAAATCTTAAAGTTTAAAAAATATCTGTTTTTTTCTTGTAATTAGAGGCATCTGAATCTCTAATTTTTTGAAAACTATAGATAATTTGACAAAATTTAAGTTTTATTAATTAAATTCACGAAAAACACAAAGAGAAGTTTTGCTTGTCGTTTCTTTTTAGGCCAATCGCATCTGGCATATGTTAGGTTTGGGTCCCATGTCTCACTTTTAAGAATAAAAACTAATAATAGTAGGGGTGCCCACGATGCTAAATGGGGATTTACTCGAGCGTCATAGAGACCTATTGGGTTGCAAAGCTCCTCACTCCACTCACGGTTCCCAACAGAGAAACTCGTGGTTCTGCGCGTATGCATCTTCATACGGTCCAACTGGACAGGCCCCGAACTTCCCACTTTGTTCGTTCTTTTATCCCTAGAGTTTCTAGATTGTGGAATCTGCTGCCCGCGGAGGTCTTTCCTTCTCTCCCAAACCTTCAAGTATTTAAGTCCCGTGTCAACAAACTCCCTCTTACCTCGCTTAAGACACCCACGGTACGTTAATATTTAGGCTTTTAGCCTTCGTGGTTTGTCCAAAGATAAAAAAATAAAAAAAAAAATAATAAGATGAAAAAATGCTATATATATATACCTTTTTTCGGTGGGGGAAGCGGCTATAGACCTTTAAATATTTCAAAAAATACTATTAATATTTCGGCTTGTGGAAATCGTTTGGGTCATATTGTATTATAATTTGATGTTATCTCTGAATTATTTTCTTTAAAATTAAACAAAAAAGCTGCGATCGAAATTGTTAAACTGAGGTTTATAGTGTTTGCTTAGGTCCTCTAAAATTATTATTGATTATAATATTACAAAAAGATGTATTTTTCTGTAAAATTACACAGTTTTATAATTTTTAGGAAATCCTCCGTCAAAGAAGAAAAACCTAAAATTAAAATGAAACGAATCAGAAAAGAATTTAAAGAAAAATATAGCTGTGAGCACTGTGGAAATTCCTTTACCAGCAATATATTTCTTAAAGAACACATAGTCGTCGTTCACACACACGAATTCCGTTACTTTTGCGATTATTGCGGCAAAGGTTTCTACATGGAGTGTCGAAAAAGGTTTCACGAGAAAAAAGTCCACGAAAAGTCAGCTCCTAAGAAAGACAGCGTTCCGTGGTCATGTGACGAATGTGGTAGAGTTTTAGCCAATAAGTATACCTACAAGCAACATAAGTTTCTAGCTCACGAAAGGGAAATAAAGTACTACTGTGATAAGTGCGGCAAAGGGTTTCCGTTGTTGAGCTACCTTATACAGCACTCACAAGTCAACCACGCCATAAACGATCCCCTGGTGTGCAATGCGCAAAATTGCGGCAAAATCTTCAAAACTAAAGACGCGTTGAGAAGACACAAGTTTGTTCACGAAGAAAACCGTGAATTTTCTTGTGAATTCTGCCCAAAAAGATTTATCCATATCGTATCCTACAAACGACATCTGAGAGAACACAAAAATGGGAGGAAAATATACGAATGCGAAGTCTGTCAAAAAATAGTGTCCAGCACTACAAGCCTTCAAGATCACATGAGAACTCACACGGGTGAAAAGCCGTTCAAGTGTACGTATTGCACCAAAACGTTCGTGTCAAATAAACAGTTGAAAGTGCATATTGTGGTGCATACGAAAGAGAAAAAACATATATGCAAAATGTGTGATAAAAGGTTTACGCAGCGAGGGACCCTTAAATCGCATTTTTTAAAGAGTCATCCGAATGACGTTTTGTAAATATGGCAAAGTGATACTCACCAATAAAGCTGGGCTTATTAATTGATGTATCGATAATATTATCGATATTTTTTAAATATGACCCAGCACTATTTGTTATTAATAAAAAAAAACATATGTAATGTGTTACAATAATTTTTGTTTTACAGATTTAGTAGTTTTTTTTTATTTAATACATATATTTATTAAAAAGTATATATTTTAAATGAAATAAATGAGGGGCTAGTTCCAAAAGTATGCAATCTTCATTTATTTTAATTACCACAAAAAAGAGATAAATGACTCAATATTTATATTTTTCAGCGCTTTATTAAAATAAATTATTTTTTGGCCCAAACTACATCCATAAAAGAGTATTCAAATTTTTTTCTTTTTTACCGTAGAAATACCAGAGATCGTTCACTTTGAAACAAGCCCCTTAAATATGCATGTTTAAAAAGTTATCCCAATGACGTTTTGTAAATACGGAAAAAAACCAGTAGGGCTGGGCATATTAATTAATTTATCGATAAGGTTATTGATATTTTTTAAATATCGCTCAGCACTACTCTTTATTAATAAAAAAATAGATATTTTTAAATTTTAACCTTGATGTATTAAAATTATTTTTATTTTAAAGATTTAAGTAATTTTTTTATGCTATACATACAGGGTGTGCCACCGGCATCTGCCACGATCGATTTCTCGAAAAGTAAGCTTTGGAACATTTTGAAAATTGGGTAATAATATGAAGTCAGTAGGAGACATACAACTAAAATATTTTGACAGCTCTGCCACTTCCGGTGATACCGGATGTTAATGTCAACTTCCTTATTTTAAATGGAACACCCTATATATTATTTATTTTTTAGATTTTGCTTAAAATTCTAAACATAATTTATGTATAATGTTTTATACCTAAATCCAGCCGTTTTTGACTTAGCAGCCCATTACATATCCATCAATTTCTTCTAAACAGAGGCTTTTAATGTGAGTTGGGGTTGGATTTCTCGTAAAGAGAGAACTACTTTAGCAGACTGTATAGATATTTTCACAATTTATAAATATAAAGTGGTCAAAAATAATCGTTAAAAATTATTACACCTTTAAAGTCATTTTTTTTAATGGACACCCCTTTTTACCTTATTCTATTAAGCATCAAAAATAAGGATACTGTTACGAAAACTTTATTCTCGTAACAAGGTTGTTCGTGCAAAAACTCTTTATATCAAATTCTAAGAATTACTCGTCTTGTCATCCATATTGTCTTTGTCTCCATACATTTTTTAATTATATGTCTCTATTTCCATGAATAATGGGTTGCATAAGTAGAAGTATCTACTAAATAAATATTGTGTGCGAACTGTCTCTTTTTATTATGTAAAGTTGGAATTTAACTGTCCTTTTCTTTATACGTTTATTTTCTGGAATTGTCTAGAACCTTTTTGACGCGTCTGTCTGCAGAGAGTGCTGTGTGCTGAGACGCGCGTGGCTTTTTAGATTAGATTATCTGTTGAACTTCGGTATGATTGCACGCGTGCGACATATCTTTTCGTTTCTGTAAAAAACAGAAATTTTTCTCTTTTCTCAAGATTTGCTCTAGATTTCGTTGTGTACACTCGTCATTGACACATCATTTTTCTCTCTTTTAAATAAATACGGACACGCATGGGTGTACTCTCTTGAAAATTAGTGAAACTCCACAAATTTTCCTCTGGCTTGGATAAAGGTGTAAAAATACGAAGGTGCATTTATATTTCCCTATTGTGTGTGATGTATTTTACACAACACAACACCTCTCTCTGAAAATAAAGAAGTAGTGGCCGCAAATAAAATTGGCGTAAAGGATGGACTGAAGTTTTGATGGTAAAGTAAACAAATAAAAAGTAAAAATTCTCTCAAAACAGACTGCAAGCTGTAACCACCTGTAAGTAAGCAATTTATATTTTGTGTACGAATGATGTGAAGAAGTTACTTCAGTTCTTCAATTTTTCTTGAATAAACTATCATTTGGTCTCAAGGAACTACAAAGAGTGAATAAAATTAAAGTGAAAAAATTGACATTCCTTTTAGTAAAATAAAAATTAAAATTCTATTACTTGTCTTAGCATAGTGAAATCAGGGAAAAGTATGTGTGCAGAGAATGAATGATTAGATCTAAATTTAAGAGCTTATACCCATGTATTGGTTGATTATTTAATTATTAAATTAGTTAATTATTAATCGACTTTCATTGAAATAACACTACTTGACAGCTAAAAATAAAATTGTGTTTAGTCTACTAGAGACTGACGCACCCTTTTCGAAATTGTGAAAGAAACAAAAGTAATTCTGTCACGATTGCGAACAGCTTTTAAATACAGCTTAGTTTTGCTTTTAGTTGGCCTTGACAACAAAATGCCGCGTCACAGCCAACTACCCCGTACCAACCAGTACTTAAATGCATTGTTAGAATAGATAAATATTAAATCGTTAATATTTCGAAAACTATAAATTATTGAAATAGACATCTATTTACAAACGTACCCTTATTTTTAATGCCTAATAGGATAAGGTAATAAAAGGTAGGGGTTTTCATTTAAAAAAATTAACTTTTAAGATTTTTGTCGTGATGATTTTCAGCGATTATTTTTGACCACTCTGTATTTATTAATTGTGAAAATCTCGATACAGTCTACTAAAGAAGTTCTTTCTCTACAAGGATCCCAACCCCAACTCATATTAAAGGCTTTTGTTTAGAAGAAATTTATGGTTATGAAATGACTTGCAAACGTCATTTTTGACATACAATTTAAAATAAGTCAAAAACGGTTGGACTTAGTATAGAACATTATACCTAAATAATGTTTAGAATTTTACGCTGAATCCAAAAATAAATAATATATAGGGTGTTCCATTTAAAATAAGAAAGTTGACATTAACTTCCGGTATAACGGAAAGTGGTAGAGCTGTCAAAATATTTTAGTTGAATGTCCCCCACTGACTTTATAATGTAACCAAATTTTTAAAATTTTCCAAAGCGTACTTTTTGAGAAATCGATCGTAGCAGTTCCCGGTGGGTCACCCTGTATATTTATAAAAAAACATATTTTAAATAAAATAAATGAGTGGCTGGTTTCCAAGTGTACAAAACTATTTTATTTGGCACAAAAATAAGATATATACTTGCTTTTTCAGCGCTAAATTTAAATTAATCTTTTTGACCATGACTATACATCCATAAAAAGTATAAGAACCAAAGACAATTGTAGTTTCACTAGAGACACCCAGAACAATGCTAAATGTTTGGTCATTAGCTCGGACGCTCGCTTCGTGGAATTTATGAAGCGGGGATTCATCGAGTACACACGGAATCAGTACGTATAATTTGCCGCTTTATAAATTTAGCCAAGCCAGCGTCCAAACTGATGACCAAAAATTTAGCATTGTTCTAGGAGTCTATTGTGAAACTAAAATTGTCTTTGATAAGAACTAAGAAAGAATGCGTTACATTATGTTTATAGGTTTTTTGTTCATTTTTGTTTTTTAAAACTTGGGAATACTGGAGATTGTGTTGTTTGGAACTAGCCCCTCTTAAATATTCTCTTAAATCCAATTTTTTAAGAGTCCCTCAAATAACGTTTTGTAAATATGAAAAATACTCACCAGTAAGGCTGGGCATATTAATTGATATAGCAATCAGATAATCGATATTTTTTAAATATTGCCCAGCGCTACTTTTTAGTAGTAAAGAAAAAACAAACATTTTAAAATTTAAACCTTTATGTATTATATTAGTTTATGTTTTAAACATTTTAGTTTATTTTTTGTTTGTTTGTTAATGGTCAATAATAGGTACTGACCAGAGTAATTTGTATGGCTTTATTACTTGTAACGTATGTCCTAAAAGTTTTGGCACACAATATTTATCGGTTTTTTTTTATGAAGAAATTTATTTAAACACTAAGTAGTTACATAAAGTAACATACCTACGGATAAGAGAAACCATGGCATGCTAAAATTTTCGTACCGCTTTTGCGGCAGGCTTGGCGGCAGGCTTGTCATTTTTCCAGTTTACACTTTAAATGCGTCGGTCGAAGCCTCGCCTCGTGTAACATCAGCGGTGGGGAGACACGTAAGCTTACTGAAATGACTAACTGGCGGTATTTCAACTAGAAACGAATAAAATTATATTGGGAGTTTTCGCATGACCTGTCCTTAAATCGGCTATTCCATGATAACTCTTATAATTTCCTTACTCTATGGTAGTTATCATAAATTACAACTCAATACTTAACTAAACTATACTATCGAATTATGTGGAGTGGTCCATTCTGCTCTACCAGACGCAAATTTTTTCGAATGTCTCTCATGAGGTCCTGGACGGAATTCAGTTCAATTTCTCTTAATTTCTCGTAAATTCGCCGTCTTAATTGTTCCTCATTTTGTGCTTCCCAGCCTCCATGATAAACCTTTCTAGACAGCCCAAAAATCCTCTATTAGGCGAGCCTGCGGCAAGTTTGGAGGATTATCGTTTTTGGGAACAAAAGGTATGTGGTGTTGTCGAAGCCAGTTTTGGGTATCTCTTGAGTAATGGCATGATGCTAGGTCTGGCCAAAACATGATATCGTCATTAGCATGATGTTCGCGGACAAACTGAAGCAATTTGGAAAGGCAGTTATCAATAAAGCTCTGACTATTCAAAGCTTCACCCCTCACTCTTCCCACAAAAGGTCCGGATACACCCCTGTTAGAAATGGCGCACCAGACAAGGATTTTATCTGCAAATTTCGCTTTATGTTTGTATCTAACATTGTCAGGGCATTCCTCTACGTTGTCCGTATAAAATCCATCGTTTCCCTTCATTTCAGAATTACTCAAAGTAAAATACTTTTCGTCATCTAAAATAATGATTTTTTCATTGGCAAAATGTACCCGCCTCAGCTGACGACAACATCGACAACATCTTGGTATACGAAGAAGCTGCGCTTGAGAGTATTTGGGGCACTTACGTCTCTTTCGATATTTAAGACCATTCCTCCTCAATTCCAACGATATCGTACTCTTAGAAGATCTGTATTGCCTAGCCAGTCTCCTCGTTGACATTCCAATCTGGTTTTTGCTCTTGTCACCAATCTCTCTGACCTCTGTGCGGTAAATGCACGTGGTCTTCCACTTTTGGGAGATTCAGACATGGTTCCCTGCTCGCACTCCGCTATTGTTCTATAAATGGTTCTGCGTGAAATGTTTTCATTCTGGAATATTCGACAGATTTCAGCTTTGGGTATCCGCCCAACTAACTTGTAGATACTTTTTCTTATTTCTAATTTATACGACATCTTAAAGCGAAAACTTCAAAATAAATAAATCTCAACTGACAGTAAATAAAGTAAATAAACTTTTCAAAGGCAACTTGATTTTTTGTTAAAATTGAAGACAATGAGTTTTGTGCCAAAACTTTTAGGACATACGTTATTCAAAAAAACTATGTTTAACAATGTAAATTCACTGCAAGTTAGTTTTCAAGAAACTAAAAAGTAGTCAATAAAAAAAGTTTCTTTTTAAAACATTGTTTTTTTTTGCTTAAAATGTAAATAAATTTGCCTTTAATATAATAACAATGCGTTTCATTTGAAAAAATCTTAGTTCCAGATAACTTGTTTAATGTAATTAATAATATAATTAGGTACTTTTGCTTGTAGCGTTTTTTTTAAATAAAAAGTTTGGAGTATCTTTCAGGTATAAGAAAAAACAGAAAACGAATACTACATATGAGGGGTATAGTTTCAAAGTGTACAGGGTTTTCATTTGTATTTTCCCATCCACTTTTAACTATAACCAAAAAGGATAAAAAAATACGTCTTGTATGAAAGTTTTATACTTTTTTATCTATTTTCTTTAAAGCACAACAAAATAAATAAAGGAACATCAAAAACTAAAGAAAAACTAACTTTAAACTTAAACTAACATGTCACCATTAAAAAGGTGTTTTAAAGGGCTTTACAAAAATACCAGATACCAAAAATACCACCTTTAACAGTTTTCGAAATATTACCACTTAAATCTAAAAAATAGTAGATATAATTTCTATTATACTTACCTACGGCACTAAGTTGAGACTGTAGATATAATGGAAATTAGGGTAGGGCGGGGCTAGTTGAGCAATTTTTCACTTCATCGGTTATAGCTCCTCAAAAATAAGTCTTAATGGCTTATAATGCATACTAATAGATTAGCAATTTATCTCTTATTAATAGTGTCCATAGTAATTTTTTTCTAATAAGTCGAATTTATGAGCTACATCTATTTTAATGTAGATAGTCAAGTATGCCCAACGTACCCCATAGGTGAGGTATGTTGAGCAAGGGTATAGGGCTAGTGGAGCACTTAGAAAGTATCGTTAAATTATGGCTTGAATGTTAGACACGTTTACAATAAAAAAACATTTTGACAATTTGCTTTTTATATTTAAAATCTTATAGTGACTAAACAACAAATCTTATTAATAAAACAGCAACGTACCTAGCTTAACCTAACTATTGAATTTAATACCTATCAATTCATCTTCGTTTTTTAAACTTTTTAAGCAGTTTTATTTTGCTTCTCATGTAATGTCTTCTGTAGCTGTTAAAATTGCAGCTTTTCCTTATCTACTGTTTGATTTGGCTCCTTTTTTGGACCAGCCTTTGGGTATGGTCGAACTATTTCCAGAGAAAATTTATAGGTTAGATAGGTCAGCTCGTTTTCTTTATTGCTTGTACAAAGTTCGGGTTGCAGCCTCTTGTAAATCTTGAGGAGACTTTAGTAGTCTTACTGTTATAAGTCCATATCCCAAAAATAAAAAAAAATTATACTTAAAACCGTAGGGTTAGTTGGGCAACTGTAGCTCAACTAACCCCAACCTGGAATTTTAAAGAAAAAGTAAATTTATTAAAAAACCGGTTAGAATTATATCCAAAATCTTTAGACATAGTAAAACTGCAATAAATTTACTTAAGATTAACACTACCTGATTGAGAACGGAATACATTTAACTATCACAGATAAAATTTTCCGGCTTGCAATTATTTTACTTTTTAATCACAAAATAAACAATGCGCATGGATATTTTTCTCGATAGCCGCGTCACCACTAGTGGTCCCACAATGAGTTCCCCTTGCGCAACCCCTTCTTTATGCTATTTGATGCTTTCGCGTGCGGTCGATAGTTTTTGAGATATTTTGATTGCCCAACTTACCTCTATGCTCAACTAGCCCCGCCCTATCCTATATTCGGATATAAATTGTCATATTTTCGAAACCAATAAAAATAGAAATATCAAATGTGGTATTTTTGTCTTTTTTAAAAGACCTTTTTAATGGTAACATATCATACCGGGTGTTCCATTAAAAAATAAGTTTACATCTTTATTGTTCTTCACTTTTTGATGTTCCTTTGTTTCCCTTATTATGCTCAAAAGATAATACATAAAAAGTATGAAATTTTTATACAAGACGTTTTTTCTTTCCTTCTTGGTTATTGTTAAAAGTGGGTGGCAAAATATAAATAAAAACCCTGTACGTACGAATTACCAAAATAATCATCAGATTTACAAAAATCTTATAAATTAAATGTAATATAATACTTCTTAAGTTTGATTACTTTGGTATAAATGTAGTCATGGCCTAAAAATAATCCTCTTATCTCTTTTCAAAAGAAACATCACTTAATGTAATAAACTAATCAAAAGTACTTAATTATTTAAGAAAAACCTGATTTTTGTTTAATCCTTAACATAATTTGCAGATCAACTGAAAAACCAGAAAAAAGTCACATTAAACCTAAACTGAAAGTCGAGAATCTACCTGTACAACTCTATCAATGCGACAAATGTGATAAATCATATACCACCAGTAGAAGACTTAGTCAGCACAAAAGCTTTCACAACGAGAAAACCCATCTATGCGACCTATGTCCAAAAAATACTTATTCAGTCACATGTTGAAAAAACACAAAGAACTGTCACATGGTCAGAAAAACAGAGTCTCTTGCGACATTTGTGGAAAGAACTTCTGGACCAAATACGCCCTGAAAGATCACATCAAGTTTCTCCATGAAAAAATCTTCGAGTATATTTGCGATAAATGTGGTAAGGGATTTCGTGATAAGAATCACTTGAGTCAGCACGAACAGACTTCTCATAAAGGGATTACTTTTGACTGTGAGATATGTGGAAAGCCTTTTTAACACAGGTAGCCAAAGAAAAACATGTTGCTAAGCATGATCCGAATTACAAAGTCCCTGAGTACGACTGTGATCAGTGCAAAAAGTTTTCACAACTATCCAGTCTCTTAACAGACATTTATCAAAACATCAAAATGGTCCTCCGAGGTTTGTTTGTGAGCTTTGCGGAAAGTCCGTAACAACCTCGAGTTCTCTGCGAGATCACATGAGAACTCATAATGGAGAACGACCATTTAAATGCGATATATGTGGAAAAACGTTTAACAGATCCGGAATGCTCCAGATTCACAAAAGGGTTCATACAAAGGAGAAACCGTATGTGTGTAAATACTGTTTGAAAACTTTTACACAAAGAGGGTCTCTCAAGATACACCTGAGGTATCACACGGGCGAGAGACCTTATAGTTGCATTAGATGCGAGCAAAAGTTTGTTAGTAAGACTGTTTTGGATAATCATTGCTGTTAAAGTTGTAGTTAATAAGTGGCGAGTACTGAATACAAAAGTTGAAAGGAGGCAGAGGTGTTTAATATTTTTCTAAATAACATTGTTTAAACAGGGTGTTTTACAAATTATCCGACAAACTTCTAAATAAAAAATAAGAAAAAAACTTTATGTGAACATATGTCCTGAACGTCTTATCGTCAGTTTTTAACACGCTTTTATTAGCTTGGGTTGTATGTATGTATGTTACGGAATCTTTAAGCTTAATTTTTACCAACTTCCAGCGATTCGATTTTTTTGAAACTTTGCACACGTATCAAGGACCCATGACAATGCAATAATCTGCAAACAGTATCCCGTTATTCTGATTAGGATCGCCAGGATAAATAAATTCCTTTATAGATTTTCTGTAGGAGAGTAACAGAGAAAGAGCTAGTGCGCGATCTGCGCATGCGTGCAGTTTCGGACGTACTCTCAGCATAAGGCTAACAGAAACCCCAAAAATGTCTTTTGGTGCATAGGAGGCGTTTGACAAATTTTTTAAAAATATCTAAATGGATGTAAAAGGTATAATAAAAAACATTTTATTTTTTAATTTCTAACATCCCGTAGTTCAAAAACTAAGACGTTCGGGGCATATGTTCATGTGAAGTTTTTTCGTATTTTTTATTGAAAAATTACCCTTAAACTTTATCGGATATATTGTAAAACACCCTGTATAAAGAGGATTTTAAAATAATCCAGCCCCTTCTAGTAAGGGGCCTTTCTTCCGAAAAAACATTATAAACAAACAGGGTGGCGCTTTTTATCGATTTTTGAATAAAAACGGGCGTAGAAGTAGGGCATGGCTAGTTAAATTCGTATTGGAGTTACAGAAATGTTTATTAGAGAATGAGAATGTGCAATCAGATTTGTTCTATTTCTTTTAGTTTTGGTTAGTCCTTTCATGGACGATGAAAAGGCGCCACCCTGTAAAATATGTTTAAAATTAACTTTTATATTTATCAAAAATAAATAATACATACACTGATAATATTTATTTTATGTTTTACCCATCTATTATTGATCTGTAATACCTTAGAAACGGAATATGTTATGGTAGCAATAATACCTGCTATTACACCTAGGGCTATGATAATGCCCGCTTATAATGCCCTAATGCGCTAATATGGAAATTTTATTGCTTATCCAATTTTATTTCTATCACAATAAAGATCAAGTTTATACAAAAACATATGTATTAAAATAAAATCAATAACTTACCAGTTCCTGAAAATATGCCATTAAAACGGTTTCAGTTATTTGAAGAATTGCGTTCGCATCTTTCCAAATACCAAATATGCCATACTCCCGATCATACTGTTGCCTTGATTTAACTGGCAAAAGATTTTCGGTCGCTTTTATGGCCTTTTCTCTTATATTTTGTGGAATTTCTTCCATTTTGAGCAAAACGTTAAATAAAAAATGCCAACTGACTAACTGATTGAAACATCAAAGTCAAACTTAACACCAGTCATTATCTACTTACGTATACGGGTACAGGTGCAACTTATTTTTTATATTGCGAATAAATAATGTAATTAGTCATTGAAAAACTTTTTTGGGTAAAACATAAAGCATTGTATGCACCACGGGCTTTACTGGACTATAATGCCCATCAGGTCGAAAGCTAGCCTTCGGGCTATTTCGACCTTCAGGGCATTATAGTCCTAGTAACGCCCTTGATACATAAATAGCTATAAAATAAACAAATGTTTGAAATAAATTATATTAACAAAATTTTCTTCTCGTATTAGAGCAATAATAATTTCTCCGTTGATCTGGGGAAGGACTCTGAAAAATCCGCCCTTGGACGGGAGAGCCATAGAAAGTGTTACGTTCAGTTATATTTATAAAAATGGCGTATAATGATTAGGGAAGAGAAATACCGTCTTCTAAAACTGATTGTTTAAAAATGTTAACACATGTCATAGATGTAAATATATCAAATTGAAATAAATAAAAACTCTAAGAAAATATCTATCTTTGTTCTATTCTGCAGACTACTAGAGCCTTTCAATTTCAAATAATTGTAGTGGCATTTTTATTAACAAAGTCAAAATTTGTTAAACATTGCCACCCAGATATTTAAAAAAAGGCGTGCACGCCAATGTTTTTTAACTTATTATTGAAATCTTATGACATTTAGGAACCGCTAACAAATATCAGTTTCAAAAATCAGTTTTACCCAAAAAGAGGGTAAGTTACCCATTTTTTTTGTACGACTTTTTTATGAATATAGCTGTACACAGCAAACCGTTGATTATTATTATTATTTAAAAATGCAACATATATTTTTTTATATGAACATTATTACGAACTTTGTTAAATTAAATAAACCTCTTTAAGGAGAATATGAACTTTTTTAAAATCCTTTTTAACATAATTTCTATTAACCCTGTATATTACCGTATTTTGACAGTGTCAAAATTAAGTCAAAGAACCAAACAAAATAAATAATAACTAATGAGCTTTTACTTTATAAGTATTATTTACATTAAATAACACAAAAATTTAAAACTGCCAATGAAGAAATAATTTTTAAGAGTAGATGTAATACGAAGTAAATGAACTCAAATATTTCTGAAACAGAAAAAGCAACTAGTGAAATATATTATCAGGTATTACCACAAAAATTAGGATATAATTTTGAAAATACTCGAAGGTTAAAGATTTTATTAAATGGTTCGTTTCAAGCTGGTGAAAATCATTGTCTAATTTACTTTTTAAAACAGAAAATTCAAAATATAAATAACCTAGTAAATTAACATTTTTAGGTCTAAACTCTTAAATCAGGTAAGACCAACATTTGTAGTGATTTTTAGAATTCTTAAAAAGGAAATACCAAAGATCTATGGTAATTTTCTAGAAACCTGCGGCAACTCCGATTTTGACAAAATTTGGTATACGGGGGTTTTTGGGGCGCTGATCAAGAATCTGAAAGAATTTTTTGGCGAACACGTTTTGTTCTTGAGATACTCACCTTCAGATTTGAAATTTAAACTAATCCTATTTTTACAATATTCCCCTTCTTTTGCACACAATTCTTGATTTAAAGTAAAGTGGCACACAATATTTGATTTTCACCTTTTAAAACCCCGTTTTTACGTATTTTACATTATTTTTGCATTAAATTGCATAGCTATACTTTGACTTATTTTAATCCCAGTGTGCCATGAAGCCCTATGTGTATGTATGGTGGCCGCATTATCAAAGAAAAGCAACGCAATTTAATGCAAAAATAATGTAAAAATGTAAAAAACGGGATTTTAAAGGTGAAAATCAAATATTGTGTGACACTTTAGCTTTAAATCAAGAATTGTGTGCAAAAAGAAGGGGATATAGTGAAAATAAGCTTAGTTCAAATTTGAACTTTGATGATGAATATCTCGAGAACGAAACGTTTCCGCCAATCTTTCAGATTCGTGATCAGCCCCCGCCGTATACCAAATTTCGTTAAAATCGGAGTTGCCGCAGGTTTCTAGAAAATTACCAGATCTATTTACAACTTTTTGATATTAAAAAATTCAAAAATTTGCGATGGCCAGCCCCGTTGTAAGTCCCTGTAATTATATTTAAAACACTGTGTTATTTTTTCCACTCCTTATACTTTATGTATTGTATAAAGATTATTTTCTTGCGATTTGTAGGTACACTTTGCAGAAGATTTTAGTGAATGTTAAGAAATAGTTATTTATATGTTTATTATTCAACGATTTTTTCTTTAAATGGGATACAGTAAATATAAATGGGAAATATTTACTTTCATGTACAATGTGTCTTCATCAATTGTTTGTTTATTTTTATTTTTAGAACAACAACAACGAAAAAATCCATATGTAAACAGACATCCACTGCTCAGAAATGTCCAGTTTGTCAAAAAGTATTTTCCAACACTTACAAAATGAAAAAGCACTTTCGACAGGTTCACTCTGACAAAAAGTACTCTTGCTATACCTGTTCCAAAAATTCGCTACCAAATTCGTCCTTAACAGACATAAACAACAAATACATCTTTCCGACAGGCCTTACACTTGTGAGTTCTGCGAAAAAACCTTTATCAATCTTGAGAAGAAAACTGCTCACGAATCAAGGAAACATCTTAATAGTAGAATTAGGTACAAGTGTGATTTTTGTGATAAAAAGTTTTATTGCAAAACCACATTAGAAAAACATGTTCAAGTAGAGCACTATCATGTAGATTTTAAGTGCCCTATATGTTCTAAATCATTTAAACAAGAGGAATCCATGAAGAGGCACCATGAGTCACACAATCCGGACTACAAAAAGCCTCAGTACCCATGTGAAACCTGCGGAAGTATATTAGGCACTGTAAAATCCTATAAGAAGCACAAAAAGTCTCATGAAACCCCTAAATCGTCTGTAATTTGTAATGTTTGTGGGAAGACCATCCTCAGGGATAACTTTGCCATTCACATGCGAAGGCATACAGGTGAAAAACCTTTTAAATGTGACCTTTGCACTGGAGCCTTTATTAGAAGCAGCCTTTTAAGGGAACACATGCGCGTTCACACCAACGAAAAACCGTATGAATGTTCCTATTGCAAAAAAGATTTATGGTGAAGAATACCTTGAATACGCATCTTCTTTTTCACAAAGGTGTTAAGCCTCATCAATGTAACCTATGTTTAAAAAGGTTTTATCAAAAATATATGATTAAGAAACATTGGTGTAAGGGACCCAATGATTAGGTCTAGAGTGTTGAGAGAAAAGGATGGTTTACCACAGGCGCGAATGGTCGAGGTGGACCATTTCTCGAGAAAGTAATACATTTTTATCGAGGATTGTCTATTATTTTATTTCCGACCATGTTTTGTTTAAATTTATCTTTGTCTCACCCTGTATAATGATGACTTACTGCGCAATCATTCGCCTATGAAAAAAAAGCTTTGTTATAAGTTAATTTAATTCCCATCATTATTATTGTGGCAACCGTTCAAAAGTTATACATGAAATACATTTTTTTATTCTAACTTTAACGGTCAATAACTCCCTAAGGAAGCGCAATGGAACTTTTATTTATATGAAGTACTAGCATTATTTTGGCTCACTCTATCACCACTATCGTTTTTGACACCACTTTTTCGGACATCCTGTATAGTTTTTATAATCGTCTAAAAATTTTGGAATTTAAATTGTATTTTTTATAAATTTATTAAAATAAACAATTGAAGTTGTCCTTAATAAAAAGCAAAAAGTGTTATTTTTATTGTGTTTATTTTTTTACTTATACAAAACATACAGGGTGATTCCTAACCTATAGCACAAATTTGGAAAATGATTAACAACATTTATTGGAGAAATAACTCCAATTTAAACTTCTTAAACTAATAAAATTACATTTTTAGATCCTTAATACAATATAATTTACAAATTGAAGCTGAACAAGCTGAAGCTAGTGCGAATAACTCCTTGGAGGAAGGTGAGATATCGGATGAAGCTGACGAAACAACATCTGCGAATATCAGCAGCAACCAACTTGAGGCAACCGGAGCTTTAGACGTTTTAACGGTCCTTACAGCAATCTACTGTGAAAGATGTGGCCAGAAATTTGAGTCTCTTACATCACTACATGAGCATATGATCAGGTCTTTACCACAACATATGTTTAGTTGCTTAATTTGCGGGCAAAGATTCGGTCAGTCATTTTCGCTATTTACCCATATTAACAATTTTCATGAACAACAAACCAGATTCTACGAGAATAATTGTAACTCTGAAAGCTTTTTCTGCTCTAAATGTGGTGAAGGTTTTCCAGGCATTTATTTGTTAGAAGAGCATTATAAAGAGAATAATTCTCATAAATTTGAGGTGCTATCATGTTCAGAATGTCTAAAAGTTTTTAGAAACTACGCAACGTTAATAACACACTTTCAAAACCACTTGACACCTTCTATAAAAATATCGCTAAAATGTCGTATGTGCTCTTACAGAGCAAAACAACCCAAAGATTACATATATCACATGAAGCGCAAACACCATACGCCATTTGTAATTTTACACTGTGAACACTGCGGTCAAAAATGCTCAGGCATAAGCGAATTTATGCTTCACATGAGCCAACATGATTTCATCATTAAAAAACAGAAGACGGAAATGAAGAAAGAACCCTTGTGTACTTTTGTCAATTTTGTCTTACAACCTTTTTAGATAAGGACACATATCTAACACACATACACGGTACTCATATTGATTTACTTCGAATCCGTATTAAATGTCCTAAATGTGAAAAAATAATGCTATTCAGGTCTTATCAGAAGCACATGGACAGGGAGAAAGCAAAGATTCTGAAACAGAATCAAATGTCGCAAAATATCTGGAAACCTCTGCAAGAGCATCAGAATTTTTATACAACCAGAAGACACAGACACAGTAGGATTCATAAAATGAAACGTAAATCTCAGAACGTAGAGACTGATACTGCTGAGAAACCTTCAAAAATACACCAAGCTGGCGAATTCAGTTGTAAAATATGTGGAAAAATCTTTTCGACTAAAATTTCTTTAAAATCCCATACAAATACCCATAATTTTCAATGTGGAAAGTGCGGAAAGCTTCACAGTTCTTTGTTAGAGTTGCAAAACCACGCTCAGTCTTATTGTTTACATAGAAAATCTCAAAATCAAGAAACATCTAATAAGACGATAGGTAAAAAATCTAATCGCAAAGCGTCCTTACGTGCCGTTAAAAACCTAACACTGAAAATTACGTCTTTCCAGTATTAACCAGTTCGTCTTTGGTATCTGAAACCCATTCGCCAAAGATTCGATCAAGAAAACGACAACGATCGTTAGCTGTGAGCAGTCACTCGTCCACTTCTCTTTCGCTTGTTAGTAATTCTGAAGAATGTTCTGTTGACTCTACATTACCAGAAAGTAGTCATGCCACATCATTCCCTCGTTACTTTGAGGTAGATTTAACTACTGATGAAAACGATTTATGGTCCATTGCTCTAACCTCTACTAATGTAGAAACATCGCCGCCTAATGAATGATAATTATGATGTTTATACACTACTTTTTCATATGTTTTCTTATCAGTATCATCGCTTTAATTTTGTTTTTTAAGCATTATTACTTGTTATCCAATAAAATAATTAAACATAGCTGATTTATTAAAACGCTTGAATTTTTTTCTAGTCCCATACAAAAAAAATTGATATCTTACAATTTGGTAATCATTTAGCAAAACTCCAAAAAAGTGCTTTGTAATAAATTAGATGCTTTACAAAAAGTTTTCTTTTTGTTTTTTAAGAAATCTAATCATTAAAAAGATATTGAAGGTGACAGATTTTAAGAAAATTTAAAAAAAAATTGTCTCTTATAGTTGTTTGATAAATCTATTCATTAAAAAGATAGTCAAGGGGAAAGTTTGAAGATATTTAAGAAAAATAACTTTTTGTTTTAAATTTTGTAACTTACCTAAAATGTGTTAAAGAGCTTTTTGTAAAGCGCGAGTAGAAAATCAATTATCCATAATTATTTTTCGGTAAGTTAAAAATAAAAAAATAAAAAGTTATTTGTGTTAAAATTTTTCAATCTTTGCCCTCCAATATCTGTTAGATTTACCAAAAAAGTATAGGGGACCTTTTTTGTCGAGTGGACAATTTTTCTGCTACTTTTAGAGTTTTGCTGTATGATTATGGTAAGTATGATATTTTTTATGAGACTAAGAAAAATATTCAGAAACTGTAATGAGGCGGATCTTTCTATTAAAATTTGGACCTTATCGTTGCCGAGCATTCTTTTTCAGTGTCAAAATGAAAATAGTTAACTTTTTCCCTTTCCTAGTTTTCACAATTCTTTTTATTCAGTGTGTTTTATTTAACAAACTATCTTGCGATGTTTATTGGGTTAATTCGACAAAAATCTTATTCGAATTTTTTTAAAATAATTGAATAATTTTCATGCTTTTAAAATATAATGGTATTTAAATATACAGGGTGTTATGGAAATACTTTAATATATTGAAATGGGTGACTCCTGGGACAGTGTAGAGACACACTGAGTACTTTTTTGTTTAATTCAAACTTTTTTACAATTTGTAAAAATACCTACTTTTCACCTATCTGCTACGTCCCTGGTTACGTAAATACTATAAACACAGACAGTAGACCTATTTGTTTGCGATGTTGCCAAACGTCCTATTTTATACCCAATAAACGATATAAATACATAATAGAATAAAAAGGTAAAATGTTATTATATTCTATTTTTTATAAATTTACTTTAAAAAATTATTAAAAGCCTTATATCAAAATAAATTGTAACAAAAAAATATTTAAATAAAGGTCGATTTACCTTCAATACGGAATATGTTCTAAATTTTGATTCCAAACATGCATTTATTTTCCGCTGCATACTGTTTCTCACACGCGCAAAAATGTTTTCATTGTTCCTTATTTGCTGAGCCGCTAGTTCCACACGATTTCGCAACTGTTCTAAACTGTTAATGGGTTCACTATAAACAAACTCTTTCATAGTTCCCCGGCTTGTCGAGCATTTTGCCTAGCTTCCCCATAACACAAAACCATGTCAGTCAACTCGATTGAATTTCGTTGCATTTTACGTAAATTAAAACAAAATGCAAAACTTAATAAACGCACAATTTGGTAAATTCTTCGCAATATTATTTAAAACGCAAACCAGGGCAAGCGAATTTCGTCTTTCTGTAACCTTGCATAGCATAAGGAAGCCTTCTTATTGGTCAGTTAAATCATGCCGGCTTCCTTGACAACAACAACGCGAATTTGCGATGTTCAGCTGTACAATTGTACTACATCTAGTACATTTAGTATATTTAGTTTTTATGTTTATGGCAGTCCATGTTAGTAGCACAAAAGCTAAGTACTAAGTACCGTGGGTGCCAGATTTTTAGATGTTAAACCCATTTAACGACTGAATAATGTTATCCAGAGGGCACCACCATTTTATCGTAGATTTCAAAGCACACAATAGAGGACAATAATATACCGGCATAAAAAAGTTAACCAATTTTTATTATCTACTTATGAGCGGCGTAGGCGTTACATTAAATAATAACCTTAAATAACATTTAGAGCTACAACAGCTTTTAGAAGGCTAGGATTTTTTCTTGGCTGGAAAGTACTTTTATTTTCACGAGTACACTCTTTACACTTTCACCATAAACTTCCCTTCTCTTCCAGTACCAATGAGATGTACAGTAATATAGCAACACAAAGTAATTGTTTCATGCATTTTGTAACCGTACATCTGAAGAAGCCCCAAAATGTCCACTTCGGCTCCTTTATCCCTAAGGTATGTTAAATATGCCGTCTACTTTTATACCCACGGTAATAAGTTCCTAGACATCAAGCTTTTATGAATTATCAAAAGAAAAAACAAACCCTGCATTTTGTAGTAAAAAATTTTGATTAAAAAAACCTAATTAAATTGAAAGCACCTAGTTTAACCAAAAGAATTCGCTGTAAGTATCATTTTATCGCCCATAACCAGAACAACATGAGACAAAGAAAACGGTTTAAAAGAATTGAACTTACAAGTTTCAGTAAATTGATAAACCCAGTTACGTGCAAACTGCAAAAATGTTAGAATAAATTGCAATAAATTTCTTGCAAAAAACATCTAACCTGTAAAAACACCTGTGTTTGTGGCGCTGATCACGGATCTGAAAAAATTTTTAGTCGGATACATTTGTTTCCGAGATATCCATCATTAAAGTTGGCATTTGAAATAACCTCATTTTCACTTTATTCCCCCTTCTTTTGGCATACAATTCTTGATTTTAAGTTAAAGTGGTACACAATATTTGATTTTCACCTTTTCAAACCTTATTCTTCTACGTATTTTACACTTTTTTGAATTAAATTGCATAGCTTCGCTTTCAATCGTTTTTAATCGTAGCAGAATATGGTGGAGGCGGTGGAGCAGTGAATGCACGGTTGCAACGTTTTTAAAGGGACCCTTCCCAATTTATTTGATAAAAGGTGTAAAAAACATAGAAACACGAAGTTTTAAAAGGTGAAAATCAAATATTGTGGGCCACTTTAGCTTTAAATCAAGAATTGTGTGCAAAGAGAGGGTGAATAATGGTGAAAATAAGGTTAGTTTAAATGCCAACTTTGATGATGATTATCTCTGAAACCAAACATTTCCGACTAAAATTTCGTTCAGATTCGTGATCAGCACTCCAAACCAACATACCAAATTTGGTTAAAATCGGAGTTGCGGACACTTTCTGTACAATTACCGTAGTTTTTTGTACATTTGTCTCATAGGGAATAATCTTTTGTACTCTTTTCTCGTGTGAACCAAGATCGTTTGACTAGGTAAGGTTGCCTCGTAAGCCTTGCAACATGGCGGACCATACATCACATATGTATTTTGCTCATTATTTAATGAAGTTTTTAACAGTGTAGTTTGTGTTTTTGTCAATATTAAAGAAATACTTTTAAATACTGTTAATTCCAGTTGTTACCGTAACTTCTTTATTTCCTATTAATAAATTATTTAACAATGATTATTCTTTGTTTGCTATGTTGGCGCCAAGGAACCAGCAGTGCGGTACATATGTGACGTAATGAGGCAACCTTACCTAGTCAAACGATCTTGTGTAAAGCAGCTGTCGTCTGTCAACTCTTAATTTTGATGAAAGAAAAGCGAAATGTAACAAAAACTTTATTTAAAAACGCAGTAAAATTTGTTTTAATAGTGTTTTGCAATAAAAATACCGTTTTGTGTATTTTAATTCAATTCTTTGTGCGCATACGTGTCGCATCGCAGTGTTTAAAAAGTTTGTAAAGTAATTAACCACCTAAAAAGTGTACTTGATTTGTGAAAAAAGTAATCTTTACATTCATTATACGCTCAAACAACCTAGTAGCGTAATAAAGGATAATTTGTGTAATCATGTAAGTTTTTCGTTTGATCGAATTGAAACAGCAAAACCCATAGATAAACTGGTAAAGAACAAAATAAATTTGGCAACTTTTCTCAAGCTTGTTGACTTAACCACGTGTTATAACTGCTTTCAGCTGTTTTTGACAGCGACAGAAGGTAAACATATGTATTTAAAGGGATTTAAAGAGCTGGTCAGTAGCGGGTTTGCTTTTTAATCGTAAAATTTTGGGGTTCTTTATCACTGTTATTTATGGTGGTCCGCCATTTTTAATAATTTTTATTCAATTTATTTTTACACAAGGATTTTGGGGTTTAAATATATTAAAGTATTTCCATAACACCCTGTATAAGAAAATATTGATGATAATTTTTGGAGATTATTTTTATTTTTGTTGTTAAAAAAATGACATCTTGGTAATTGTAAAAGTTTTCTTACCATGATGTAGGGTTTAATGTTCCTAGACTTTCTGTTTGGTTTTTATAAAGATATTTTTTCCATTATTTCGCCCTTATTTCAGCATCTGCTGCTGCTGATGTGTATTTTTTTTCGGTGGGAAATATTAATTTTTCTTATTTATGGACTGTTATTTTCAAAGAGTAATCTTTTATGTTTTTTATACTAAAGACTGTTACCATTGGCTGTGGACAATAACTTCTCGAAATAGTATTATTATTCGTTTTTTTTTACTTAATATAGATATAGTTATTTTTTGAGTTTGTTAGTTATTTGGAAGAATATATTTTGTTGTTAAACAACTGTGGTTTTATTTTCCAAAGCACAAAATGCCTTACATTATGTGTAAATCTACCCAGGGTCTACTTTAAATTCCATTTTCAACTTTTGAATCTTGATTTGTACAGACACTGCGTTTAGTTCAACCCATATTTTATAAACACTTAACTCAATATATTTTATTTTTAGGCATGCGAAAGAAACTACTGGTGGTAATGATAATAATAAAACTAATGGGCACCAAGCAGATAAAACTCCTGATGGTAGTATTGTTCAAGTAACCTCTAACACTTCAAATATGACTACAAATGCTAAAAAAGATGAAAAAGTAGTTGCAGCCGAAAATAATAAAACAAAACAGCTCGTAACTAAACTTTATTGCAATAAATGTGGAGAGTTATTTAACAATTTCGAAGACCTAATTCGTCATATCTTTTTCCCAACAAAGAAAGAACACTTTTTCCGATGTAATTGTTGTAAATATAACGTTGGAAATACTGTTATGGATCTTATTCAACATGCGAAATATTTTTGCGGGTTGGCGAACATTAGAAAGAACGAATATATCGCTTCTAAACAGTTTCCAAATACGCACAGATATTATTGCGATATTTGTGGCAAAGGATACACTAGCTTAACTGCTTTACAGCGTCATCAAAAATACCACGATAATGAGTTATTGTGTTGTAGTTTTTGTCCGAAAACTTTGTGAGCTTTAGCGAGCTTTGGAACCACTCCAGATTGCATACTGTAGTTTTCAATGTTAAATTGACTTGCACTATATGTTCACTACGCTTTTTTCGACCATTCCTTACCAACTGCATTACTTT
The DNA here is from genome assembly GCA_014170235.1 of Listronotus bonariensis. Taxonomy (NCBI): domain Eukaryota; kingdom Metazoa; phylum Arthropoda; class Insecta; order Coleoptera; family Curculionidae; genus Listronotus; species Listronotus bonariensis. The sequence goes on from JACEGR010000250.1 coordinate 217,777, forward strand.
TTAGTTCATTCACAACTCATTCATATACCTTTTGAATGCTCACTATGTCCCAGAGTCGTTATAGACGATCCGTATACATTCTTACTTCACGTACAACAACACATTGAAGTGACAAAGAAAGAAGATGTTCCTAAAGATCAAATGCTTGGTGTTGTGGCTAAAAATACTTGCGAGGTATGCGCGGAAATTTTGGAAAATAAAAATGCCTGTGAATTACACAAAGCCGAAAAACATAACTTAGAATCAAAAATAGATCGCAAATGCCCCTTTTGTCCTAACATGCTCGACTTGTATTCCATAACGGCTCACTTCCAGAAACACAAAAGAGATAAACTTAAAGCTTTACCTATTCAAAATGATTATAAAGTAATTAAAAATGCGAAGACGCATTTTGCTCTTGGATATAAATTACCAAAAAAACTTCAATGTTCGCAGTGCAATAAACTGTTTAGAAAACCATTTAGTTTGGCACAACATCAGCTGACTCATCCAAAGATGAATATTTCAGATTCATCTATGTTAAGTAGTATGCAACCATCTACATCGACATCCATGTCTTATGTACAATCTTTAAATTCATATCTACCACAACCAGAGTGTAATGATTGCAATAAAACATTTTTGTCCGTAGAAGCTCTAAATAAACATAAGAAAATTCATTACTTAAGCAGTGAAATGACCAGAATTACAGCTGGACAGTCAGCCGAGCATAAGAAGGATACTTATTTAGCAATTAATATGCGTAGAAGTACAACTGATGAAGACTTAAACTATCCTTCCCAAACTCCGTCAACATTTGTTCAAAGAAAAGATTCATATTCAAGTGGCGAAATCCTAGACAAGCAGTCATTTTTGGGAACAAGTGTTAGAGAAGCTCAAACTGGCTATCATTTACATGAGGTGTCGCCTCAACATCTACAATATTCATATGTTTCTACGCGTGATCGTTCACCAACTTCTTCAGGGCAAGAAAGTGATCCACACTGGACAAGAACTGCTTATGGTACTACCTCCAAAGGACACGAAGATGGAGATGAGTTTAATAGTGCTTACATCAGGGACTCTTCTCCCTATCCTGTTGAGACATATCAAGACCATGATCCACAAGAATCTTCTATTAGTGGTGCTTACCCAGATTACAATATTGAAAATCAACACAGTTCAAGACACTCTTCGACTTCTCGAAAAAGGTCCATATCCGAATCTGAAGAGTTTCAACATCTTACTTTTAAAGGTCAGTCAGCTATTCAAGGTTCTTTTTCTAGAAAATGTAGATCAAGATCAAGAGAATTTCAACAGCCTAATTATGAATATCAACTTAATGAACGTAGTGATAGACGAATACCTTCTCCTACTCCTTCCAGGAAATCCGGATCAATAGCATCAAGAGAGTTTCAACCACTTAGCTCTAATTATAAAGAACATCCAGGTAAAAGTAGTGATCAACGAAAACCTTCTCCAACTCCTTCAAGAAAACCCGAGTCAATATTATCAAGAGAGATTCAACCAGCTAATTATGATTATGAAGATTATCTAAGTAAACGTAGTCATCGACCAACACCTTCTCCATCTTTTTTGAGGAGACCCGGGTCGATATCATCAAGAGAGATTCAATCAGCTAATTATGATTATGAAGATCATCTAATTACTTGTAGTGGTCGACGAACACCATCTCCAACACCTTCGGGAAAACCTTGGTTGGCATCATTAAGAGAATTTCCATCACAAGATCATGATTTTAAAGATCAAGCCAGTGATCGTAGAGATCGACAAGCACAACCTCTATCTTCTTTAAAAAACTCGAATCAGTAACATCAAGAGAGTTGCCACAACCAAATTATAATTATGAAGATCAGCTAAGTAAACATAGTGAACGACCTCCAATTTCCTTAATTTGGAAGATCAATCCTTTTCAAGGGATTCTTCGACGCGTCCTTCGAGGCGTAGATCAAGATCTAGAGATTATCTACCACAAGAATCGTCTTACGTTGAACGTAGAATTAATCGTAATGAAAATGCTTCTTCCTCGAGGGTGGGAGAATATCACAGTTTTTCTAGTAATAATTGTTCTTCACGCGATAATTCTTCTTCTCGGGATAACCCTTATTTTCGTGATAACCGGTCTCTTGGTGACAACCGTTATTCCCGTGATAACCGTTCTTTTGGTGACAACCGTTATTCTCGTGATAGCCGTTCTTCTAATTATAACCTTGATTCTCTTGACAACCGTTCTTCTCGTGATAACCGTTTTTCTCGTGATAACTTTCCTTTACGTAATAACGGTTCTGGTAATAACCTTTATTCTCGCGATGGGAGACATAACCAACCTAATCAAGGCGGGCAATATGATGGTTATTTCGGTGTTTACAAAAAGAAATAAGATAAACGTGCTATAAAGTGATTGAGTGAATATTTTATTGGGCTTAGAAATAATTGTTTTAGTTTTTTTTGGAAAATTATCTTGTATCATGTGTTTTCCTTTATTTTTTTTCTAGAATATTTGTATTTTGTTGGTATTTTTCTAAACTTATTATAGTTATAGTTAAAATGTTTCAAGGTTAAAAAATTAGTATTCGGTAAATGTATTAATCATTTATGATGTATAATATACAGGGTGTTTTCTAAGAACGGTACGAAGGTATAATTTCTTATATTATATGAAAAACAAACTTTTTATAAACATATGTTGCTTTCTTACTGAGATACAAAGTGTTAAAAATTAAGGAAAAAATAAGTTTTTTTTTCTACATATTTTTAATATGCTTAGGCTGATTTACATAAAATTTGGTACATTTATTTCAAAGTAATAAGGCGCTTATTAAGCTCTAACCAGATTGTTATTATTGGGTCCAGTGGCGTCTCAGTGGGCACTGACTTTTTTGACATTTACAGCTTAATAAGCGCCTTATTACTTTAAATAAATGTACCAATTTTTATCCAAATCGGTCTAAGCATATTAAAAATATTTAGAAAAAACTTTATTTTTACCAATTTAAACGTCATGTATCTCAGAAATGAAGCAAGTCCGGACATATGTTTGAAGGAACATTTTTTTTTAACATAAGGAATCAAACCTTAAAGTTTCGTACAGTTGTTAAAAAACACCGTTTTCCGTTTCATTTCGTTTTATTCTACGTTCACTTTGTGCCAGTTCGATGCTATCAAATGATGCAAGAGTTGCCTATTATAATTTCGAGCTGACACAAAGTGTCTCATATTCGTTTTTTTTTTTAAATTTGCGTCTAGTATTTAAACATTACGTGTTAACTTAGGCCGTGTTTCCACAGGTCACTCTTTTAAGTTGATATGGACCACAAGAAGTGTTTCCATAGTAGCCAATCCGACCACAAAACTTTTAACCTTGTTGGAAAACGAAACTACAAGCTGGCGACAGTAGACCAACCACTTTTTGTGGTCCATATCAACTTCAAAAAGTGGCCCGTGGAAACACGACCTTAGGATTTCATAAATGGAGTTTAATGCCTAGTATAAAAGTAATTTAACAATCTAAGAGTAACTGTGGTTGTCAGCATATCATATTAAGGCAGCTTCTTAGTGTTAAGACCTGTTTTACAATACGAGTTGCTATCCTGACAGTAGATAGCTACTACCTTTGTGTAGTCACATAACAGTAGTTACTCACCTAGGCAGCTACGTGCAGTTTAGCATGCATGCTGCTGCAAGGAAGGCAAAGGCGGTTAAGAATAAAAGTATCGTGGTAACTTAAATACGAGGTTTTGACTCACTAGCACCTGACAGTAAATAGTATGCCGCAGTTACACAGTACAAGTAGCTGCACTGCAGTAACTGCCTAGGCCAGTCCGGATGCTAACTCGCAAAATGTAAACAGGCCTTTAGCTTCTTTAAATTTTCGTTAAACATTTTTAGAATAGTTTAGGTATTCTAGTATTTGTGGTTAAATAAAAAATCTTCATTAACGCTTTGATTTTTATTAGAAAAAAATATTTGTCGTCCAAACACTATTGATTTTGTTAACTTATAATCAGTGGCCCAATTAAAGTAAGAAAAACCTTTTCTTATTATACAGAGTGTTCACAATGTTGTGTCCTTAAGTCTAAGAGCTTAAAGAACTCATAAAAAACCGATTTTCAGTCGCGTCCTTTAAGGGCACATATCTCTTTAAAGAAGAGTTTTTCTTAAAAAATTGTAAAGGAACTTGTTATTATTATATTTTTATCTGTTCCATATAAATCCGAGACATTGCCCACATATTTAACAAAGTATTACCTTTATTGGTTTCATTCGATGAAAATTTTTACTGAATTTTTTAAAGTAAATGAAAAAATTTTCTTGCTTTTAAAAAATTATGGTACTTGAATATATGAGAAAATATTGTGCACTGTTAATTTTTTTGGGAATATTTTTTATTTTGTTGTTAAAAATTTACATCTTGGTAATTGTTAAAGTTTTCTTACCATGATGTAGGGTTTAACTTTCCTAGACTTTCTGTTTTGTTTTTATAGAGATTTTTATTTTAATTTTTTTCATTGTTTTGCCATTTTTCCAGCATCTACTGTTGTCCATAAAAGTAAGAAATGTGTTTTGACGGGTTAAATGTTTTTATTTTTGTGTGGGAAATGAAAATTTTTGTTATTTCTTGTTAGTAACAAAAATGGACTGATGGACTAATTTTAAAAAAGAAACATTTTTATTTTTAATTATACTAAGACTAAATTTCTTAAATTAGAATTATTAGTCAGTTTTTTTCTTATTGTAGAAATAATTGGTGTTTTTTAGCTGGGTAATTATTTGAAAGGATATATTTTGTTATAAAACAACTATGGTTTTATTTTATTAAGCACAAAATGCCTTACATTATGTGTAAATGTAAGCAGGGTCTACTTTAGATTCCATTTTCAACTTTTGAATCTTGATTTGTACAGACACTGCGTTTAGTTCAACACATATTTTATAAACGCTTACCTAAATATATTTTTTTTAGGCTTGTGGAAGAAATTACTGGTGGTTCTGTACCAAATGATAATGATAAAACTGATGGGCATCAACCAGATAAAACTCCTGATGTTATTGTTGTTCAAGTAACTTCTAACACTGCAAATATGACTACAAATGCTAAAAAAGATGAAAAAGTAGTTGCAGCCGAAAATAATAAAACAAAACAGCTCGTAACTAAACTTTATTGCAATAAATGTGGAGAGTTATTCAACAATTTCGAAGACCTAATGCGTCATATCTTTTTCCCAACAAAGGAAGAACACTTTTTCCGATGTAATTGTTGTAAATATAACGTTGGAAATACTGTTATGGATCTTATTCAACATGCTACAGAATTCTGTGGGTTGGCGAACCATAGAAAAAACGAAGTCATTGCTTCTGAACAGTTTCCAAATACATACCGATATTATTGCGATATTTGTGGCAAAGGATACATTGGGTTAACTGCTTTACAGGATCATCAAAAATATCACAATAATGAGCTATTGTGTTGTAGTTTTTGCCCTAGAAATTTTGAAAGCTTTAGCAAGCTTTGGAAGCACTCCAGATTGCATACTGTAGATTTCAATGTTAAATTAACTTGCACTCTATGTTCACTACGTTTTTTTCCGTCGTTCCCTACCAACTACATTATTTCTTAGTTCACTCACAACTCATTCATATACCTTTTGAATGCTCCCTATGTCCCAGAGTCATTATAGACGATCCACATACATTCTTTCTTCATGTACAACAGCACGTCGCAGTGACAAAAGAGAAGATATTCCTAAAGATCAAATGCTTGGTGCTCTAGCTAAAAATACTTGCGAGGTATGTGCGGAAATTTTGGAAAATAAAAATGCCTGTGAATTACACAAAGCCGAAAAACATAACTTACAATCAAAAATAAATCGCAAATGCCCCCTTTGTCCTAACATGCTCGACTTGTATTCCATAATTGTTCACCTCAAGCAACACAGAAGAGATAAATTTAAAGCTGTACCTATTCAAAATGATTATAAAGAAATTAAAAATGCGAAGACGCATTTTGCTCTTGGATGTAAATTACCACAACAACTTAAATGTTTGCAGTGCAATAAACTGTTTAGAGAACCATTAAGTTTAAAACAGCATGAACTGACTCATGCGAATATGAATGTTTCAGATTTATCTATGTTAAGTAGTATGCAACCATCTACATCGACATCCATGTCTTATGTACAATCTTTAAATTCATATCTACCACAACCAGAGTGTAATGATTGCAATAAAACATTTTTGTCCGTAGAAGCTCTAAATGAACATAAGAAAATTCATTACTTAAGCAGTGAAATGACCATAATTACAGCTGGACATTCAGCCGAGCATAATAAGGATACTTATTTAGCAAATAATATGCATAGAACTACAACTGATATAGACTTAAACTACCTTTCACAAACCCCATCAACATTTGTTCCAAGAAAAAAGCCATATTCAAGTGGTGAAATCCTAGACAAGGAGTCATTTTTGGAAACGAGTGTTAGAGAAGATCAAACTGGTTATGGTTTACGTGAGCTGTCTCCTCAGCATCGACAATATCCATATGTTTCTACGCGTGATCGTCCACCAACATCTTCAGGGCAAGAAAGTGATCCACATTGGACAAGAATTAATCGTAATGAAAATGCTTCTTCCTCGAGGGTGGGAGAATATCAAAGTTTTTCTAGTAATAATTGTTCTTTACGCGATAATTCTTCTTCTCGGGATAACCCTTATTTTCGTGATAACTGGTCTCTTGGTGACAACCGTTATTCCCGTGATAACCGTTCTTTTGGTGACAACCGTTATTCTCGTGATAGCCGTTCTAATTATAACCTTGATTCTCTTGACAACCGTTCTTCTCGTGATAACCGTTTTTCTCGTGATAACTTTCCTTTACGTGATAACGGTTCTGGTGATAACCTTTATTCTCGCGATGGGAGACATAACCAACCTAATCAAGACGGGCAGTATGATGGTTATTTCGGTGTTTACAAAAAGAAATAAGATAAATGTGCTATAAAGTGATGAGTGAATATTTTATTGGGCTTAGAAATAATTGTTTTAGTTTTTTTGGAAAATTATCTTATATCAAGTTTTTTCTTTTATTTTTTTCTAGAATATTTGTATTTTGTTGGTATTTTTCTAAACTTATTATAGTTATAGTTAAAATGTTTCAAGGTTAAAAAATTAGTATTCGGTAAATGTATTAATCATTTATGGTGTATAATATACAGGCTGTTTTCTAAGAACGGTACGAAGGTATAATTTCTTATATTATATGAAAAACAAACTTTTTATAAACATAGGTTGCTTGCTTACTGAGATACAAAGTGTTAAAAATTAAGAAAAAAATAGTTTTTTTCTAAATATTTTTAATATGCTTAGGCCGATTTACATAAAATTTGGTACATTTATTTAAAGTAATAAGGCGCTTATTAAGCTCTAACCACATTGTTATTATTGGGTCCAGTGGCGTCTCAGTGGGCACTGACTTTTTTGACATTTACAGCTTAATAAGCGCCTTATTACTTTAAATAAATGTACCAATTTTTATCCAAATCGGTCTAAGCATATTAAAAATATTTAGAAAAAACTTTATTTTTACCAATTTAAACGTCATGTATCTCAGAAATGAAGCAAGTCCGGACATATGTTTGAAGGAACATTTTTTTTTAACATAAGGAATTAAACCTTGAAGTTTCGTACAGTTGTTAGAAAACACCCCGTATTCCGTTTCATTTCGTTTTATTCTACGTTCACTTTGTGCCAGTTCGATGCTATCAAATGATGCAAGAGTTGCCTATTATAATTTCGAGCTGACACAAAGTGTCTCATATTCTTTTTTTTTAATTTTCCTCTAGTATTTAAACATTACGTGTTAACTTAGGCCGTGTTTCCACAGGCCACTCTTTTAAGTTGATATGGACCACAAGAAGTGCTTCCATAGTAGCCAATCCAACCATAAAAATTTTAGCCTTGTTGGAAAACGGAACTACGAGCTGGCGACAGTAGACCAACCACTTTTTGTGGTCCATATCAACTTCAAAAAGAGGCCCGTGGAAACACGACCTTAGGATTTCATAAATGGAGTTTAATGCCTAGTATAAAAGTAATTTAACAATCTAAGAGTAACTGTGGTTGTCAGCGTATCATATTAAGGCAGCTTCTTAGTGTTAAGACCTGTTTTACAATACGAGTTGCTATCCTGACAGTAGATAGCTACTACCTTTGTGTAGTCACATAACAGTAGTTACTCACCTAGGCAGCTACGTGCAGTTTAGCATGCATGCTGCTGCAAGGAAGGCAAAAGGCGGTTAAGAATAAAAATATCATGGTAACTTAAATACGAGGTTTTGACTCACTAGCACCTGACAGTAAATAGTATGCCGCAGTTACACAGTACAAGTAGCTGCACTGCAGTAACTGCCTAGGCCAGTCCGGATGCTAACTCGCAAAATGTAAACATGCCTTTAGCTTCTTTAAATTTTCGTTAAACATTTTTAGAATAGGTTAGGTATTCTAGTATTTGTGGTTAAATAAAAATCTTCATTAACGCTTTGATTTTTATTAGAAAAAATATCGTTCAAAAACTATTGATTTTGTCAACATATAATCGGTGGCTTAAGTAAAGTAAGAGATTCTTTATTATTAAACTAAGTGTTCACAAAGTTGTGTCTTTCAGTTTAACAGCTTAAAGGAGCTTTTGTTCTTTATTTAGGGGTACTAATTTCTTCAAAATATTATTTTTTTGTTTAATTTTAGGTCCAGTACAAATTTTTCTGATGAAATTATTATTTTAAGTGATGATGACAATGATCAAGTAAATATGACTTCTGGCAAAAACGCAAAAATCGGTCAAACTCTAAAAAGACAAAGGCCCAGAAAAAGGAAAAACATCCAAAGGCCGAAAAAGTTGGTTACTGAATTCTATTGCAATAAGTGTGGTGTTAAATTTGATAATTTTGAAAAACTCCATAACCATATTTTTACCTCCTTGGAAAAAGCTCACCATTTTAGCTGTTTGAAATGTCTGCGTCCGGTTGGAAACATTTTTTGGCAATACTTGAAACATTCTGTAAATTGCATAACTAGTGCATCACTAGATAGGCTAGAAAAGGAATATTCTAAAAACATTCAAATAATTTTCTGTACTATTGTGACTGTTGTGGTAAAGGTTTTAATCGTTTATCTTTCTATAAACCTCACCAAAAGTTAGCACATAAAAATGATCTTTTATGCTGCTCTGTATGTCCCGCAAAGTGTTCAAAGTTTTTTACACTTTTTCTCCATTTTCGAAAACACACATTTTTAAATAACTTAAAGATAACTTGCCAACATTGTGGTTTAGATTTTTTTGAACTAAACCCGTATACTCTGCACCATGTTGTGGTTCATTCTCAAATTGAAAATATACCATATTGTTGTTCGTTGTGCCAAAAATCATCGTTGAAGATAAGGAAGAATACATTAGCCATGTTCAAAGTCATGGTATAATTCCTTATAACGATAATATCTCAGCTACAGAGAAAAAGTCTACTTGCGAAATTTGTTCTGAAATAGTTTTTAAACATAATTTGGATCAACATAAGAAAAATGTTCATCAAATTGAGGTACCAGTACAAATGATCACATGTCAGTTGTGTTTCAAATATGTTTCCCCTTCTTGTATACTTGAGCATACAAAAAGCTGCAAAAAAAGAAAACCAATAAATTACATTTAAAAGAGCAACTCAACCAAGCTAATAGTAGCGAATTATCGGCACTTAGATCAGCAAAGGAAACTTATTTGTGCATGGTATGTCGAAGAATGTTTTCGACAGAAAAAGACTTACGTTCCCACATTATGAGTCATGTAAGATAAATTTTCCAAAGTATTGTGTACAGTTATCCACTATTTTTAATTTAGTGGAAAGAGTGGAAATCTCAAATTAATACTTATACAGTGAGTTCGTTTATTACTAATCTGTTACCTCGAAACGCCCGACTGTCAAATTTTCCGTTCGTTTAGTACATCTGTAAGCTTGACTAGATCTGCTCTGTGTTCGATAATTGAAGATCTGAATGCTCGGAGCTAGCTCGGATCGCCTCAAGTCAAATCGCCGAGCGGACAGATCTAAAAATTTTTATGTCAAAAATAGAAAACGCAAAATCAGGTACATTTATAGGTTGGAAAACAAGAAATTTCAAAATATTGTAATTTTTTTAAAAAGACATGGAATCAGAAGATTTAGTTGGTTGTTTACTGTAATCTTGTAAAATTTGCGAATTTGTTTGCATTAATCCCGAAGATATGACAGATCACGTAAATGGCCATTCATTCGCAAGTAGGTCGAACTGTTCGTTAACTGCTATCAGCTCTGTTAGCTCTTAAGGGACGTGACTTTGTCTCTGCATCTGCTCCTTCTGCTAGCCATTTCTTAAACGAACTCACTACATAACCTTAAAAGTCACTAAGCTCAAATCCATTCTTTTAGTTTTTTATTTTTGTCCCAGGGCTCATGGCGAGCAGAATTTCTATTTTTTTACGTTACCGACCTTTTCTCTTCTACAATTAATCCCATTTACAATTTTGCTGACAAGGAGTAGTCTTTATTCTTATGATGATGCGCTATGTTTAGTATTAGGTTTTTATGTTTTTTTTTTAAATTTTGTAATTACAATTATTCTTTAAACATTAAAAATTGTTTGTTATTTTCCTTACAATATACAGGGTGTCTTAAAATACGTAGGCAATTTTCTTCATATAGAAAGAAAAAAACAATATGACAAATTTCTATACATTTTTTTATAGTCCATCTTTACAGCCTAAGCGTCTTAATTTTCGAACTAGAGGATGTTTAAATTTTAATGAACTGATGTTTTTATGATAATTTTTATACCAACTAAAATATTTATAGAAAATTTGGAAAAAAATTTGTACGCATCAAAGAAAGAACATTTTTTGATGCCAAAAGCAAATATGTGTTTTAAAACCTTAAAAATAAATTGGGGCTTTAAAAACTTACACAGGTTACTTACTATCCTAAAATCAGCAATCCTGTTTGCTGACCTTTAAAATACTATTACTATTATTGTCATCGAGTTAATGCGTTATTATTAGAATATTTGAGTTTATGTTTATTATTGGAATTTTACGCTTATGTTTATTATTAGAATTTTAGGTTTATGTTTATTATTAGACTTTTTAGGTTTATGTTTATTATTAACATTTTTGTTATTTTTTTAAAGTTACAATTACATTTATTTATAAAACATTTATTATTTTGTATTATTTTCTTTTCAATATACAGGATGTTCCAATTAATTTATCTACGAAATATGTTCGCCTCTGTACAGGGTTTTCATTTATATTTTGCCACCCATTTTTAACTATAACCAAGAGGGATAGAAGAAAACGTCCTGGATAAAAGTTTTATACTTTTTTACGTATTATCTTTTGATTATAAAAAAAAGAAACAAATGAACATCAAAAACTTAAGAAAAATAAGGAGGTGAACTTTTTTAAATTCCCAAATAATATATATATATATATATATATATATATATATATATATATATATATATATATATATATATATATATATATGTATATATATAAAAAATATTCAAAACCAGGAGGTTAATGGGGATGCAGTCATAAAAAAATAATGGCCAGTTTTACAGGTGAATTCTTTATTGAATTTGTCAAGCTTTCGAATGCAGATTGCTTCCTTCCTCAGGACATCTACAAAAACAATTTTAGGTTTTACAAATTATCCCTAAAATATGTTATTTAAAGTTATCTTACCAATGCGAATTTCTGAATTAGACAGGAGATTCAAATCAAAACATGGCAGAAACATCTTAATCAAAGGTTAGACATGAGGTGTTAGTTTACCTAATTTTACAAATTAAATACTCTAATTACATGGGGAAAATCTTATGAAAAACGATTTTCTTTGTTACATGGCTGGAAAAAAAAAACCGAAAAACCTAACGGTCTTAACGTCAGAAAAACTCTTTTATAACCACTGCTTGACACCACCAAGTGTCATCTGTCACCTGTACGTCCCAGCGGTGTCAACTAGCCATTATTTTTTATGACTGCATCCCCAATAACCTCCTGGTTTTGAATATTTTTTTAACTAGTCAGTCACGACTACTCCCACCTTTGTTTATATATATATATATATATATATATATATATATATATATATATATATATATTTAATAGTTTTTGAAATATAAACACTTAAATCTCAAAAAAGTACATAATTCCATTATACCTACCTACGGCACTAAGCTGAGACTGTAGATGTAATTGAAATTATATCAGATTTAAATGGCCATATTTCCAAAACTATTAAAGATAGATATATCAAATGTGGTATTTTTGTAAAGCTTTTTAAAAGATCTTTTTATTAGTGATATAATGTACAGGTTGTTTATAAAAAAAAGTTTACCTTTTCATTTTTCTTAAGTTTGTGATGTTCATTTGTTTCTTTTTTCTTGCCCAAAAGATAATAAATAAAAAAGTATAAAACCTTTATACAAGACGTTTTTTTTTCCTATCTTTCCTGGTTAAACCTAAAAGTGGGTGGTAAAATTTAAATGAAAACCCTGTAGATACAAAAGTTAACTTTAAATAAAAAATGTTCGTTTGGACAGACATTTTTAGTGACATATTAGATAATATACAAGGTGTCTCAAAAACAAAATTTTCGTTATCAAGTAGGTTTTTTTAAATGAAGCACCCTATATATTTTAATAAATTTTCATTGTTTATTAAATTCTACATCAAAAATGTATAATACACTATATAAACGTCAATATTTTTGCTGGTATTTGAGATATCTACATCATGTTGATATACTCATTAACGGTAAAAATAAAGAAAATAATATTTTGGTTTAAATTATTTTTAAATGCTAATACATGTTTTATATTATTTGTCACTCTCCAAGTGACAAATAATATTAAAACATGTTATTAATTAATTACCTTCCATGGTAAAAACTACTAGGTAATAGGTATGACAGCTGTTTAGTTTATTTTAGATACTTATCTAACCTAATATTCAGCCATAATCGACGCTGTTGTGTGTCGTAGATTAAAGGGTTTTAAATTTCCTTTTTAAGTTACATTTTATAGTTTTTTAAAATCGGTAAAGTAGTTTCCGAGAAAATACCAAGTGTTGCTAGTCGATGTCTCACCTCAACCCCTACTTCTTTATTTTTTTTAATGAGACACTCGATATACTGGTTAAGCAAATCGGTATTGGAATAGGTTCGCAAGATTATTTAAATACGCTTTCACAGCAGCTGTTACCTCTTTGTTTAATAAAAATTGTTTTCAACGCATACATTTTGTTAAATATTAGAACAGCTAGAAGTTAAAAGGATTTAAATCTGACAAAAAAAAATAAAGAAATGGTTGATTGAATTCATTTTTTTACCTTAATTAATATTGTAGATATTTTTAGCTATTTAAACAAACAGAATTTAGTTAAGGGTAATATAAATAACTCATAAAACCTTTACTTAATATACTTTTTTTTTAGGTCTCTGCCCAAATGTGGTGATGGAGTTGATGTCCTTAGTAAAAAAGACAAAAAGACTGTGGCGAATAAAGACGTTGATAAGAAAAATAATGAAGGACCCATTTTAAATGCAGGAACAAAATTATATAATTTGATAAAAAGTAAAACAATAATTGGCAAAAACAACAAAGCAAACGTAAGTAATAACAGTGGAAAAAAACCTTTTTCTTCGATAACAAATAAAACATTAATTTCGAGTATCGATAAAGGAAAAAACGCTATTGAAGCCAAAGCTAAAAGTGAAAAGAAACCTGATTCTGCAGCAACAAATAAAAAGAAGATATAAAAACTGATAAGGAAAAAACATCTACCGAGAGTGTAAAATCACTGTTAAGTAAGGATAAAGGGAAACAGGTTATTGAAGCTAAAGCTGAAAGTGAAAAGAAACCTGATGTGACAGTGACAAATAAAAAAGAAGATACAAAAACTGATAAAGATAAAATGTCTGCTAAAAGCAGTGCTCAAGGTACCAAAAGCGCTGATCCTCCGATAAAACTAAATCTAGTGGATAAAACAAAAGACAAAAATAAAAAAATTGGTGCTGTTAAAGTTGACAGTGGTCAGGGTCATTTCCAATTAGGAAATAAAAAGAACTTGTAAAAAATGATAAAGAACAAGGTAATGTAATATTGGTTTCTTCGGATGAAGATACAGGCGCTGAAACAACATTTGTTACGAAACTGTACTGTAATAAATGTGGTGATCTTTTTAACAATATTGAAGATCTACATCGTCACATTTTTAAAAATTCAGAAGATCATATTTATTCCTGCGAGAAATGCGATAGAGAAGTCGGGTATTCTCTGACGTGCGTTAGAGATCATATGAAAGACTGTAAAGAAACTAAAATCAAAAAGAAATTTAGACAACTTGAATTGTCGTACCGTTGTGAACGGTGTAGCAAAAGTTTTGTTTACTTAGCAGGACTAAACAAGCATTATGATACACACGAAAATGAACTAATTTGCTGTAATTTATGTACCAAAAAATTTAAGACTTTTGATGAAATAATGGTTCATTTTAGGGCTCATACACTTGTGAACAACATAGATTTGACGTGTGGACTTTGTCAAAAGCACTTTTACGCTGCGTATCCGTATAAAATGCATTATTGTCTTGCTCATTCAGTTTTCGATAATATCTCCTATAAATGTATTTTATGCCCAGAAGTTTTTCAAAGTGATCAAGATTTTGTTTGGCATGTACAAGGTCATACGCACATTGTTACGAAAAAAATATGAATCGTGAACGACCTGCTACAGATGTATCTTTACTTACATGTGAAATCTGCGCCAAGTATTTTGATACGCTTGACACTAGCAAAGATCACAAAAGCCACATTCACAATATAAAGGTGTTAGGGAGTGCAAAAAAAAAATGTTCCGTTTGTAATTATAGTTCCAAGGCTTTAAGAATGCCTAATCACATGTTGAAACACAAAAGTAACTTACAGTGTAATTTTTGTCAAAAAGGATTTATTACAGAACAACCTTTGCATGACCATATATCACGTTGCAAAAATAAAGAACAAGTTAAGGCAGTAGAAATTACCAAGGAGAGCGAAAAAACAAAACCCCGCCATTATTGTCAATCAATTGTAAAATCAACGAACCAATCCAACCAGTAGATACCTAACCAACAGGACCAGAAGCCGAAACCTCAGCCATTAATGTCAGTAAATGTTAAAATTAACGAACAATTAAAGCTAGCAAGTACAAGTCAACATGGGCAAAAACCAAAACCTCCGCCCTTAATGTCGGCAAAAATTCCGACATTTTTAGAGCCATTCGGTCAAGCGAAATGTGACGATTGTGGTAAAACCTTTATGTCTCAGTTTGCTTTAATGGAGCATAGGAAGAGCCACATGGAGTCTACTACAGAGTCTCTACAGTGGTCTCCATTTCAGTCGGAATTTACACCCCCGGCATTAAAATATTCCCCAAATTTGAAATCAGATCGTCAAAAAGAATTTTCATTACAATCCGAAAAGAAGATACCTTGGGAAGATCAATATTCAGAGGCAAAAGCAAAATTCTTACAAAATGAAAAGGCTAAACCTTGGACCACCAAATATTTAGATTCTGAATTGTCAACGCCCTGGAAAGACCGAAATCCAGATTCATTGGAATTTGAAAAGTCAAAGCCTTGGACAAGTAAACAGCCAGATTCAATGCCATTTGAAATGTCAGAACCATGGAAAATCCAAAATACAGATTTTCTACAAAAAGAAAAGCCAAAACCTTGGGTTACCAAACAGTCAGATTCTGTAGCACAGAAAATGTCAACGCCATGGAAAATCCAAAATCCAGATTTATTTGAAAATCCAAAGCAGCTTGCATGGAAAATCCGAAATCCAGATTTGCTACGAAATGAAAAACCAAAGCCTTGGGCTCCGAAAACGTCTGATTCAGTAGCACTTGAAATATCAAAATCTTGGGTAACTGAGCAGCCAGGTTCAATAGCATATAAAATGCCAGAACCATGGGCAATCGAAAAAAATCCAGGTTCGCTACGAATTGAGAAGCCAAAGCCTTGGGTACCTGATCAGTCAGATTCAATTGCATACGAAATGTCAGAACCATGGGAAATCCGAAATCCAGATTCGCTACAAAATGAAAAGCCAAAGCCTTGGGCTCCGAAAACGTCTGAGTCAGTAGCTCTTGAACTATCAAAATCTTGGGAAAGCAAATCACTAGATATATGGTCAAACCAAAGGTCAAGGTCTCCACAAAGGCTAACAGATAAAGACGTTAGAAGACCCCCACTTTTATTGGACACACCTCGATTGGACAAAGACGATAAAACAAAAGAAATACGTCTATTTGATAGAAGGCCACAAAAAAACCTCTAGAACAACCAAGTTCCAAAAACCCACAACAAAAAGTAACTCCATGGCTAACTTCAGATGACTCTGAAACTAAACTTTTTGAAAGACGGGCGAGATCTCCTCAAATGAGAAGGTCTGGCAAGGATAGAAGTCGATCACCCTTGTCCAAAGATACGTCTACCAGAGGAAATATAGATGAGAAACGATTTTCTTATGAGCCACCTTCTGAAAATCGTTCATCGTCGTCAATATCGGACGTGCAAAAAGCAAGAGAAAAGCTGAAATACGCTTTTTCGACTAATTCATCTTTAAATACAGAGATGACGCTTCACAATATCGCTCCATTCAAGGATACAAAACATACACCTTGGCTAAGCCAAGAAGTAGCATCTTTGGTAGCTCCTTGTACTGAAAGTCGATCAAGATCTCCAGATAAAAGTTATAATAACCGCTCACGTTCCTCTCACAGAAAAAGTTTTAGAGATAAACATCAAGAGAACCTCTTTTTACCAATCGATCACCATCACCTACTAAAGCCGTTGCAGATCCTCCAAAAGGACTTGTTTATGAACCACCACCTAAGACAAAGTCTTCGGAATTTCCTGCTTACCATGACAGACACTCTGAGCAGAGTTCTAGTAGATATTACAACGATCAGCCGTTGGTAGGGAATCTTCCAACTCCCATATATATTCGGAGATCAAAGGGTCAGGATGAACAGAGTGACAGTTATTCTGCCTCTGGAACCTTTAAACCTAGGAAAAATGTACATTATCCTTCTCCGTGGGAATAAAGTAACCGTAATTTAATGCATTATGGGAATGTTTAGTAGAAGTTATTAAAGTGTTTAGGCTATTGATTATGTATTTTAAAAATGAACTACAAGGTTAAAGGGGTTATATTATTTCATACGGTCCATGGACCCACAACACTTACTTAAAAAACCGCGGACTGCTACCATTTAAAGGGGTGCGTTTTTGAGAACGGGGTGAAAACCGCCCCTTTTCAGTGTTTTTAAGGTTGGCTCGAAAACTATGCACTTTTTCCAGGTAATGGTCAACAGAAAAGTTGTAGAAAATTAAATTTTCCTTCGAATAACGCTTTTAAAATTTAAAAAAAAAGTTATTTTTGACAAAAATATGCTTAAAAGCAAAGCAAAAAAAAACACGACAAATGTATGTATTTTGCCCTATAACTTTTTCCATGGGGGTTTAGGTATAGGCAATAGTATATTCAATTAAAAGAGAAAACAATTATCTTTAAAATGGTATATCGTACGAGGTTTTAAGACTATTAATAAGTAAGATATGGTTTTTTAAGTTTTACTACTTTCAACGGTGTCTAACCTTCACGTATAAATTTTTAATTTCTCATTATAACTTTTTCCGTCTACATTTGGGTACATATAATCATAGAGTAAGGAAATTATAAGAGTTATCATGGAATAGCCGATTTAAGGACAGGTCATGCGAAAACTCCCAATATAATTTTATTCGTTTCTCGTTGAAATACCGCCAGTTAGTCATTTCAGTAAGCTTACGTGTCTCCCCACCGCTGATGTTACACGAGGCGAGGCTTCAACCGACGCATTTAAAGTGTAAACTGGAAAAATGACAAGCCTGCCGCCAGGCAGCGCTGAGCCTGCCGCAAAAGCGATACGAAAATTTGAGCATGCCATGGTTTCTCTTATCCGTAGGTATATTACTTTATGATATAATGTAAAAAGCCTATTTCCTTGTCTTAAAAATGGTGTATTGTAAAAAATGCTGAGGTTAATTCTAAACAAAATATGGTTAGTCAAAGTGTCATACTGCAACGATTTTCCATAAATTTTACGTAATTTTTTTAATTTCTCAATATGGCAAAACTAGAAAATCGTTTCCGAATACTATAAACACTAAAGACTTTCTCGTCATTTTATAAGGAAAGGGTGGAGGTTCTGTTTCTATGAACCAATGCCGATACCAAACCACCATGGAAAAAGTTTAAGGGGAAAAATAAAAAAAAAAACGCGTCTCTTTGTTTTTTTTGCTTCGTTTTTAAGCATATTTTTGTTAAAGAAGCATATAATTCAATGAAAAATTTTATTTCCTACAACTTTTTATTGACTACTGCCTGGAAAAAGTGCGTAGTTTTCGACCTAACCTTAAAAAACTGAAGAGGGTCTGTTTTCACTCCGTTTTCAAAAACGCGCCCATTCAAATGATAGCACTCTGCGGTTTTTTAATAGATGGAGGTCCATTGACCATATGAAATAATTAAACTCCTTTAATGTTGTAGTTCCTTTTTACCCCCTTTTTGTACATAATCAGCCTATGTAGGGATTAAGTTAAACCTATTACTTGGAATGTATAGTATCGTACATAAAAAATTGTTTTAGTTGTGGTGTAAAAAAGTATTTTTGTTTTCTGTAAACAATTGTGCCTATCGAAAAGCAACAAAAATATTTCTTGTTAGTAACCAAAGTCGGTCTATATAGGGTCACGACATTCGGCCATATTGCTTTGACGTGTTATGACGTCACATCTTCCATTTTTCGGCCATGTTGTTCAGTGCCGGAGATATACACTTTATTGTATTATTAGAACAACCGTTTACACAACAGTTTTTAATTATTATTAAGTTGTAAATTCTTTTACTTTAAATAAAAAACATTTAGAATTACATCTTTCAACAAATATCACTTCCAAAACAATGCAAAATGAAATGCGCAAATTCTAGACACCACTGGATTGATCATCAGATTTGATTTTACCCAGTCTTGCCAACTTTTCTCCGTGGAGTGCCCTTCCTTGCGTCCCCGACCTCGAACCGCCTAAAAGTTGAGGATATGTCGCAACCATATAAATATAAACTAACCTTGGTTAGTGACACGGTTATTTCAAGGGCACAATTAGTTACCGAAAAATTTTCCTTAAATATAGTTTGTGTACGTAAGGCGTTCATATGGGAAACTTTTTATTACTAATTTTATAAAAAGTTCTGGTTGGTTCAAAACCTAAAAAGCAACCATCATCAATAGTAAATTACCTGTAATTTTGCTTAAATATATAATTACAATAAAAAGATGTTTAGAATGAAAAATTACTTTCAAATGTGCAATTTTGTTTATTAACAAAAAAAAATTAATAAATTTTTTCAGCGATAATTTTGAGATTATAAATTTTATAGAACGATTTTAAATAAACATTTTTAATTTAGTGTTATTAAAATAAAAAGAATGTACAATGCACTAATGTACAAAATTTAAATTTTCTTGATTTTAGCAGAAAAAAAATATATTTTTCTGAATAAACAAAATTGCATATTTAGAAGTAATTTTTAATTCTTAACAACTTTTTTTAAACAATTTTCGATATTAGCAAAAATACAGGTATACAGTTTACTCTTGACCAAAAATTACAATTTTGGCGAAATCTCGTAGATAACTGACACTGAATTTGATATCTACATAATTGTGTTTTAGGTTTTTGACCATGCACAACTTTTAATAAAAATATTTTTTTCGTAAAATTAATAATAAAAAAGTTTTGCCGCCAACATATGTAGAGTGTGGACACCATGTATTTACTTACAAAAATAACTAATTATTGAATATACAGGGTGTTTTCCAATTGCGGTAAGAAAATGTAAGGGCATATTTCCGAGCCAATTTTATGAAAAAAGTTTATATACAGGGTGTTCATTTAAAAACTTTCCACTCAAGTTATCTTCGAAACGAGACAGATTTGAGAAAATCGCCGAAACACGTCAAGATATTTATTGAGGGGGAACGTTTTTACAAAAAATTGGACGGCGCCCCTTTAACCCTTAACCACCAGGGCCACCACCCCAAAATTCTTAAATGAGAAGGCGGGTCGAGTGATACATCATTTTAAAGCTCCTGACGAGTACTTTATAACCCTAGAATATGAAGTCAATATCTTCACCTATTACAAAATGGCGGTACTTTAAAAATTACCTAAATACCTGATTTGGATGGCCATATTTCCGAAACTAATAAAGTTAGATGTACTTAATGTGGTATTTTCTTAAAGCTCATTTAAAGATCTTTTTAATGGTAAAATAATATACAGGGTTCTTAAATAAAAAAATATGTACTTTTTCTTCTACTCTGTATATTACTACCAGTATCACCATTAAAAGACCTTTAAAAGAGCTTTAAGAAAACACCACATTAGGTACATCTAACTTTATTAGTTTCGGAATATGCCATCCAAATCAGGTATTTACGTAATTTTTAAAGTACCGCCATTTTGTAATAGGTGAAGATATTGACTTCATATTCTAGGGTTATAAAGTACTCGTCAGGAGCTTTAAAATGATGTATCACTCGACCCGCCTTCTCATTTAAGAATTTTGGGGTGGTGGCCCTGGTGGTTAAGGGGTTAAAGGGGCATCGTCCAATTTTTTGTAAAAACGTTCCCCTCAATAAATATCTTGACGATTTTCGGCGATTTTCTCAAATCTGTCTCGTTTCGAAGATAACTTGAGTGAAAAGTTTTTAAACGAACACCCTGTATATAGGTTTGGAAATGCTTTGTTTTTAAGATAGAGGGTGTTAAACTTTAAAAAGAAAATCGGCTTTTAATAATACCTTAAGTATGCCTTATCCGATTTTAATAAAATTATGCTGTGGCATTTGTTAAAAAGAAAATTAATTTAGCCCTAAATTAATTTTAATTACTGAAACCAGTGGCGGCGTGTATCGCATCTTAGCCAATATTTTTGACAAAAAATGTACGGCACTGAATTGTTTACAACTTTTATATTTTTTCCGGATGAAACACCTAAAAATTCAATTTTTTGTATTCTCATATTTTTAGGTAGCTTGCTTAGTTTTCCAGAAAAATAAATAAAATCCACCAAACTGCATAATCCTGGACCTGGGGTATGTTTTTCTTTTAAAAATTAAGTGTTATAACTTTTTATTAGCACTTATGTAATACACAACAACAAATGCCTTTTTAAATAACGTTTATATCTAGTTTAACAAATTTTACAAAAAAAAGTGTTTTAGGAATTTTTAGGTATCTTGAGAACGAAAAATTTTCGGACCCATGTTTATATAAACCTTCTTTATTAAAGTTGCTCAGAAATACGCCCTTAAATTTTCTTATCGCTGTAAGGAAACACCCTGTATATCAACTTTCTTTTCAATACCCTCTATTTAAAAAAAAATATTCAGTTTTTATTAGAATATGGAATAGTGTTTTTGTGTTATAATAATTATAATAATAAAGTTCAATATGTATGTAAAAGTTAGTTTTATATTTTTTCCACCAACCCCAAAGTACCACTTTATCCTTATACAGGGTGGCTCCACCATATTCGACACGGTCTGTAGCGGGATAACCATGGGGTTTTTAAAAAAGTAAATACTGGAACATATACAGGTCGGATAAGACCACAGTATGAAATTATTTTAGGCTATACAGGGTGTCTCAAAAAGTGTGACGTATCAAAATTACATTTTTTTAAATAGAACACCCTCTATTTTATGACGGTTTTAGATTCTACTTTAAAAAATAACTCAAGTTTGTTTATAGTACTAAGTGGCTAATTTTATTTGTTTTTGTGATATTTGATTTTTTTGAAAAATGCAGAGGTAAAATTAAATTGATTTTACTTTTAACACTTTTAACACTTGAAACTTTAAAATGTGTAACAAGATTAGAAAAAGTATGCCATATCATACGTAGGTCAAAGCAAGATCAAATATTGTACATGGTGAAAAAATAATTTCAATTTTTCAGAAAATCAAATAGCCATATCTCTCTTATTTTAAATGGAACACCCTATATTTTTTACGTCACATGATAAAAATAAAATAGTCTTTCAAATGGTGTATAGGTTGCCTATACCTATCTTTTGTGCTTTTTAGTAAAATCTGTTTTTACAAATTTTTAGTCCAAATGTTTATTTAAATTAAAGTTGGCTGTGACATAGCAGCCATTAATATTTTTCTTAAGAAAATAACAACGACCATCTATTGATTACTAGTGTTTTTTAGTCAGTTTGAAAAATTCAATGATTTTAAATAAAAACCCTTCTTCTACAACAACAAGATGATATAATACTGGTAGGATGTGAAAAATGGTTTACTTTAGTCTATAAAGTTAATCTTGAAAAATATTCCAGGAGAAACCATCTGATAACCTTTTTTTTTTCACTCTTTCAGGGTCATCCACCCAGGTCCGACGACCGCCCCCTAGGTGGTGCACTGCAGCCTGAAGGCTTATTGTACCTTGACCCTACTCCTTCTCATTCCACACCATTCATTCCATAACTTGGATGGTTGTTGCTCGGTCCGCATCCCCAAGTAGAACACCGTGTGCTGCTGCCCGAAACACCGCTGTCGCCGGACACCCATCAAATTATGGGCGCGCATTTCACTGCTTAACTCCGGTGATCGACGCTCGCCGATACAGCCGAAGCCGCCACAAGCGCGCCTATCTGATAACCTTAATAGTTGCTTTAAAAATTTGACAAAGTGATTATGGATAATGGAAGAAACGAGTTATAGGTCACAGAATGTCGTCATAACCTGACCAGATGCGTTATTAGGATTGTTTAAAAACAAGTTTTATCATTACCACATTCAGCTGAAATAAGTGGTATCGGAGTAGCATAAGCAACTAAGGAATTTTTTTCTGTGAATTTTAAAAATAGTGGCAGATAATACAAAATCTTTTAATTTTGTGGTTTATCCAACAAATTTACATTTTGCAATAACGGCTTAGTAAATAGGCATAGCCTACTTACATTTGAATAGACATTTGGAATAAAAAATATGTTAAAACGGAATTTACTTAAAAAGTATAAAAGATAAGATATATAGGTAACCTATACACCATGTGTGTGTTCCATTTAAAATAAGGGAGATATTGCTATTTGACTTTCTAAAAAAATTAAAGTTATTTTTTGATCACCCTGTATAATTTATGATCTCGATATGACATACAATAAGCCAGACTTTTCCTAATCTTGTAACAAATTTTAAAGGTTAAAGGAGTTTATATTGCTAAAATAAAATTCAATTTAATTGCACCCCTGCATTTTGAAAAAAATCAAATATCTCAAAAACGAATAAAATTAGACACTTGGTACTATTAACAAACTTAAATTATTTTTTTATGTAGAATCTAAAACCGTCATAAAATATACCTAGGGTGCTTCATTTAAAAAAATATAACTTTGATACGTCACACTTTTGAGACATCCTGGGCCTTGGAGGCCTTATCCGACCTGTATATGTTTCAGTATTTACTTTTTTAAAAACCCCATGGTTATCCAGCTACAGACCGTGTCGAATGTGGTGGGTCACCCTGTATACGGAGAGCTGTGCTACGAAGAAATTAAAAATGATAAGGTACAGTAAAAATGATAACATGAAAACCTTCTTTATCTATTGTATAGCGCGTAGTGTCACACCCAGAAGTCGCTCCCGAGGCGGAACGCATGGCGGGCGTCCAAACGTGTAAATCTTCTAACATGAATAAAATCAAAGGTGCTAACTATATAGTTTTCAGTTCAAAAACTTGCCCAAATTTAATTAGCTTTTCTATACTAACTCAGAACTGCACCTTGTCATTCAATTTTTTATGTTTTACCCATCTATTATTGATTTGTAATACCTTAGAAACGCAATATGTTATGGTAGCAATAATACCTGCTATGACACCTAGCGCATTATAAGCGGGCATTAATAATGCCCGCTTATAATGACCTAATGCGCTAATATGGAAGTTTTCATTGCTTATCCAATTTTATTTCTCTCACAATAAAGATCAAGTTTATACAAAAAAGATATGAGACGATGGTATTGCGAAATGTCTATATTTTCATAGACCATCAACGTATTGTATTTTTCCGACTAAAAATAATAAAGTTTGTTTAACATATGTATTAAAATAAAATCAATAACTTACCAGTTCCTGAAAATATGCCATTAAAGCGGTTTCGGTTATTTGAAGAATTGCGTTCGCATCTTTCCAAATACCAAATATGCCATACTCCCGATCATACTGTTTGCCTTGATTTAACTGGCAAAGATTTTCGGTCGCTTTTATGGCCTTTTCTCTTATATTTTGTGGAATTTCTTCCATTTTGAGCAAATCGTTAAATAAAAAATGCCAACTGACTAACTGATAGAAACATCAAAGTCAAACTTAACACCAGTCATTATCTACTTACGTATACAGGTACAGGTGCAACTTATTTTTTATATTGGAAATAAATAATGTAATTAGTCATTGAAAAACTCTTTTGGGTAAAACATAAAAGCATTGTATGCAACCACGGGTTTTACTGGACTATAATGCCCATCCGGTCAAAATCTAGCCCTCGGGCTATTTCGACCTTCAGGGCATTATAGTCCTAGTAACGCCCTATGATACATAAATAGCTATAATAATATATTTACAACTTGAATGACTTCTGGCGACGTATAAGCCTCGATCTAGACTTCTGGCAATAATTTTTACACTATTTCTTATGGTAAAAACTATAAAACTACAAATTTTCAAAGATGCACCCTATGATTTTATTCATGTTAAAATTTACACGTTAGGCCGCCTGCCCACGCGTCCAGCTTAGGGAGTGACTTCTGGGTGTGACACTACGCGCTATACAGTAGATAAGGAACGTTTTCATGTTATCATTTTTACTGCACCTTTTCATTTTCAATTTTCGTAATCCAGCTCTTAGACTATTACATTTTAATTTTTTATCACATTTTAAAAATTTTCGCCCATCATAGTCACGACAAAAAATTCTCATCAAAATGAATTTATTATATCTATAAGAAGTTTAGATATTGGTCTCTAAATTTTTTCAGAAGTAGTACAAAAAAATAAATGTCAAGTCACATAAAAGGTTATCAAATTTTTTATAGTTGTTGAAATATTGTTATTTTAAGTGATTTTTGTAACACCAAGATTCTCTTTAGTCTTTTAAACAGTACAGTAAATATGCTTCTAAAGCAGCATTCATTTGTTTTGATTTGTCGAGTGTTTTGACAGATTTTTCTAGTAGAAAATTTACAAAAAATCACTTAAAAA
This sequence comes from Listronotus bonariensis, assembly GCA_014170235.1. Classification (NCBI taxonomy): domain Eukaryota; kingdom Metazoa; phylum Arthropoda; class Insecta; order Coleoptera; family Curculionidae; genus Listronotus; species Listronotus bonariensis. Next base: position 243,224 of record JACEGR010000250.1, read on the forward strand.
TAACAATATTACAACAACTATAAAAAATTTGATAACCTTTTTATGTGACTTGATATTTATTTTTTTATACTACTTCTAAAAAATTTAAAGACCAATACTCTTTTTTATAGATACTTACAATAAATTAATTTTAATAAGATGTTTACATTTTCGTGACTAGAATGGCCAAAAGGGAGCTGACCCTCACCCACCTCTTGTCAAAATGATTTCTTAGGGTTAATATAAAATATTAAAGGTAAACAAACATCAATTTATTTAACTTACATACTTTTATTAAAAAAATTATTATTTTTAGGCCCACTAAATCACCCGAAGATGCTGTGATTATTCTAAGTGATGATGATGACGAAGACAGAAGTGAAAATTCTAAAAGTAATAGTGATAGTGATGAAGAAAATAATAGACGATATTTCAGTGATGACAAAAGTGACGATGACGTTGTATTCACGTCGAAAGTGACTATAAACCGACCCATGCAGTAGAAAATATACCCGGGGATGAAATAAATATTAAGGGAAAAAAATTAATAAAACAGTTGTACTGCAATAAGTGTGGTGACCGATTTAGCGATTTTGAAAATCTGCATAGACATATTTTTAATCCTCCCTCTAAAGGTCACTTGTTTTGTTGCGAAAAATGCCATATTAAAGTCGGGTTTAGTCTTGCACAGTTATCTGAACATATGAAAACATTTTGTCGAAAAGAAATAGAAAAAGATGACAATATGCTTGCTGAAGCATCTACAAATAAATTCAAGTATTATTGTGAGCGTTGCGGTAATTTTTTTAGGGCATACCAAGACTTAGTTAAACACTACAAGAGCCACGTAAACGAATTAATTTGTTGTTCTATATGTACAATTAGAACTACCTCGTTTGATAAAACTATGGCACATTTTAAAAGCCACACCATTGTTAATAACATTGAACTTACTTGTAAACATTGCAAAATGCGTTTTTTTGCTCTGCATCCATACCAGTTGCATCATTACCTCGTCCATTCCGTTTTCACCAATATTCGTTACAAATGTATCTTATGTCCTCAAATTTTTACCAACGATAAAGAATTTCTTTGGCATGTTCAAGGACATTCAAAAATTGTCCTTAAAGCTCACATGGATCCTGACCGTCCAGACAAAAACGTGTCTTACCTTACCTGTGAAATATGTGCTGAAATTTTTGAATCTGTTGCTGATTGTAAACAACATAAAGAAACATGTCACAACATAGAGCTTTTAAAGAAAGCGAACAAAACATGTCCTACATGTTCCAAAAGCTTATAAAGTTTTAGAAATGCCAAGTCATATGTTGGAACATCCAGGAATAGAAACAATGCAGCTTCCTCAAAACCTTGAGGAAAAAAGAGTAAAGGCAGCACTAAAGTCAAATGTTACACTTGTAAGGAAATGGTGTTGTTGGCTACAATTGAAGCTCACAGAGAATCACACAAGTTTAAGTGCACTATATGCACAAGATCCTTTAATACACAGCAGGGGTTGAAACACCATATGGTACAGCATGACACAAGGGAAATGCACACAGAGTCAACGGAACAGGATAGTCAAGCTACCTGGGGTCAACAGTCTAAACCAATAGAAAAGATTTACCCAACTGACAATGTAATGGATAATATTCAACAACACATATTGCAGCATGCATGGAAGCAACAACCCGAGCTTATAGAACAGGTCTATCAAATTAATAAATCATCAGATTTTTCGAATCAGCGTTTTCAGCATGGTTGGGACCAACAGCCCAACTCAACAGAACCCACACATCGAGTTAAGAAGTTAACAGATAATACCCAGGTTAAACCGGAACGCTATAAGTTTCAATATGAAAAGGAGTTTCAACCAGAATTAATAGAGCATACCTCTCAATATAAGAAAGCAATTACATCACCATTACCGTCGAATCAGTCCGAATGTAATGTTTGTTTCCGAAGTTTTATGTCAGTAAATGCTTTAAAAGAGCACATGAAGAGCCATTGTTTAAACCCTGCGACTTTAGCAGTGCCAGATTTTGGGCCCAAAGCTTCGCTAAGCTCTTCTTACAACCCTAAGAACTTACAAGCGAGTGACAGATATTTTAATAGAAGAAAATCTCAATCGCCAACTAGACGTTTGGCTTCATTGGGCAAGCAATCACTAGACTTACAATCTTCAGTGGAAAGAAATTTTAATAGAGGACAAGGACCATATCGTTCAGAGCAGACAACGCTTTTTTCAAGGAGATCTTATGATGACGAAGCTTTATTAGAAGATTCTATATCAGAAAATCATCCTGCTTCTATAATGTTGCGTAGTACAGAAGGGTATCGCTCTACTTCAGGGTTTGAGAGAAGAGATGCTCCTTCAAGGACAAGCGTAGATAATAGCTCTAATTTTGCCAGAAAAAGTTCATATGGAAAAGTAGTTTTAGACGTTAATATCTTTGGGTTATGTAGTCAAATACTAAAATGAGGTGTGTTATGTTTGTACATGATATTTAATATACGGTGCATTTCTTAAAATTCCCCCCTCTTTTATTTTTGAACGGATCAATTTAAAAAGTTAAACTTTGGGATATGAAATTGATGCATGAATGCTATATTTTAGAGTAAAATTGTCAGATTAAAATTTCAAGATGGTGACTGGGCCCCATCTTGGAAAAAATAGTTAAATGAAAAAGGGATCTTGTGGCACATCATTTTAAAACTCCTGACAAGTACTTTAGAACTCTAGATATAAAGTTAATACCTTAACCTTATACAAAATGGCGGTACTTTAAAAGTTACCTAAATACCTGTTTGGGATGGCTATATTTCCAAAACTAATAAAGTGACATGTAACAAATGTGGTGTTTTCCTAAAGATCTTTTTAATGGTGATACTGGTAATATTATACTGGGTAAAAAAGTATTAATTTTTTTAATGAAGCACCCTGTATATTATATTACCATTAAAAGATATTTAGAACTTTAAGAAAACGCCACATTGAGTACATCTAACTTCATTAGTTTTGAAAATATGGCCATTCAAATCAGGTATTTAGGTAATTTTTAAAGTACCGCCATTTTTTATTAGGTGAAGGTATTTACTTTATACTCCAGGATTATAAAGTACTCGTCAGGTGCTTTAAAATGATGTGTCACAAGACTCCCCTTTCCATTTAACTTTTTTCCAAGATGGCGCCCAGTCGCCATCTTGAAATTTTCATCTGTCAATTTTACTCTAAAATATAGTATTTATGCATCAATTTCATATCCCAAAGTTTACCTTTTTTTAAATTGATCCGTTGAAAAAATAAAAGGGAAAGAGACATTAAATAAATGCACTGTATGTAGGTAGCCGTTGGGGTTCCGTTTATGTTAAATCTTTGCCCTATTCTTAGTATATCCTGTTGGGCGGTGTCCCATATTTTCTAAATCAGCCTGTATAGAGTATTCCTACAATTTTTTAGAATAACTTTCAAGTCACTAGGTATAAGATTTTTATGAAAACATGAAACTATTTCTGAGGTAATATATCCACATAAATATGCAGTTACTTTTCTTGTTTTATTTTTTAAAACCAAGTCGTTTATTTAGAAAATAAATCTAATTGCCTAATAAATTATTGTTTTAGATCTAAAGATAAAAATTTAATTAAAAAAACAGATGAATTCTTTAAAGAAAATGTTAAAGTTGGTGATACTAACAATAACATCGAAGAGATGGTTCTAGTGGATGAAGAAGATGAAAATAGTTTACCTGATGCTACAACTATTAAAAAGGATATTAAAATTCCTTGTTTTCAATGTAACATGATATTTTCTATGGCTGATTTTCCTGCACATCAAGCTCTTCATCTACAAAGGAAAACAAAACGACAAAAAAGATACCGAAATTAAATGTACAGAGTGCAGTATGCCGTTTGACACTGTCGAAAATCTAATAAATCATATGAAAGTCGTTCATTTTTCTATGTGGGGTGTTTGGAGTCAGTATTATAACTGGAACCAGATGGATCAGTATGGTTATCCCTACATGCAAACACTAACGGGTGCACAAGAAAGTGACGATGTAACATATGTAGGCTCAAGTTATGACGGCTTTGCCAGCTTATGATGATTCGTCAGTTCCTGGTACTCTCTCAGCGACGTTGGGCAAGCCATACGGGTAGACATGGACATGGGCGTCATAGGCGTGACCATTGGCATGGCCATGGACATGGTAGACATGGCCATGGACATGGTAGACATGGCCACGGACATGAAGGAAGACATAGACACGAGTCATTGCCATGAAAGACGATTTGAATTATCACCACATAGAAGAAGGCGAACACCATCTCCCTTATTATATAACTCCTCAGTCTTTATCTCCTACTCGAGAAAGGGAAGGATTTTATAGACATAGCTCTAGGGAGGATTTCTCAGAAGACATTCCTCCTCCACGTGGATTAACTCTGGCTGAACAAGCTATTCGACAAGATGCTATGTATTCGAAAAGAAGGACTTTTCCAATCCATGGTTTAAGCAATTCCTCAAGTTTTGTTGAAAGTCGTAGATCACGAACTTCTTCTCCAAGATTAATCGACTTTGAAGATGAAGATTATGATGATCATAATGTACGAAGACATTCCAGGCGATCACCTTCATTTGATGGCGAACAGCGACGTCATGCCCGTTTTTCTAAATCAAGTGAGAATTATTTTTGTCTCTAATTATTGGTCGTAATAAAACCTGATGATTAATATTCTCTTCCTAAAAGAGTAGTACGATTCCATTGTAGATAATGTAATAAGCCTTAAAGTATTATTACATTATAAAATGTATATATATTATAGAATGTAATATAAATGAAATAGAATGTGTTATATAAAAAAATAACTAGGATTTATAAAAATATAATTTACCACATATTAAATTTGTAGATTTTTATTGCACAGTATACAAAATTTACAACTATTTGTTATAACTTGTAAAATATTTTTAGATTTATTTACGAAATTGCCGACATTAAAGCAGAAGTATTATTAGATGAAGATAAAGAAAATAAATGTTATTTTTTTATTGACAAGTTATATGGATAAGAAAAATGTTTAATATAGCCTTAAGTGAACCCAGAGAAAAGTAATTGCCTGAGTAAAACTTCAATAGATAATTTGGATCCACCTGATTGCCAGCCTTAAAAAAAGAAAATGAGATCCAACATAATTTAATACGGAAAGATGAATTCACAGACAACAAATGGCAATGAGAATAATAATACTTATTCAGACTTCTCTGACTTAAGCGGTAAATCGATGTATGTTTATTGCAACTTATGTGGAGAAGGCTTTGACAAGTACAGTGAACTTGAACATCATATTTTAAGTTTTCCAAAAATAGTCACTGCTTTACATGTAGGAACTGTCGACAGTCGGATTTTCCCTTGTTGGTATTACTACAGAGACATGCTAAAAATGCTCAAAAGCTTCAGTATTTACTACTGTAGAAAAGAACTTTGCTAAAGAAAATCCAGGATATATTCCGTATCATTGCGAGTTTTGTAACAAAGGATTTGTAGTGCTAAAAACTTGTTAAATCATAAGTTAAGAAAACATAAGCAGCATTTTCTAAACTGCTTCCAATGTTCATACAAATTCGACAATTTTGATGCACTGTTTCTTCATATGCAAAAACATTCTTTAATTGGAAATATTGATTTGACTTGTAAGCATTGCTTCTTACATTTTATAGAATTGACACTTTTGAGGATCATCTCAGAAAAATTCATAATCAACAACATCGTGAAGAAGGTATTTTTCAGTGTTGCTTGTGCTCTGGAAGCCTTTTCTGATGATTCTGACTTTATGACCCATGTTCATTCTCATGGAAATTATATTGAAATACCAGAGAACAGTACAAAAAAATAAGAAACCAATTTTATATCCTAGTATTACGCAGTGCTCCACTTGTGCAGTAATATTTTCCTCGAGATCCAAACTCACAAAACACGAAAAGAAAAGTCATAGTCCTTCATCTTTACTTAATTGTAGCGTCTGTGGATTAAAGATTCCTACAATGAATTTTCTAGAACACGAAGCCACACACTATGCTAAAACTGTATGTTTGAAATGTGACGCTCTCATTGAAGTTGCTAGATTTGAGGCACATCAAAAAAGTCATGAGGAAGAACAAGTCTGTACTCTCCAGTAAGTTACCATCTAATCAACGTATGAATGGTTTCCAAACGTTAGAGCTTCAAGAACAAGTATCTTCTTCTCAGCGCACCAGCTTGCCTGATGCATCCTCTTACTTGAATGTAGCGTTTGTGGATTAAAAGTTCCCAAAATAAATTTTATGGTGCATGAAGCCACACACAATGCTAAAACTGTATGTTTAAAATGTGACGCACTTATTGAAGTTGCTAGATTTGAGTCACATCAAAAAGTCATGAGGAAGAACAAGCTGTACTCTCCAGTAAGTTACCATCTAATCAACGTATGAATGGTTTCCAAACGTTAGAGCTTCAAGAACAAGTATCTTCTTCTCAGCGCACCAGCTTGCCTGATGCATCCTTACTTGAATGTACCGTTTGTGGATTAAAAAGTTCCCAAAATAAATTTTATGGTGCATGAAGCCACACACAATGCGAAAACTGTATGTTTGAAATGTGACGCTCTCATTGAAGTTGCTAGGATTTGAGTCACATCAAAAAGTCATGAGGAAGAACAAGCTGTACTCTCCAGTAAGTTACCATCTAATCAACGTATGAATGGTTTCCAAACGTTAGAGCTTCAAGATCAAGTATCTTCTTCTCAGCGCACCAGCTTGCCTGATGCATCCTTACTTGAATGTAGCGTTTGTGGATTAAAAGTTCCCAAAATAAATTTGTATGGTGCATGAAGCCACACACAATGCTAAAACTGTATGTTTGAAATGTGACGCTCTCATTGAAGTTGCTAGATTTGAGTCACATCAAAAAGTCATGAGGAAGAACAAGCTGTACTCTCCAGTAAGTTACCATCTAATCAACTTATGAATGGTTTACAACATCAAGGTCAAGTATTTTCTTCTCAGCGCATAAATAGATACATACCTAAAAAAATAAAAAACTGAAGAAACTAAAGACTGAACGTAAGTGCAGTCTTTAGTTTCTGCAATTTTAAAGAACATTGGGCTAATCATAAAGGAGACGAGAGAAAAATCCTTAATAGAGAAATTGTAAAAACTGTTTGTTTGAAATATGAAGCCTTAGTTCCTCTTGATGAATATGAAGTTCACCAGAAAAGGCATGAGAAAATGAAAATTAAATAACACCAATATGATAGTGTTTTTGATTAAGTGGAACATTTAATTTTATATACAAAAAGTAGTCATTACGACATCTGCTTCTAACTAGTTTTTGATCACGACGGCCAATCAAGAGCTTCATAATTCTACTCCTGGATCTTTTGTCCTGTATTATTAACTATCTAGAAAAATTTTGTTTACTTATTTTTTTATAATTATTACGTTTATATTTTTGAATAAATAAACTTTTGGAAAATTTTAAAGTTTTGCTTCTAGTGCTTGGGGACCAATTTTATAACTTTACCAAGCCTTTATATTACCATTAGTAGTGTTGTCCATATAGTTTTTTTGTATTTCGGAACCAAAAATAACTTTAAGCACTAAAGTGCGTTCCAGAACTTATACAGCATATTCGCCTAAGTTGTCTACATATGGGAAACTTTTTAACACGCTTTTATTAACTTGGGTTGTAACAATCTATCCATCTGTCTATCTATGTAACGGAATCTTTGAGCCTAATTTTAACCAACTTCCAGCTATTCGATTTCTTTGAAACTTTGCACACGTGTCAAGGACCGATGAAGATGCAATAATTTAAAAACAGTATCCCGTTATCTCTTTTTGAATCGCCAGGAAAAAAAATTCCATTATATTATAAAAACAACACCTAGGATGCCATCTGTTGGCAACATTTCAAACTTTGCTATTAAATGAAGAAGAAATTTTTTAGTTTTTACACAATTTGGTTAGTTGCACCATTGGTGTTCAATTTTTATGAACAATAAAAATATAGGGTTAGTTGCACCAGAGTAGCAGAAACTAAAAATGAAAAATAATTAATAGTTTAAAAAAACTAAAAAACACGCTTTTATATGCAACCGAACTAAAAATTAGAAAATAATTTTTCATTAAAAAAAATATTGTCATTTCATAGTAAAAAGCGTGGGGTGATAAATATATTAAATGTTATAATTATTATATTTGCAAATATCTATGATGGAAAAGTTATGAAAAAATAGTAAAATGCACCCCACGCTTTTTACTATGAAATGACAATATTTTTTTAATGAAAAATTATTTTCTAATTTTTAGTTCGGTTTCATATAAAGCGTGTTTTTTAGTTTTTTTAAACTATTAATTATTATTATTAATTTTACAAAAAAGTTATTCCTTATTAAAAGTTCTGCATGGTCCAAAACCTAAAATGCAATCATTAGATATTTAGTTTTTTCAGGGGTATACGAAGTATTTAAAAAATATAAATTTTGTTCAAGAGTACCTTTATTTTTGACAATATTAAAATACATTATAAAAAAATGTTGTTTTAGATCATGCAGAACTTTTTATGAAGAATATTTTTTGTAAAATGAATATTAAAAAGTGTTTTCATATACTGTATAAGCAATAGTTAAAAGTATATCGGCCAGTTATGCAATAACAAAACAAGCACTATTAGTCGCCCATCTTTACATGCCGGTATTCACGTTAGACTATCTATTTTCCTTACATTGCCTATGTTTATAATCATTTAGCTGAACCTGTATACACAGCATCACAGTATCTTGATTAGTTTCGGAAATATAGGCATGCAAATTTAAAAATTAATTTGTAATTTTCCCTATATCTACAGTCTTAACTTGTAAGCACTATGCTTAGTGTTGTAGATATAATGGAAATTATTTCTAAATTTTTTTATTTGTTAACGGCCAATATTTTCGGAACTGTTAAAGATAAACATAATAAACGTGGTAACCTTTTTTTAAAAAATTAAATGGTAATACAATATACAGGGTAGCCATTTAAAAAGGTTTTTTTATATTTAAACTCTAAAACATAATTGCTATTTTTTTTTAAATGCTTTGGTTTTAAACTTGCAAAAACGCTACTAGTTTGCCAATGTAAACAATTTTTTATTTTAAATAATAACAAATTTACTAATGGCGAAGGTTTAAATTGAATACCTACCAGAGTAAGAGTCCGTGAGTTTTCGTTATTTTGTAAAAGCTGAAAGCTTCTCAGCCCATGCTCCCATACATAGGTAGAAGCGTTGGTAGACAATGAAGTTTGACTCATAGTGGCTTTTGCAGGTACCAGGTGACAAAGGTTAATATATTTGTCATTTGGTAAAAGCTAAACTTTGGACATGTTCCTTGGGACCTGTTTTAGAAATGTTTCCTCAGTCGCCAGACAGTTTTGACATGTCCAACCCCTTGGCAGACAAACATTTTAGGGTGGCCTAATGGTCAAAGGAAGTCCAATATTTTTATTATTTAATAGTATATGACAAAAAAATTAAATAGAGTTAAAGGTTTTCCAAATAAGCACGTCGTAAAAATATTTTGATGTATACAGAGTGTCGCTAAAAACAATTTAAAAAAACTAACCTCACACCTATAACTTTTTTGGGACACTCTGTATACATCGAAATATTTTTAGGGCACGCCTATTTAGAAACCCTACAATTCTTATTTATAAACTTTTGTTATATTTTGCTAAATAACAGAAATATTGGATTTTCTCGGACCATTGGGCCAACCCAAAATGTTTGTTTTCCAAGGGGTTGAAACTGTCAAAACTGCCTGGAGACTAAGGAAATATCTTCTAATAGGTACCCAATTAAAATATACAGGGTGTATAAAATTTAGTCTTTACAATATGATGAAAGTTAAGTTTCAGCTCATCCACCTTTGGTACCTGCCAAAGCCACTATAAGTCAAGCTTCATAGTCTACCATTGCTTCTACCTATGTAGGGAGCATGCACTGACAAATTTTCAGCTTTTAAAAAATAACGAAGGCCTGCCGGTCACGGGTTCTTGAAATATACGTATATTCAAATAGAGAGTGATTACAAATAGTACAGACAATCATGGGTAAACTATATCAATTAAAAAAAAAGCTTTGATTTCTAAGATTTAAGTCTAATGTAAGTTTTAAATATATTATAAAAGGTATTACTACTTTTTTAAATATACAGGGTGGCCCACCATATTCGACACGGTCTGTAGCTGGATAACCATGGGGTTTTTAAAAAAGTAAATACTGAAACATATACAGGTCGGATAAGGCCACAGTATAAAATTATTTTACTTTATACAAGATGTCTCAAAAAAGTGTGACGTATCAAAGTTGTATTTTTTTAAATGGAACACCCTATATTTTATGACGGTTTTAGATTCTACATAAAAAATAACTCAAGTTTGTTTATAGTACTAAGTGTCTAATTTTATTCATTTTTGTGATATTTGATTTTTTTTTCAAAATGCAGAGGTGCAATTAAATTAATTTTATTTTAACACTATAAACTCTTTAAACTTTAAAATTTGTTACCGGATTAGAAAAGTCTGCCATATTATACGTAGGTCATATCAAGATCAAATATTGTACAGGGTGATCAAAAAATAATTTCAATTTTTCAGAAAATCAAAAAGCAATATTTCTCTTATTTTAAATGGAATATGATGACAAATAAAATACTCTTTCAAATGGTGTATAGGTTGCCTATACCTATCTTTTATTCTTTTAAGTAAATTCCGTTTTAACATAGTTTTATTCCAAATGTCTATTTAAATGTAAGTAGGCTGTGATATAGCTATGCCTATTTACTAAGCCGTTATTGTAAAATTTAAATTTGTTGGAAAAAGCACAAAATTAAAAGATTTTGTCTTATTTGCCACTATTTTTAAAAGTCAGAGAAAAAATTCATTAGTTGCTCATAATGCTACTTCCAATAACACTTATTTCAGCTGAATGTGGTAATGATAAAACTTGTGTTTTTACACAATCCTAATAACGCCTCTGGTCAGTTATGACGACATTCTGTGACCTATAACTCGTTTCTTCCATTATCCATAATCACTGTGTCAAATTTTTTAAAGCAACTAATAAGGTTATCAGATGGTTTCTCCTAGAATATTTTTCAGGATTAACTCTAGACTAAAGTAAACCATTTTTTTCACATCCTACCAGTATTATATCATCTTGTTGTTGTAGAAGAAGGGTTTTTATTTAAAATAATTGAATTTTTTTTAAAACTGACTAAAACACTAGTAATCAATAAATGGTAGTTGTTATTTTCTTAAGAAAAATATTAATGGCTGCTATGTCACAGCCAACTTTAATTTAAATACACATTTAGACTAAAAATTTGTAAAAACAGATTTTACTAAAAAGCACAAAAGATAGGTATAGGCAACCTATACACCATTTGAAAGAGTATTTTATTTGTTATCATGTGACGTAAAAAATACAGGGTGTTCCATTTAAAATAAGAGAGATATGGCTATTTGATTTTCTGAAAAATTGAAATTATTTTTTGATCACCCTGTACAATATTTGATCTTGATTTGACCTACGTATGATATGGCAGACTTTTTCTAATCTTGTTACACATTTTAAAGTTTAAAGTGTTAAAATTGTTAAAGTAAAAGCAATTTAATTTTACCTCTGTATTTTTCAAAAAAATCAAATATCACAAAAACGAATAAAATTAGACACTTAGTACTATAAACAAACTTGAGTTATTTTTTAAATTAGAATTTAAAACCGTCATAAAATATAGGGTGTTCCATTTAAAAATATATAATTTTGATACGTCACACTTTTTTGAGACATCCTGTACAGATTAAAATAATTTTATACTGTGGTCTTATCTGACCTGTATATGTTACAGAATTAACTTTTTTAAAAACCCCATGGTTATCCAGCTACAGACCGTGTCGAATATGGTGGGCCACCCTGTATATTATAAAAGGTATTACTACTTTTTAAAATTTATATTTAAACTAATAATAAAATATTTTTAGATTTACTGACGAAATTGCAAATATTAAAGCAGAAGCATTATTAGATGATATTGAAGAAAACATATGTGAATTTTTTGAGGATGAGTTATTTGATAAAAAAATGTTTAATTTGCCCTTAAGTGAATCAGAGAAAAGCTATTGCATGAGTAAAACTTCAAAAGATAATTTGGATCCACCGATTGCTAACCCTGAAAAAGAAAATGAAAACCAACACAATTTATTACGGGAAGATGAATTAAAGGCACAAAATGCAAATGAGAATAATAGTACTAATTCAGATTCTCAGGACTTAAGCGTTAATTCGATGTATGTTTATTGCAACCTATGTGGAGAAGGCTTTGCAAATTACAGTGAACTTGAAAAACATATCTTAAGTTTTCCAAAAAATAGTCACTGCTTTACATGTAGGAATTGTGGACAATCTGACTTTCCTTTGTTGATATTTCTGCATAGACACGCCCAAAAATGTCCGGATAACTCAGTATTTAATACTGCAGAGAGAAAGTTTGCTAATGAAAATCCAGGACATATTCAGTATCATTGCGAGTTTTGTAATAAAGGATTTGAAGTGCTACAAGACTTTTCATGCATAAGTCAATAATACATAAACAGATATTTCTAAATTGTTCCCAATGTCCATCCAAATTTGGCAATTTCAATGCATTATTTATTCATATGCAAAAACATTCTTTAATCGGAAACGTAGATCTAACTTGTAAGCATTGCTTTCTACATTTTTACAGAATTGACATTTTTAAGAATCATCTACGAAAAATTCACAATCAACAACCTGGTGAAGAAGGTATTTTTCAGTGTTGCTTGTGCCCTGAAGCTTTTTCTGATGATTCAGATTTCATGACGCATGTTCATTCTCATGGAAATTATATTAAACTCTCAGAGAACACTACAGAAAATATGAAACCAATTTTATATCCTAGTATTATGCAGTGTTTTACCTGTGCAGAAATATTTTCTTCCAAATCTCAACTTACAAAGCACGAAAAGAGAAGTCATAGTGCTTCAGCTTTACTTAAATGTAGCGTTTGTGGATTAAAAGTTCCCAAAATAAATTTTGTGGTGCATGAAGCTACACACAATGCTAAAACTGTATGTTTAAAATGTGACGAAATAATTGAAGTTGAAAAATTTGAGGCACATCAAAGAAGTCATGACTTCAAACAATCGGAAACCTTCGATGAGCTACTTGAAGAGGAAATGGATGATCTTCAGACGTTTCAACATCAGGATGACGCATCTTTATCTCAACACACAGAGGGGCGGATGAGAAAGACATTAAAATGCATTACTTGTGGACTGTTTGTTCCAAAAGTAAGTTTTTTGCAACACACTGCCACACATCAAAAAGTCGTGAGGAAGAACAAGTGGGACCCACCAGTGAGTCACCTAATCAAGATATAGATGATCTTCAAATCCTTCAAGATCAAGATGAGGAACCTTTTTCCCAGCCCACAAATGCGCGGGGCAGAAAAACATTAAAATGTAATACTTGTGGACTGTTCGTTCCAAAAGTTAATTTTTGCAACACACTGCGACACATAAGCGTAAAACTGTTGAGATGGATACAAATAAACAACAAAAATGTTTAACGGGCAGTTTTGTTGGTGACACAGTTGAAAATTTAAATGGTCATATAGAGACGAACCACAATTCTACAATATCAAATCCTCATCAGCCTCATAGTCCAAATGCAGCTGCTAAAATGACTAAAAAGCAAATAAAAAAATCTAAAAAGAAAGCCAACGAAAATGCAATGTTTGTGGGTTAATTGTTTTAAGAAACGATTTTAAAGAACATTGGGCAACACATAAAAAGATTTAAATATAGGTAAAAAAGTGTTGTTAACAAAGAAGTTGTTAAAACTATTTGTTCAAAATGTGATGTCTTAGTGTCGGTAGATGAATATGAAGTTCACCTAAAGACGCATAAAGGAATGGAAATTAAATGTATCAAATGCGGTAGTATTTTTAAGACAGTTCAACATTTAATTTTACATACAAAAACTAATCATGCTTCAACACACGCTCCTAACCAATTTTTGAGTACGGCACCTAACCAAATTGTAGAAACTCGTCAAGAGCTTCAAGTTTCTTCTTTTGGTCCTTCTGTGTCCTTCCCCAATCGGGTTGATGAAAATCCAAATTTTATGTCGGGACATCTATTGTTACCAAACCCAAGAATGCCAAACCAGTTTCAGATGTCTGGTAATAACCAGATGGATAGAACTCGTCCTTTACCTAATTCCAGTATTTGTCAAATGGCCAGTAATCAACCAAAACTATCTTTTGAGCCACCAGAATCGACTGAACAACTTTTTCAGGACGCACTACGAATGTTCAACAATTTTCCTTTACTCCGCCAGCAAATCCATATTATTTAAACCAGTTTAATCCGCCTTTAAATCCAAATAACCAACCAAGAGTAAGTTTTGAACCTTTCATGCAAGAACCAAAAAGACCTTCCAAACACCAAGGCCATGGTAAACAAAAATATTTCACATTGGTTTATTTTTGGTTGTGAATTTAAGTTTCATTCATACTGAAGGTCCGCAGTGGGTTCTCTTTCGGTACAGTAATATAATAATAATATTTACGTTACAAGGACGAAAAGTGAGTTTTGAGAGTGGCGAATTTAGATGTTTAATAATCCAGAAGTTTTAGTCAAAATAAATTGGTTTAACAACTGCGAGAACCCTGCCAGTTATTAATTTTCTTATTTAAAATAATCCTACACAACATTGAAGCTTTTTATCTCAAGTTGGTTTAAGTAGCTACCAAATTATGAACTCTTTTTATTGGACCAAGAACATATTGAGAGCACACCTAGAGTTTAAATCAAACCTTATTTTACTTTCCTGCATTCATTGTATATAGACTAGGGTGATTTATTTTCGCTTTTTTTTCTTTGTGCTCAAGCAAAATTTAAATAAACTTGCCAGTAAATTCCCACTAGTTTTAAGCCACTAACATTAATTTTAAATACTTACCATTTAAATTTTAGGTTTTCACTATTTAAAATGCACGTTATTATTTTTTTTTTTGTTTAAGTTTCTAAGGCTTAGCCATTATTACTATATTGTGAATCGTTTTTATGTACCTTACGGCATATTTCACACTCCTTGAAATGGCGTGAGGGTTTTTGTTTAACTCGAAAAATTATACAGGGTGGCCCACCATATTCGACACGGTGTGTAGCTGGATAACCATGGGGTTTTAAAAAAAATAAATACTGGAACATATACAGGTCGGATATGACCACAGTATAAAATTATTTTAATCTATACAGGGTGTCTCAAAAAAGTGTGACGTATCAAAGTTATATTTTTTTAAATGGAACACCCCATATTTTATGACGGTTTTAGATTCTACTTTAAAAAATAACTCAAGTTTGTTTTTAGTACTAAGTGTCTAATTTTATTTATTTTTGTGATATTTGATTTTTTTGAAAAATGCAGAGGTAAAATTAAATTAATTTTATTTTAACACTATTAACACTTTAAACTTTAAAATTTGTTACAAGATTAGAAAAGTCTGCCATATCATACGTAGGTCAAATCAAGATCAAATATTGTACAGGGTGATCAAAAAATAATTTCAATTTTTCAGAAAATCAAATAGCCATATCCCTCTTATTTTAAATGGAACACCCTGTATTTTTTTACGTCACATGATGACAAATAAAATACTCTTTCAAATGGTGTATAGGTTGCCTATACCTATCTTTTGTGCTTTTTAGTAAAATCTGTTTTTACGAATTTTTAGTCCAATGTAAAAAATATTCCAGGAGAAACCCTCTGATAACCTTAATAGTTGCTTTAAAAAATTTGACACAGTGATTATGGATAATAGAAGAAACGAGTTATAGGTCACAGAATGTCGTCATAACTGACCAGAGGCGTTATTAGGATTATTTAAAAACACAAGTTTTATCATTACCACATTCAGCTGAAAAGTGTTAATAGAAGTAGCATTATAAGTGTTAATAGAAGTAGCATTATAAGCAACCAATGAATTTTTTTCTGTGAATTTTAAAAATAGTGGCAGATAATACAAAATCTTTTAATTTTGTGCTTTTTTCCAACAAATTTACATTTTGCAATAACGGCTTAGTAAATAGGCATAGCTATATCACAGCCTACTTACATTTAAATAGACATTTGGAATAAAAATATGTTAAAACCGAATTTACTTAAAAAGTATAAAAGATAGGTATAGGCAACCTATACACCATTTAAAAGAGCATTTGGTGTAAAAAAATACAGAGTGTTCCATTTAAAATAAGAGAGATATTGCTATTTGACTTTCTAAAAATTGAAATTATTTTTTGATCACCCTGTATAATCTATAATCTCGATATAACCTACGTATGATAAGGCAGACTTTTCCTAATCTTGTAACAAATTTTAAAGTTTAAGGAGTTTACATTGTTAAAATAAAATTAATTTAATTGCACCCCTGCATTTTGAAAAAAAAATCAAATATCACAAAAACGAATAAAATTAGATACTTGGTACTATTAAGAAACTTAAATTATTTTTTTATGTAGAAGCCAAAACCGTCATAAAATATAGGGTGTTCCATTTAAAAAAATATAACATTGATACGTCACACTTTTTTGAGACACCCTGTATAGACAAAAATAATTTTATACTGTGGTCTTATCCGACCTGTATATGTTCCAGTATTTAATTTTTTTTAAAATCCCATGGTTATCCAGCTACAGACCGTGTCGAATATGGTGGGCCACCCTGTATTTCACACTCTTTGAAATGGCGTGAGGGTTTTTGTTTAACTCGAAAAATTATATTTATTGTGTAAAAATTATTATTGTAAGGAAATACGTAAGTAATCGACAAAAAAGTAAAATTTAAATAGCATGGTTATTAATTCTTTACGTTTTAAGTTTTAAAAATAGCTGTAAATCCATCAAATATTGCTCAGAGAACAATTTTTTTAGGAGTCAACTCTTTTCTTAGTTTTTGCGATTTGCTCCAAAAGAAAAAAAAACTAGTTCGAGTAACACAAAAGAATTACTAAAGCAACTTCAAAGAGCGTAAAATATGCCGTAAGGTTTATCAAAAAAATATAATATAGTAAAAGCTAAGCAGTAGAAATTCAAAAAAAATGAGCATATTAAATAAGAAAACTTCAGAACTAAATGTTAAGGACTTAAAATTAATATTAATAGCTCAAGCTTGGTGGAAATTTTTCTTTCTAAACTTTGCGAAAATGAATCACCCTAATATAGACTTTACCTTAATAATTAGAAATTGCTATTATTATTAGCTGGTAACCTAGGTAGATCATATTTCGTAATGTTAAAACTACTGTTATTTAATTTTTATACGACTGCTTTAGAAAATGGGGTTTTGCACACGCTAAACAAGCTTTGAAAATTGTATTTTGCGCACAATGTGTGCAAGGAAAATATGTTTTTTTTGCACACGGTTCTGTCTTTCAATATGATTTATTATGGTTTTTTATTGTTATGTCAAAAATATAGAAAACTCAAAGTAAGCTTTATTCCATAGCAACCGTCATAGTTTTCTTTGTTTTGTTGATTAGATACCAATTTAGATACAAAAAAATTTTGATTTCGCGAAAAAATGTCCGATTCTGAAGAAATTCTAAAAAAGCGAGTTTAATCTCGTCAAACCTACTTCCAACAAAGTCAAGAGATCGATATGAAGCCGAGTTACATCGATTTATGAAGTGGAGACAAGCAAATAACGTACAAACGTTTTCCGAAAATGTTATGTTGGTGTACTTTGAAGAGCTGTCGAACAAATACAAGTCTTCAACATTATGGAGCACCTTTTCCATGCTAAAATCAACCCTGAGGGCAAACCAAAATACGGATATTGGGAAATACCAGAAGTTGCAGGCCCTAATAAAAAGAAAATCAGAAAACTATGTGCCAAAGAAGTCCAAAATTCTTAGCGAGAATGATTTTTGCCGCTTCCTAAAGAACGCTTCAGACGAGAAATATTTGCTAATCAAGGTAGGCATCACAGTTATTTTATTTATTTTATGGTGTCATTTTTTATAGTGAGAAGGTTTAGTAGGCAGGGGTTACCCAATTCTGTTTTTAAATAGTGCTAGTTTCATAAAGTACTTACTTAAAATGAATAAAACTAAAGACTTATCGGTATTTTTTCTTGTTTCAGGCAGTGGTGGCAGTCGGACTTTCTGGGGCATGCCGAAGAGAAGAATTGTGCTTCCTTAAAAAGAAAATATGACGGATTTTGGCAGCGCAATGTTAATTAAACTAGAGAATACCAAAACGAAGATGCCGAGATCATTTACAGTGTCAGGAAGTCTCTACACCATCTTAAAAAAGTATTCTGCCCTTCGACCTCCACTCCTGCAAACAGATCGTTTTTTTCTTAATTATCAAAATGGAAAATGCACTCGCCAAAACATTGGAATTAACAAAATTGGCGGTATGGCAAAAGACATCGCCAAATTTTTGATGTTGGAAACTCCAGAAGCCTATACCGGGCATTGCTTTAGGCGGTCGTCAGCCACAATATTGGTGAATTCTGGATCAGATTTGCTGGCTCTGAAGCGCCATGGTGGATGGAAATCCAGCTCAGTCGCCGAAAGTTATATAGATGACTCGCTTAGTAATAAAATGGATGTTTCAGAGAGGATCTCTTCCTCTATGTCGTCTGTTGCGGCACAGCCACAACAGCAATTGAGTAATGAAGTGCCGCAAGAAAACTGCAATATGCCGACGACAGAGAACTGTATAAGCAAGGTGCCAGAAAATGTTGTCTCCATCGTTAAAAAGTCGATCAACAATGCGACGATTCCTGCAGAAGTAAACATTACAATTAATATTTTAAAATAGTTATGAAGTTTCCTGTTTGCTAAATTATAGTCTGTAGTTTCTTGTTTTCATTACTTTTGTTTTGCGTTTGTTTTTAAAATAAAAATTTACACAAAAAATGTTTTTTTTATTTGCAGTCGTATAAAAAGTATCGTAAAAACTCGTTAGAAAACCTCTTTGCACACTCGCGAGACTTGTGGACCTCGACTTCGTCTCGGTCCATCAATTTGTCTCGCCCGTGTGCAAAGAGTCGTTTTCAAACCTTGTTGTTTAATATACTATTTCTTAATAATAAAGAATAAAATGAATAATTTAATTTTTTAATATTTATTTATAATACATATTAAAAAAATTATAATATCTATAAACTTACTAACCAAAAAACTTTTTAGATCAAACCAGACACACGATAAACACAGACATCATGATGAAGTCAGCAGGTCTAGAAGTACAGAGAAAAATCAACAATACTTTTTACAATACTTTTTGGGAGTTGAAAAGATATATTGCAATTCATGTGGAAAATCCTTCAGTCAGTACTTTGAATACGAAGAACATATTCTTAATTCTACCACGGATGATCATGGTTTTACATGTCGCGTTTGCGGTAAAAAGAACTCAAACCAGAGTCACTAAAAGAACATGGTCGAAACTGTCCTAACAATAGCGTCTTTCATCAAGCAGAGAAAAGTTATTCCCTTGCGAATCCCGAGTTTGTTCAGTATTATTGCGAATTTTGTGCCCAACCATTTGCTTGTATTGATGACTTTTTTAATCATAAGACAGGCAATCACAAAGCAATTGTTTTGGCTTGCCCTCTTTGTAAAAAAACTGCTTTTAAAACTCTCAATCAATTATTTATTCATGTAAAATCTTTTCATGCTACACTGGGTAACATAAGTATTCCTTGTCAAAGTTGTTCATTGGACTTTTACCATACACAAGTTTATAAGAGGCACCTTTCGAAGGTTCACAATCAACACCAGAACATCCTTTATTCGTGTTGCTTGTGCTCCGAATCTTTCTTAAATGATCATGATAAGTTAATTCGTCACGTTCACCAACACAAAATTTATAATAAAGAGGAGGTTGCAGATGGCAAAGTTGTCTTCAAAGACGGTCGCCCTTTAATAAATACTTTATTTTTACAATGCCACATTTGTTCTAGAGTTTTTTAAACCCTAAAGAGCGTGCTGCGCATCAAAAACAACATGCGAGACGTAACAAAAATCGAAGTAAAAATAAAGCAGGATTAGAGTCTCCACCTGTTACATACAAGTGTTCTATATGTAATGTTGAGATTTCTGTAAAAGAAAAAGCGGCTCATCACGCTACACATAAGCAGATGATGAGCAAGAGAAGTCTCAAAAAG
This sequence comes from Listronotus bonariensis, assembly GCA_014170235.1. Taxonomy (NCBI): domain Eukaryota; kingdom Metazoa; phylum Arthropoda; class Insecta; order Coleoptera; family Curculionidae; genus Listronotus; species Listronotus bonariensis. The sequence continues at coordinate 263,485 of JACEGR010000250.1, forward strand.
TTAAAGCGAGAAAATAAGAAAAAGGAAAAAGAAGCTTCTAAATCTTTTCCGCCATCCCAGAGCTCTAATCAGTTTGTGCCACCAAGACCCTACGTTTCAAATGAACCTTCGAGCTCGACCTTTCAAATGAACCAGCCTTATCAGTCCCCTCATAATTCAACCCAAAATGTATGGAATTGGAATCAGTATAATCCAAATCCCTTGGCTCAGCAATATGCAAATGATTATAATTATTCATCTATGCCGCATCCACCTTATCTTTCGTCTCAACCGTACACCATGAATCAACCCCTTCTAGACATCATGAGCATCAAAAATCAAATAAAAGGAATTTGGAGAGAAAATAAGAGAAAAATCTTTTTTTACTCAGTATTGTGGTTCGACTTCTTTAATTTTATTGAGTTTTAATGTGTAGAACACTAGCAGGTAGTGATACACAAAAATAAATATATTCAAACTTTGCTGATTGCTTAAATGTAGTAAATTATAAAATGGTATTTTAGTATGTTCTTCTATCACTTAAGACGTACTATTAAGGTACTCGCACATCGGCACGTCGGCATCGGACGGACGGTACGGATAGGAAAAAATAATTTTAATGAAATTAAATGACACACACACACACATAATAATAATAATAATATCCTTTATTTCCACAAATAATTGTTACAACGACAAAGAAACGTCCACTACAGAATAAATAAAAAAATAGTTTAAATTTACATTCATTTAAAATCATTTCATTTGTTAAAAACAATTAAAATAAAACAAAAATACAGGTGGTGATAAAATCATTAACAGACATCACAATTAAAATATCTAGTAATAGTTGAACAGATAATGATCAATAATTAAGAAATTTAGTTAAATACTTAGTTAAAAACAGTTAAAATGATACAAAAATACAGGTGGTAATAAAATCATTAACAGACATCACAATTCAAATATGTAGTAATAGTTTAACAGTCTATGATCAATAATCAAAATTAAAAGAGTAAAAACACTTATCCTGCAAGAACTGTATGACAGCCCTTCGAAATGTATCCTTGTTCTCTATTTCACACAAGGTAGGTGGCAAGGATTTATAAGCCTTGACAGCACGGTAATAAGGTCCTCTCTCAAAGAACGTTGAATAATGAGAAGGAATACTAAGATCACTCCTGCCTCTGGTGATAATTGTCACTTAGTTGGAATAAAAATCGGAGTTTACAGTGAATAAATGGGGATTTTTCTTCACAAACATTACTAAGGCCAAGAAATATAAACTAGGGACAGTTAAAAAGCCTAGGTTATTAAAATAGGGTTTACAAGAAGCTCGAGGATGCACTTTAAGTATGCATCTGATAATACGCTTTTGGGTTCTAAAGATATTAATTGCATGAGTAGAAGATCCCCAAAACAGAATCCCATAACTTATAAGAGACTAAACACAAGAAAAATAGAAACTGCGTATACTGTCTACAAAAAGTGCATCTCTCAATCTTCGCAACAATGCACATGTACTGTTCAGTTTAGACTGCAGTGAGTGAATATGATCTTTCCAACTTAGGTTTGAGTCTATTATAACTCCTAGAAATTTTATGTTGTTGACTACTGGGATGGATTTACCATTCATCTTAGCGTAAAGAGAGTGGCTTTGTGTTAAGAATTTTTCAAATGCGAGTCATGGGAAAACCATAAGTACATATTAAAAGTTATCGCCTTTTCACCCATAGTATAAAACCACTGGGTTAAAACCCTCCGGTAGAAATTGGCTTAAATTCTTGTCAATTTACTTAATTTCTTACCTGTATCGCACATATCAAACGGTAATGGCCGGATTTTCATTCAAGTCGCTATATTCTCGCGGGATTTTTAAATCCGGTGCAAATCGCCCGACGTATGTGCACGTACCTTTAATATAAACAAAGCAAATATAAAAATAAATGTTGTCTTTTTTTCACGCATTGACAAAAAGTGTTTATAATCGTTTTAGACTGGCGCGTCGTATATACTATAGGTAGATATAAATTTTAGATATATTTAAAATTAATCTAATGTTAATAGTAATTTATGTAAGCAGTGCATAAAGGCATACTTTTTTACGGATGAGAAATTAGACCGTGCGGCAATACCATAAGTAAAAAAGACACTTTATGCATGTGTTACATACTATATTTTTCTACGACCATATAAAAATTTCCCAAATTACCAGTTTATACATGTTTATTTATTTAAACTTATTAATTTTAATTTTTACAGCACAGCCATTATATTGCAACAAAAATCATAGCCTCCTTATTTTTTAAATAATTTTTTAAATTATCCTTTTTATAACTATGTCGTGATTTAATTTTAGAAAATGGTATGAACTTACTTTTTTATTTTAAAACTAGTGACACATGAACTAAAAGAAATAATGACGAAATCAAAGGCAACTTACCCGTTTGGTTCAGTTGATGTTGCGTTTACTGTTACATTGCATAAATTGATATTTAAGTTCATTGTAGTAGGCATGAAAACAAGACACTAATTCAAAGTGTGAAAAAAGCTTCAAAGTGTTAAAAAAGTATTTTTTTAACACTTTATGTAGTGCACTAGAATGGAGTACTTTATCTTCGTGTTAACGATTAAAAAAACTGATACGGTCGTGGAAAAAGTTTTTTAAATTTTAATTGCTGTGTATTTAATTAGTTGTAAAATTAGTTTTAGGTTATCCTTTACAATGTGTGTTTAATGCTATGCTAATATGTTAATCTTCTTTAATAAATAAAGTTTTTTTTTGGAAATTTTGAAATTTTTATATGCAGTAAATTGGCTAGCTTCACACAGTGTTTATGTTACGCTGACGCGTAATGTATAAATGTTTATGGTAGGTGTTTTTTCCAACTTTAGGACTAAAAATATCCTTTAGTCCCTACAAATAGGAACTTAAAAGAAACATCTTATTCCAAGTATTAACTGTTTGAGGCGCCCTAGGCTAGAATTTCTGGAGCGCCTATTTTCCACCAAAAAATTTTTGAAGAGCAAAAAAAAAGGTCATTCCCTCCTTTTCGCGCTTATTTCATTCCAAAGCACCTTATTTACAGAGAAATTAGTAAATTAGTCACCAAAAATCTCCACCCGACCTAAACTTCCCTGTGTAGCGCCTATTACTTCCCTGTCTGGCGCCTATTTTTTTTATGGCGTCCTAGGCTGTAGCGTAGTCAGCCTAATGGTTAATACGGCACTGATTCCAAGGGACTTAGGTGCAACTTAGACACCGAGCTGTAAAAAGGTTACCTTAAAAAAAACTAGATAAGAAGTGAATACCTAAGTATTTATAAAATTCAATGAGAATGATATACCAAGTGAGAGTCTTTAAATTACTATCTAAGGAAGTGTTGTGATTTGATCACAGCTACAAGGAACTGTCACACCCATTATCCTTTTTTAGGAATTAATATGAGTAACTAGGACTTTGGACAACGTTATTTTACCAAACAAGGTGTTTTTATTAATTTTGCTCATCTTAACCGTTTTCCAAAAACGTCGCTTTGGATACACCTGAATTGTTTATTTTAGAAACCAGTTAGGTGCACTTTATTAATTTTCGTTTAACAACGAAAAATGTTTTATCTTCACCTGTAACAAAAAATGTTTTAACCTAAAAAAAAAGAATAGTATATAATACCCGTTTTAAACAGATGTTGCTTGTATTAAAACTTAATATTTCATGTGAGTTTAGACGGCAAATAAAAATCACTGCAAATCTCATTTTCGCCCGAAATTTCGGTTGACTGGTCTCTGAACTAAACGATTCAGCTGCAACTTATGGTTTGGTTAAACTCAACTATTATTTGAACCTGCCCATTAAAAATGTATTGCCAAACGTGACAGCAATATATTTTAAATGGACAGGTTCATATATCAGTAGGGTTCAACTGAACCAGAACTTAAGTGGCAATTGTAAAACTAGACCTTAGTACCCAAAGTTCTGTAATTATAAAAAATATAAATTTTCTTCTGTTACCAACAAAATGTTGGACCATGTTGAACCCTCTTCCTTATTTTTATATATATAATTTTCATAAAAATTCCAACTTTTTATTGGAACAATTATGTTGGTAACAGGAGAAAATTCTTTTCGGTTTAAAACATAGTATACACGTCTTGCCTTCTCGACACGTTGAAATTGATTCTAATGCCCAGTTTTAAATAGCGAGCTCAGTTTGGGCTTATTTAAACTCAACTGGTACATGAATCTATCCATTCAAATTATATTAGTGTCACTTTTGTCATTTACTTGACAGGTTCATGTACCAGTTAAGTTCAATTGAACCTTATCTGAACTCGCAATTGTAAATCTGGGCATTAATAACGACGTTGTTGCTTTAGACTGTCTCTTTCCCACGCATTGAACGTTTTAAAACGGCACGACGTGTATACCGAAAAATCATAGTAACACATAACTGTGCAGAACAAATAATTCCTATTTTAATTTTAGGTCAAGTGTTGGTAGTACTGATTTTGATAATGAGATGCTTGCAATTTTAAATGATATTGAACAAAATTATATTGAAACACCAGATGGTGCATTCAGTGAAATATCAGATGGCTTCTTCAACAATTTGGATGATGGCAAATCTTTAAATCATTGCTTTGATAACACTAACGAAAAACCACACGAAGAATCTGAGACTAAGAAAATTCTAGTAGAAGAAGAAATAAAAAAGAATAACAATATTAATACAACTATCCAAAAGAAGTTAAGAGACGCAGTTCTCCTGAGAAACGTTATGAAAAATCTTTAAATCATTGCTTTGATAAAACTAACGAAAAACCACACGAAGAATCTGAGACTAAGAAAATTCTAGCAGAAGAAGAAATAAAAAAGACTAACAATAGTAATACAACTCTCCAAAAAGAAGTTAAGAGACGCAGTTCTCCTGAGAAACGTTCTGAAAAATATCAAAAAGCGCACAAAGAAACAAGCGAAGAACAAAATAATAAGGGACGCACCAAGTATATCTCAACTAAAATAAGTAGACGTGAATCCTCTAAATCTAAAGGCAATAATAAGGAAAATGGCAAGCTGATTTTAAATAAAAGTACAAAGATAAAGCTTTGTTAAGCCATCATAAAGAATCTAAGAATAACAATTACCAAGAGACGAAAAAGGATAGAAAAATACTATAGATATATTAAGAAAAATAAAAGAATATGAAGCTCTTAACAGACTTTCCTGCGAACTTAAAGAAACCACGGATAAATCTAAAATCGAAAAAAAAGAGGAGAGGGAAGATAGAGTCTCCGGACAAAGTAGAATGACGGAAAACCAGGCTATTGATAGATATCATAAGGAACCCGAAAAAATATATGTGCATTCATAAAAGAAAATGAAAATACAAATATTGTTTCACGGGAAAAACGCAAATATAAGTACTCACCTATTAACAAATATGACGAACTTCAAAAAGAACATATAAATCCAGATACGAAAAAAAAGAAGATATTGATAATAAAAAAGTCAAGGTGAAGAGTAAAATTGTGAAAGTTAATTCATTTGATAAACATCAAAACGACTTTAAAAAAATACACAGCCACCGATATCCGAAAATGAAAAAGGTAATGAAAGTACTAATAGTGTTTCATGTAAAGGAGACAAGTCTAAAAGTATCTCAAACCATCAAAAACCCTTGAAATTTAAGCTGAAAAGTAAAATTGTGGAAGTTAATGCATTTGATAAACATCAAATTGAGTTTAAAAAAGATACGCAGCCACCCATATCTGAAACTGAAAAAGGTAAGGAAAATGCCGATAATATTTCATGTAAAGTAAGCCAGTGTAAAAGTAATTCGGAGAATCAAAATTATTTTAAAGAAGATTTTAAAAATGTTTCAAGTAAAACTAAAGTACTGAATAGTGAAAATATGATAACAAATAAAATTAATGAAGAGGCTAAACCTAACATACAAAAGGAGAAACATATAAATGAAAACATATCTTCAATTAATTCCAAGATGGATATTAGTACCAAAGCCATGCAGGAGAGAACAACTTGTGATAAAACTGTTAATATGGATAAACATCAAATCGAGGTTAAAAAAATATGCAGTTATCCATATCTGAAAACGAAAACGGTGGGGAAAATACCAATAATATGCCATGCAAATTAGGCCAGTGTAAAAGTAACTCGGAGAATCAAAATCCTTTTAATGAAAATATAAATGATATTTCAAGTAAAGCTAAAGTACTGGATAGTGGACATATAAAAACAAATAAAATTAATGAAGAGGTTAAACCTAACATACAGAAGGAGAAACATATAAATCAAAACATATCTTTAATTAATCCCAAGATGGATGTTAGTACCAAATCTATGCAGAAGGAGACAACTGGTGATAAAACTAATAATAATGGTAATATGAAAATTGAAATTGCATGTCAAGAAAGTAATATAGAAGAGAATAATAGTAACGTAACTGCAAAAGGGGATGAAAAAAATATAATAGATGACAAAAAGGTTGACAAATACGAAGATTTATTGGACTCTGGTAAAATTGGGGATGCAAAAAACCAAAAGGCTAGTGACAATCGTACAGATCATTATGTTAGTGTCAATGGAACTTCGAGCTGTAAAACAATCGATCCCCAGCAAGGCTTTCGGATTATTGAAAAGTTTTATTGTATCTTATGCCGTGAAGGGTTTGACAGCGCGTTTGATCTTGTTAAGCATTCTGTGCTTAATTATAAGAAAAAAAATCATATGTTTTTTGTAGAAATTGTTTTGGTCAGGAACTTGCTACCCTCTTTGATTTCAGAAAACATATAAATAAGTGTAAAAAATTCGATGAAGCTGAACGAATGTATTTTAAAATAAATCCCGAATTTACTAAGTACTACTGTGAATTTTGCAGTAAAGGTTTTGCATGTCACATAGATTTTCGAAAACATAAAAAGGAATGTCATTTACTTGAACGTGCCAATTGTCCAATTTGCTCTGAAAGCTTTGACGATGCTGATCCCTTAATTTGTCATATTCAAAGACATTCATTAATTGGAAACGTTGACTTTACGTGCAAACACTGCTCCTTACATTTCTATGCACCTCTTGTGTACTCAGTTCATTTAGTTAAGGTTCATGCAGTTAGAAAAAGTAATAAAATTTACCAGTGTTGCTTATGCCCTAAAAAGTATGTTGGTAGTATACAGGAATTTGTTATGCACGTTACGACACACGATATATTAAATAGTGAGGTATTTGATGGGAGCAAAATTGTGATGAAAAATGGTAGACCGTTGCTAAATATGACCAAGCGAACTTGTCCGATTTGTTCTAAATTATTTTTCTTTGAAGACGCCTGCACTGATCATAAACTACGAGCTCACCGTCAGTCAAAATCAGAACCTCAAATAGAAACACAAAAATCTTTAGCCAACTTAACAACGTGCCTTAATAATTCCACAATTGTTACAGAACGTAATTGTGGTAACAGACAAGAAAATGCAGAACAGTTACCCTTTATATTAGATAAGATTCAACTACCAAGTTCTGAATCACAACAAATTAAACTTCCTTGTTTAAAATGCAAAATTATCATTCCCGTTCAGGAGTTCGAAAGTCATCAAGCTTCACATAAAAACGATTTGGAAATTAAATGTACAGAGTGCAGTATGTCTTTCGACACCGTCGAGAATCTAATAAATCACATGAAAGCTCTTCACTTTTCAATAGGAGCTGTTGCACCTACCCAAATGTACCAATTTCCCATGGAGATGCAAATGAATCCAGGCTTTGTATCTACTCAATATTTTGGTTATCCAGGGATGAACCAGGCCATATTAGATTCCCAGTTTCCAAACGTTTTAATGAACAATTTACAAACAAATTGCGTTCAATATAATTGGAACCAAATGAATTACCCCATAATGACAAATCAAATTATACAACTACAACCGCCTCTACCAACAGGCGCTGAACCTCCTCCTCCACCACCACCCGTAAATGCCGGAATTGAAAAATCTGTTCAGTCAAACAGTTTGGAATGTACTAAAACCATTAAATCTGTGGACAAACCTTGTTTTACAGCCTCAGGCAAATTTGAATGGTCTATTACAAGGGATATAAGAAATAGGGGACCTGGTAGTTCACAATATAGTAAAGATAATAAGGAAACACAAAGCACTTTGAAATTTGACTCATCTTCTGAAAGTACGCGATCACGTAAATATGACAAATGGTCTAACGAGAGTCCTAAAAGATTTAGTAGGTTTCATGCCCGTGAAGGATCTTATGAACGTAGAAACTCTTTTAAAAGTAGCAGAATCCGAAAGTCTTTTGAAAATCCTAACGAACCTGGTACTTACTTTCGGAGGGACAGAATATTTAACCGTAGTTCTTCCTCTGAGAGTGATTCATTTTATAGGCGTCGAAGATCTAGAGAACGAGAAAGATTACCTGAAAGTAAAAGATACGTTACACGAAGAGGTCCTAGAACTCCTTCACCAGAACCCTATTAATAAGTTATAAAATTATATGCACAAGTTGTAGATTTGGTTTTAAAAGTCTAACAACTTGTTAAACATAAAACATCTTGTCCTATTTGGTTAAAAAAAAGGGTAATTACTAAAAAAATATTATTTGAAAAAAGAATGAAGTTGTTATTTTTCTAAACTTGTTTTAGGTATTATAGAAGTTATGTTGCTTATTGAAATAAATATATATAATTTTATAAATAAATTGTAGTATTTTCTTATTATTATTATCAATAGTTAGTAAGTTGGGTTACTTAAATTTAAAAAAAGTATTGTTAAATATATTTGTTTAACCAAATCTCACATACTCTTTTGTTTGTAGGCTAAAATCAACTTTTCAAGAAATTACGTCACCTGACCATGTGCCAGGCGAAGCGAAACAAGAAAAATCTATTGCCCAAAATCAGGGCGCTAAACAACATGTTTTACTTAATGTTTCAGACGTTTCTAAGGTCCAGGCTTCCAGTAACGTAGGTGGTGATACTGATGTCGGCTTAGATAAATTAATTAAAGAAAAAGGGAGTCAAGATACCAGTACTACTGAGCAAGAAACTGATTCTGCAGAGTCGCTGACTGAAGAATGTTCCAGTGAACAGCGAAACGATAAAGGCAATGAAGAAGAGCAAAAGTTTGAAAAAATCAAGAACTTTCTTTTAAAGAAGAACCTATGGCAACGGTAGAGAGCAATAAAGAATGTGAAAAAAGTAAAGAAACTGGGGTAGAAGGCCCTTCTCAATCTTCGAAGAATTCTGAAATTACTGAAAAGGAGATTACCAATAATAAGGCAACCAAAAATATAGATAGAGCCGAGAAATCTGAGGAAAAACTTGAAAAAGAAGAGAAGATTGATCAGGATAAAAGATCGTCAGATAAATTACAAACCGATGTTACTAAAGATGAAAATAAATTGGTTGCGTCCATACAACCTTATACTAACACTGAAAAAACAGAAGAACAAGTCGAAGAAAAGCAAGTCGCGGTGAATTTGGAGGCTGACATTTTATCACCTTCTCAGTCTACAAATGCTTCATCTAAACAAGAGGGTGAAAGTTCTTCAAGAGATTATTTCGAAGATTCAATGTCGGATTTGCTTAAGTTACAAAAAGAAGTTGATCGTATAGATTCCATTGTTGATAAAAGTTCTACTTGTAAGAGTTCCTTAGAAAGCAATAAAAAGTAGATACAAATAAGGATGGTGCAAAAGATTCCAATAAAGATAAAGAGTCTTATAATAATGATAAAAAAGATGACGAGGAAAATAAGGATCAAGCCAGTACTACCCATGTTAAGATTGATAGTTCTTTAAGAACCGAGGAACCTAACGAAATTACCCCAGTGGCTATGGTTATGGATACTAATATTAAAAGCCTAAATAATACTGTGGGCGAAAATCATAAGGATGAATCAGGTTTAATGTCAATAAGTGGTGAATCCAAAAATGAAAACAAAATCTCCACAGATGACCCTAAAATTCCTGAATCACCCAGTGTCAGTGATATTTCCGAAAAATGTGTGGTGGACGACGATGACGTAAATACTCTACAGCAGGAAGGAAACCCTGCTCTAACTACAAGTGAAATGATTCAATTAATGAAAAACACAAGTGGTGGAAAAGAAACAGCAGTACCAAGTACTTCAAAGTCTGATGGCAGCAGTATCCCTTCAGATGATAACGACTACTTATCACAACAACCTAGTAAAAAAGCAGCAAAAGTAGGTAAAACCAAAAAATTCGAAACTAAAAACGCCGTTCCTCTTTTATGGCTAAAGAACTAGTTGTTCGTTTAATAAAAATGGATTTTAAGAATTTAACAGTTTCCAAACAACTTCCTTCTTCTGTTCGAACACATAGTGGATTATCTAAGGAATGTACAAAAGGAATAAATGAAGTGAGCAACGATAAAGATATGTCGTTAATCCCCAAAACCCATCCTTCTCCTTCTGCTTCTGTAGCAACAGTTATAACAGTTGAAAGAAAAGACGTTCATAATCGGGATAACACAACTACAGAATTTGTATCAACTGATCATGTAAAAGAAGCCTTAGAAGAACCTAATTTACCAAGTAAGCTTAGTAGTACTGCAGCCGAAGCTACGGTTGTGACAACTGAAGAATGTACCGAAGATTTAACTAAATCTAAGCCGACTGAAGAAAAGCTCCCTACTGAAAGTGTAACAGTGAAAGATTCCACAACGCCTTCTACAGGTAAGCATAGATTTAAAAAACTAGCTAAGCAATATTTTCCATATTCTTTTTTTTTTGTGTTTCAGAAACTAATAAAATTATATCTCAGTCAGCAGATGCACAAGAAACTTCAAATTTACCATCTCTTACAGGTAAACTCCCGCCATCTAACAATGCAAGCACAATTAACATTGAAAATATTGGTTCTATTGAGGGGGCGACACCATCAGAAACGAGCAGTGCACCTTCTTCTGAAAAGAATGTTATTACCAATGTTGATAGTAGCAGTAGTCAACTTGCTGTGTTAGATCTAGGATCTTCTAACAAGCATGACGTACCTTTACCCGCAGTCATATCTAGCGAAAGTAGTTCTAAGAATTTAGTAGATAAACAATCAGTAAAGAAAAATTTAGTGGATTTAGTTACTCCAACCAAACGAACTTTATTAACAAAAATAAAACTTACTAAATTAATTAAACGTAAACCGAAAAGAATAACAGTTGCATCTCAATCATTGAAAAGATTATTTTATTGTGAAGTTTGTTCTCTTAGTTTTAAGTGTATCAGGAGATATTGGAATCACAAGAACCTGCTCCATTTCGATCATGAATTTGACTGTATTCTTTGCGATAAAAAGTTTAAAAAGACTTCTGCTTTGTTGCATCACAACAAATTTAGACATGCGGAGGAGAATCCCGAAAACTCAGACACGGAGAAAGGTGAGCCCTTGTTTTACTGCGAGTCTTGTGGTAAAGGATTTAGACATATTCAGAAAAAAGTTGCTCATATTCAAGAGGAGCACAAGAACGGATATATTTTTTGTTCTTTATGCGATCATGCTTGTCCCAATATCGACGATTTTGTATTTCATGCAAAAGATCACAAACAGTTTAAAAACACTTTGTTTTCTTGCAAAGTGTGCGGACAAAATATGTTTTTCCTGCATATGTTTGTCAATCATCTTAATGATCATAAAGATGTCACTTCTCCAAAAATGTTCTTTTGCAAAGTTTGTTCTTTTAAAGTCACAGGTTTTAAAAATTTTGCTTTTCATATGCAAGGTCATATTTCCAGCACTCCCAAATATTATTGCTTTATTTGCCAGAAAGTATTTTATTCTAACACAAAACTTGAATTGCATACGAAATTTCTTCACCATGATCATTATTCCGGACATCAAAAATTCTTGCGTCTTAAGAATGCTGACGTTAATGTTAATGAAAATTGTTACTGGTGTGGAAAAGTTATGCTCAAAAAGATTTTAAATTGCATCTAAAGACTCACAAGAAGTTTTGGATAATGGTTAAGAGGAGACAACCAATTCAGTGTAAAGTGTGTTTCAATGACGTTTCTAAAAAGTTTTTAGAAAGCATTTAAGTATACACCAAAAAGCGGCAAAAATAAAAGCTAAATTATTAAAAATTAAACGGCAAGAAAGTAAAAAAATAATAATGAAAGATTTATATATACCTCTTATAAGAACTGTACTAACAGAGGACCAAAAGGCGAAAGTGAATGAGTCCAAAAAATTAATGACTCAAATGATGAAACAGTATTTAAAAACCCGCTCCACCTCCTCCACTAGAAACACCTGTGACATCGAGTGCTTTAGCAACTAAAAAACTTGAAAATTATAAAATTCCGAAAAAGGGGAATATCCAACCTGTTATAGATAAAACAAAAGTTACCGTAGTTGAAAGGAAATTTGATCTTACAGGCACAAGGGAAGCCCTTAAGCAGGTAGATACTGTTTTAGCCAAAATAGATATTACCAAAAATGATGATACTAAAACGGTATCTAACACATCCCCCATTCAAATTGTTTCTCCGATTTCAGCTAAACCTTTGGCTGAAACTAAAACTCCAAGTAACACAAATACGTCATCTTCGTCAGGTCCGCGTGAGAAAGGACCACACCAAAGAGGATCTTCACCAGGATTCGGTCCAAACCAAAGTTTTAATCAAGGATTTCCTCGAGGAGGCCCTCCTAGAGGTCCTCCTCCTAGAGGCCCTCCCCCTAGAGGCCCTTTCCCTAGAGGAGTACCTTTTCCTAGAGGTCCTCCACCTAGAGGTCCCCCACCCAGAGGTCCTCCTGGCTTTCATCCTTTAGAAGGACCTCCTGGCTTTCATCCTTTAGAAGGACCTCCTCCTGGCCATTTTCCTCCAATGGGTCCGCCAGGAGGCCCTGGTCCAAATCAATTTTATCCTCCTGAACCAACTTTTGGTCCTCCAGGTGTAATAGAAGGTCCGCCTGGTGTTGACTTCAATCAGGGAAATTTTGGAGGATCATTAGGTCCAAACAACCCACCGTTCTTTGCTCCCATGAGTCAAGGGCCACCTATGAATCAAGGGCCACATATGAATCAAGGGCCACATATGAATCAAGGGCCACATATGAATCAAGGGCCATATATGAATCAAGGCCCACCTATAAATCAAGGCCACCCTATGAATCAGGGGCCACCTATAAATCAAGGGCCACCTATGAATCAGGGGCCACCTATAAATCAAGGGCCACCTATGAATCAAGGTATGCCAATGTTTCCACAACACAATTTAAACCCAGGCGTTCCACAGGAACAGTTCTTTAATTATCCCGGATTTATGAACCAATTTCAGCAAGTTGGTTCAATGGGTCCGGATTTTTCAGATCAAGGAATGCCATATATGGATCCCAATCAGTTTGTTTATAATGAACAAAACATGAATATGTTCCAACAGTTTACTCAAGATGCCCAGTACATGGCTCAATGGCCAGGACAACCAATGATGATGCAAGGAAACGAAGCAATGGCTGCTCCAATACTGGCAGCAACACCACCTGCAATTGTTCAACCCCCAGTACTTGTTACTAAATGTTCTGGTTGCGAAAAGAAATTTCCCAATGCTAAAGTAGTCGGTGTCCATGAAATATTTTGCAGTAAACTGGTCGACAAACAATCTGCACTAAAACAGCACATTTGCTCAGTTTGTTCAATGAAATTTGAGAAACTAGCTGTTATAAAACAGCATATGTTTATTACTCATGCCCAAATTTTTAAGGAATTTAATGTTATATCAGGGAAAGATAAAAAGCTACAAAAGTACGTGTAAAACGTGTAAACAAATTTTTACGTCTGAGGAAGAGCTAAAAGGTCATGAAAAAACTCATGAATTCTTGTCCTCCCTGAAAGCAGATCTTGCTAAAGTAAAAGCAAGTGCTACTGTAGTTAAAAATATTGAGAGCAAAACTTTAACTCCCAGTTCTTCAACATCTAAGCAAAGTAGATTTGACGTTATGCCTCCTCTACCTAAAGGCAAGGCCTCACCTTCACCAACAGCTACTAAATCGGTTGCAAAAATTCAAAAGATTCCAAAGATCCAAAATCTTCTATTTCGGCAAAACATGAACCCAAAAAAGAAACTAATTATAGTAATTTTGATATTCATCCTTTGAAAGGTAAGGAAGGAAGGGGTGTGACTGGGGTTCAACAAAAACTTAATGAAACTATTAAAAAGACCCAAGATATCGAAAAGGCTAAAGTTGTTGAACAAAATAAACTACTTGAATCGATGAAATCGCCAGCTTTTAAAAAGAATCTAGAACAGCATAAGAAAAAATTAAAAATAAACTTGCTTTACTTCCAAAAGCAGAAACTTGAGCAAGAAAAACAAGCTAAAGGCATGGAAATGTTAAAAGCCGAACAAGAATTACAACGAATTCAGAATGAGTTATTAGAATCCCAAAGAATTGAAGAAGATACCGTAGACTTAACTAAAACCACGCATGCTAAAGAAAAAGAATCACATCAAGGTCCATCACGTGAGAGATATCGTAAAGAACGTTCCAGATCTCGATCACCAGCTAGAAAGCCTTATTCTAAATTAGACCCCAAGGTTCCGTCCAGACGTCCTGATGTTAAAAAACCGTCTTACAGCAGGAGCCACGAAGGTCGTTCATTTAACACTCGCGATAGAAGACATCAAAGTTCTCCAAGACGACCAAGCGAAAAAAGTCGTAGTTTTGATAATAAACGTTTGTCTCGCAGGAGTTCCCGTTCGAGATCAAAAGACCGTCGCAGGAAATCTCCAAGACCTACATTTGATCGTAAAATGCCTCGAGAAGATCGGGCAAGAAGATCTTCTAGCAGTTCAAGTAGCTCAGAGGAAAGACCCGGACCTAGTTCATCAAAACCACACGTTGTGATACCTGAACCTAAAAATCCCAAGTTGGGAAATGAACCTGGTGCATATAGATGTCAGAAATGTGCCACACTTTTTACTAATTACAGAGACTTTATTGTTCACAAAGATGTACACGAAGGTTCCAGTGAAGATGAAGAAAATTACCTTACGTTACTAGACCCTCCCCCACCACCAATGATTACTGGAGGCGACATATCACACTCCGTTTCCAAGCCTTCTTATAATCCATTCCAACAGGACGATTCTAATAATGACAGACAGAAGACCAAAAATCGACTACTTTTACAGGGAGTTCAGGACCATCGTTTCTGCAAAGGCAACAACAGGGTACTCCTTCCTCGTCACAAACGTCTGCTTACTTTTATCAACGTCAAACAAGTTCTAGTACATCATCGAAAGGACCTTCTTTCACGGCAACTTCTTCAAGTGAAAGGCCGCTGTTTACAGCATACGCTCATTTGCAGAAGAAGCAGCAGTCCACTGCAAGGGTCAAATGTCGGGTCTGTGGCCAGGAGTTTCCTTCTCAGGAATACCTGGACTATCACAATTGTCCTGGGCCATTTTAAATTTAATGTAGTACAGTCCACTTTAAATATTCTTCCTAGAAATATCTTGACCGTAATGCTTGTCGCAGTCGTTTATTAGGTTTGTGTTAAGTGTAGTTCATTTAATTTTTCTACCTAGGAAAATCTGGTCTATCAAGCTTTTCTAATTTTGTATGTTGTAACAGTCCACTTTAAATTTTTCTTTACTATTTGATTTATAAAATCAGTAAGTATTTACAACAAAAATAATTAGGGTTTAGATACAATAACTTGAAATAAGCAATATTTTGGAAAAAAATTACAGTAATTTTGGTTACAATAATAGTTAGTAGAGGTAATATTAAAATTGTATTCCATTTCTTAAACAAAATTAAAAAAAAATGTGTGTTTTGACTACTAGAATTACTGTAATATAGCTTGGTTGTTGCGTAAAGCTCAGCCAAAGTAAGGTAAGTTAAACAAACTTTGTGCTTATTTCAAATACCATAGAAAAATATAAGTTTGAATTAGACGACGTTGATATTGTTAGCACCGTCATGTCAGGCGGATTACCTGATTTATTTACCCCATTTTTTATAGCTACTTATTAATAATTATAGGTTTTCTCGATAATTAAATATAAATTAAAAGTTAATTAATAGACATTTCAAGTAAAATAAATCTGGGTATTATAAGTAAAATCTTTAAATTTTAAGCAGAGACAACAATGAGACGAGCAACTAAATGTAAATAAATTATCCGAGAAAGAGATAGCTGCTGGGCCTTCCTTGTCTGTCTTCAAGAAAGGCAAACGCAGATGGCGCGTGAGTCGACTTTATCATTTGCCCGCCAAATTCAAATTATATAGCTGTGCTATTTTTGCCCTTAATGTTAGGTACTTGTTTTTGTTTCCTATTAATATAAAATATTGGGGTTTAGTTCAATAATTACACACACCTTATTAAAAATGTCATTTATTTGGTTTTTATAAAGTTTTTTTCTTACAGATAACCATGTCAATATTACCTTAAATTATCTGTTGAAAAGTACAAATTTAATATAATAAACACTGTGATCACTAATAAAAGTCAATATTCAGAAAATGTAAACAAACTGTCCAAACAAATCGGCCATGGAAAAATATCAAACACAAATATCGATTAACATTTCGGCGTGACTGCCTGCGGCAACGTTGTCAAGTTAAAAATATTCGATTCATGCTATATTTCCTTTCTCTTAATTAAATGTGAGCCAAAAAAGGACTTTAAAGTTTACATGCAAAAATTGTAATCAACTTGGCAACCAGGGCAAAGCGATGATTGCTTCATCTACGATAGCCTGCCATGATGAAGGACAAAGACATATTTATTGGAACTTGCGTTAAACCAGAAAGAGATAAATACAATGGACAAATTGTTAGGACCAGTTACTCGTCTCATTCTTGTCTCTGTTTTAAGTTTGCTGTTTAATGAGCACCTGGTTATTAGTTGGTTAAATGGAATTAAATTAAACTTTCTTTTTACAATACCGTTTACCTGTTATTAGCTGAGTTTTTTCTAGGGTGTAAAAAGGTAAGCTTTTTATTTTACACGTTTTTTTAATTCTACTAATTCTAAAAATATGCTCATTTATTTAATATCTGATAACCTTAAAATTTTCAATCGATTATAAGAAATAAAATTAACCCTTTAACACTAATAAACTTTTGACCTAGGTCAGTTATTTCATTCATTCAAGAATTTGAATTTTAAATAGGAAACAATTCTGCAATACAATATTTGGTTTTTAATATTTACATTTAAGATAAAATAAACTCTGTCACTGGCCACATTGACAGGTGGGTTTTTAAATCTCCATTGGAGAGTTCACATAAACCATTTTTTAAATTAAATTTTATTAGATTTTAAATTTTTAATAAACGTTTGTGATGTAAGAGATTTGATAAGAAAATTTTACACCTAACTAAAATCAAAAAATTAAAGATAATGATAATTTAGGCATAAAATATAGGAGAAAACGGGTTGATATAATAGGTTTGTTCCAGCAGGCTGTCAGAAATGTTTGCAACCGTTCGGATTCTGCGCACGTCAAATTTGTCGTTCCAGCAGTGCCATGTTTCTAACATTATACAATTGTTTGTTGTTCCAGCAGTAGTTTTAAGATGTTGGAAATATGTTGGAAACTGTTTAAAAAGTTTGCAAACTTTCTTCAAACATTGCTGACAATTTTTAACATAACCTTTCTTGTATTGACGTATAAGCAGTATGCACGCCTTATTTATTTTTCGTTCCAGCAGAAAACTGTTGCCAACATTTCTGACTAATGTTTGTAACAAATTCTGCGTTTTACGATTATTGCTAACAGGTTTTCAACATTCTGCTGGAACAAACCTAATAATTTTGACAAATATAAGCATTTAATTTTCTTAAATATGTGGGTGTAAAATTTTTGTAATCCTTATTGTTTTCTGAGTACACCTGCCAAAGTTTGCCAGCATAGAATTAATAAGAAGTTTAAAATTCAAATTCTTGTTGGGACAGAAAATAATTTAAAAAAACGGATACCAAAAAGGTTGTATAGTTTAAATTATATAAAAAAAAACTAAATGTGACTCAAAGGAAAATGCGGGTTGTCTCTTTTTGAAGAAAACCAGGAATCTTGGAAATTTATTGAAGATCAAGTTAGGATCAAGGCTGTCTGCAGATTTGCAAATGGTTTGAAGTTGGCAAATGTATAACCCATTTAGATTTAAATGTAATAAGAAGAACATAAAAAATAAAGTTAATAAAAAAATAGTGTATGCACTATTCTTTATTGATATCTTATTTTATAAAGGTAATTGTATTACTTTACGACTCTTGGTTTCAAGGGATGATAGGTAGTTTCTAAATATTAAAATTTTAGAGTATGAATTAGTTAATAAATATTAATTATTGGTGTTTATATGTAATAGTCACTTAAGGTAGTTTGAGCTCATTTTAGAGCACCAGAACCTATGAAACGCTTAATATATCTTATCTAACCAAAATGATGCTAGGTCTATATAACTAGATTTATGAATACTTGTCTACTAGTTACAATATATCTCTAATAAGGGCGAATTAAATATTAATTTTTTTGTTATATGTATAGGATATATAGGGTGAAATAAAAGGCATTTATTGCATCAGTATTTTTATTTGAAAGATAGGAAACCCCTTCTTTGGATTGATAAGGTGTGCCTATATAGAAGGAACAGTTTAAAAATGTAAATTTGGTGCTCTTTGATAAGAAAAAAAAACACAAAAAGTTTAAAGCAAATAAATCGGCATGCTTGACTTCGCGGCCGCCTTTGCTATATTTATTTTATGATATGCCGGTTGATGCAGGTGGTCATCGCACTATGGGATAGAAATTCATTTTTTGGTCAAAATTATGAAACTTACCAATCTAACTAAAATGAGGTGCTTTTTACTGGAAAAATATTATAAATTATTACAAATGCTTTTGGAAACCTAAAACTTATTATATGGTATTATAAATTTACACCCCACTTAACATTATTATTTTTTATTGTACAAAATAAACTAAAATGTCAGCTTGTTTGGTTAATTCGGTAGTATTCTAATCAGTAATACGATGATTATTATCTCATATGATATACAGGGTACGACAATAGGTATGATTTTTTAAATGAAATACCCTGAATTATCACCACCAAAAAATGTTTTAAAATGCTTTAGAAAAATACTACATTTGATGTGCCTATCTCAATTTGTTTCGGAAATATGACCATCCAAATCTGAAAAAAATTAAATTATTCTTAGAAGCGTAATAGAGATACATCTTCCCAACTTTTTTTATTTTTTAACGTATAAAATAAATAATAACACTGTTTTGTTGGGTAGATTCTGTAGAATCCATATCTTTCACCAGAATGCTTTTATCTTTTAGAATATACCGTGTAGGACAAAACATATTAAATTTTAAAATGGAAAACCTTGTAAATTATAAAAAATCTTGTATTTGTCCTTACACTCAGAAGTAGCAAAAAGTAGGAAGGCAATTGTAAGTACAAAAACTGATAAAGAAAAAGGTAAAAAAATCTTTGACAAAAGTAGCGAGACTGCATCGGAAACACAACAATAGCTCTTATTATTTAAACTCTTTTACTTTTTTAGTAATCAAACTAAGAGATTAAAAGTTGTATATTTATGTTTACTTAAAATACATTTTTAAGTTTCTTATTAGCCCAATAGAAGTCGTCATATCCTTTTATAATTTTGCGTACATGTAGTTTGGAGTATCTACTTTGAAATACACAGCATGAGCCATTAAAATTTCAAAGTTACTTTTTGCCAAAATAATGGATTTCTATCCCGTAGTGTATCGGCGCGTCGCTGTAAAGGGTAGCGGCACCTTTGTATAAAATATTCCGATTGCAGGCGGCCTTTTTTATATTTTTTGTATTATTTTCAAAGGGTACCGAATTTGCGCTTTTAAAATGTTCTTACTATACTGCATCGATTGACCGGAACATAGATATTGCCTAAAACAAAAAATTTAAAAGTAGATCAAGGTTTTTGGATCCGGCAAGAGGTAATTAAAAAATATAAAAATAAATGTTTATTCGCTTGGGTTTTTCTCTTTATTTGTTTTTAAAGCTATTTAAACATTTTTTTCGTAAAAAGTAAAATTATAAGTAACTTTTTGTGAGTTTAAAAGTTATGTGTAAAGTGTTTCGTCATAATGTTTGTGGATTGTGATTGTGAGGTTGTTATACGACAAAGTATTGACGTAAAAATACGTATAATGGTTATTTTTTTTAATTTTACGAATTTGGGAAAACCTGCTTTATTTTCTTTTTACACGGACCGACATAGTGCCGTGCATTTTCTGTTGATCTGCCACATTTTGCAGTCATTGTCTTCAGGTCGGAATTATTTGCAAACAATATTGAGTGACCACAGATACTATTTCGCATTGTTTTCTTTTGTGTGAACTTCACTGAAAAAGAAAAATTTAAAAAAATTAGTATAATTTATAGAATTAGGGTTGTAATCACCAGTAGCGTAGCTAGGCTTAGGCGGTGTAGGCGGTCGCCTACGGCCTCGCGCTTGTGGGGGCCTTGCGTCCAGGTGAAAGTATAAAATTTGACTACGGAAAAACATAGTGGAGGTTTTGTAGGCTCGTAATTGTAACGTATGTCCTAAAAGTTATGGCACACAATATTTATCGTTTTTTTTTAATGAAGAAATTTATTTAAACACTAACTAGTTATCATAAATTACAACTCAATACTTAACTAAACTATACTATCGAATTATGTGGAGTGGCCCATTCGGCTCTACCAGACGCAAATTTCTTCGAATGTCTCTCATGAGGTCCTGGACGGAATTCAGTTCAATTTCTCGTAAATTCGCACGTGGTCTTCCACTTTTTGGGAGATTCAGACATGGTATTCCCTGCTCGCACTCCGCTATTGTTCTATAAATGGTTCTGCGTGAAATGTTTTCATTCTGGAATATTCGACAGATTTCAGCTTTGGGTATCCGCCCAACTAACTTGTAGATACTTTTTCTTATTTCTAATTTATACGACATCTTAAAGCGAAAACTTCAAAATAAATAAATCTCAACTGACAGTAAATAAAGTAAATAAACTTTTGTTTTCAAAGGCAACTTGATATTATTTTGTTTTTGTTAAAATTAAAGACAATGAGTTTTGTGCCAAAACTTTTAGGACATACGTTATATATATGTAATAAAAGAGGCCTCGCATAAGTGTAAATCACATGAACACGTCAGGAAGTAGTGTGTTAAAAGGTAGGGACTTTTTTTGCTCTTTAACAAAAGAGGCCTCGCTGATAACTTCTTCGCCTACGTCTAAAAGCCTCGCAAAAAGGTAAAAACCTTTTTTTCTTGTGGAACCTTTTTTTCTTGGTCCTTAAAATCATTTTTGTTTTTCAGAATAGGTTTTGCGGATACAAGTTCGCCTACGCCTCATTTTGGTCACGCACACCACTGGTAATCACCGTAATTGTCGACGCTAAACAAATAATTTAAAAACCCCTTACATTTTTAGGTATTTTCGTCGTCCTCTTGACATGACACTGTTTTTTTATTATTTTTATTTTTCCATGTGCTTATTTAACTAATAAATATGGAGTTTTAAACTATTTTACCTCGTGGACCACGTGTAGTGTTTATCACTTTTAAACTACCATTACCTAATTTTGGGCACTCCTAATCATTAGAGCGGCCCACAAACGATCAATATTATTGAGCAAAATTTCATATTGTACAACATTATTGACCGTTTGTGGTTTATATTGAGAGCTTGTACAATATATTGTGTCAATCAAAAATATCCTTAGATTTTTATTGTGCAATAGTAATTTATTGTGTTTTTAGTTTTCAAATACTAAAGAGTATTTAATTTAGAAAAACAATTACACAAATATGGGTTCAAAAACAATAGAAAAAAAAATAAAGGTTTTTTTTCTTATTTTCAAACATGTTTCAAGCAGCTACTTTTTTCTTATCCATGTTTTAACCGGTAGTTACAAAACAAAACTAGTTATTGTGCAATATATTAAATATAGTCTTTGCATAAATATATTGCACTGTTTGGGGACGACTAGCAATATTACTGTACAATATTTTGCCCAATAATATTGATCGTCTGTGGGCCCCTTTAAGGAAAAACGCTCGGACTCGTCAATTTTTGATTTAAGGGAAAAACTTTTTTTTGCCACTTTCACCTCCTGTACTGCAACTCTCTAGCAGGGGTAAGGCTCACCCCAAAATCCTAAATAGAAAGGGGGTCAAATGATATTTATTTTGATGCTCTATTGACAAGGATTAGAACTGCCAAGTTTACATTTTTTTGCAGTTCAAATCAAAAATTGACGTGTCCGAGCGTTTTTCTTTAAATGTCTATTTGTTTTCGTGGTCACCCTGTATGTAGGTAGGTACGTATAGACCCATAATGATTAGGCTACAAGACGTTTGACAAAGTGCTATTGGTCCTAATGGTATTATTTATAATATAAAGTTGTTAGCAAAATCGATAGAAGCTAGATCTGGTTGGTGAGCGTCATCGTCAGTAGCAATCTACTGCTTTCTTCAGCCTAATCATTCTAAATCCAGGGTTATCCAATGAGTACTGAGTACAGTGCCATGTTTGTGGCTTTTTGTCTTTAAAAAGATATAAAATACCCATTTTTTTGTCTAAAATCTAAATCAATACTTGATTAGAATTAAAATCAAGAAGATATGACTTAAATTAACATTAACAATACTTTAAATCTTTTTTAAGCTTTTACGAATTTGTAAACAACATTACACAAGTTATTTTAACTATGAATAAAGCCACAAATACATATGTAACTGTACAATTTTTAGGTGTAGATTTTTTAACTGATTATTATTATTATTTTTAGATCCAAATCCACTAGTGCTTCAACTCATAAGTGTCTAGACTGCCCGAAAATATTTGAAACACCCCAAAAATTGAAACGCCATGCTCGTACTCACAGAGAAAAGAAAATTTGTTGCCAATTTTGTAATAAGATGTTTCAGTTGAAGCATTTATTAGATCATCACTTAAAGTACGTCCATTTCAAGGAGTACAATCACATATGTCAGTTTTGCGATAAAAGTTTATGCAGGAAGAAGTAATGAAAAGACATATTGATAACGTTCATTTTAACCAATTTCGACATTTATGTTCTATTTGCGATAGAGGGTTCAATTTTCGATACGAACTAGTGAAACACGAAGAGTATAACCACAATGGTACCAGATTAATATGTGACGTGTGCAAAAAGGCTTTAAAAACGAACAGTATTTCAAGGAACACCTAAAAACCCATGAACCCAACTATCAAAAAGAACACTATACCTGTAACTATTGCTTTAAAGTTCTTACTCACAAAAAATCTTATAGAGTTCACATGAAATCCCACACAGGCGAATCAGTGTTGAACGTCTGCGATATATGTGGGAAAAACGTAACGTCTAAGGCTAGCCTAAGGCATCACATGAGAACTCATACAGGGGAAAAACCGTTTCAATGTGACGTATGTGGGAAGAGTTTTACCACTAAAAATCTTCTTAGAACTCATAGAGTAGTGCATACTAAAGAAAAACCATTTGCTTGTCCGCATTGTAGCAAAAGTTTTACTCAAAAAGGGAGCTTAAATATTCATTTGAGGTACCATACGGGTGAAAAGCCGTACCTTTGCCAATTTTGTTCGAAAAGTTATGTTTCAAGGACGTTGCTTAAAAGTCATAAATGTCAAGGACGAATATAGGGTTCGTAGAATAACTGGATATTTTATTAGGTTTGTTCCAGCAGAATGTTGGAAACATGTTAGCAACAATCGTAAAACGCAGAAATTGTTACAAACATTAATCAGAAATGTTGGCAACAGTTTTCTGCTGGAACGAAAAATAAACAAGGCGTGCATACTGCTTATACGTCAATACAAGAAAGGTTATGTTAAAAATTGTCAGTAATGTTTGAAGAAAGTTTGCAAACTTTTCAAACAGTTTCCAACATGTTTCCAACATCTTAAAACTACTGCTTGAACAACAAACAATTGTATAATGTTACAAACATGCCACTGCTGGAACGACAAATTTGACGTGCGCAGAATCCGAACGGTTGCAAACATTTCTGACAGCCTGCTGGAACAAACCTATTGACTGATCATGTGACTGATATTTTGATTTATTTTTGAATAGCACGGTTGTTTTAGAAAGTACTACTTGGAATAATAACGTATAAGAATACCGACACATAACATTAACTCTTAAGACAGACCGAATCGAAGGGTTGTTTATTAATTAAATGTACATGGTTTTTATTCATATTTTGCCACCCACTTTTAAGTATAACCAAGACGAATAGAAAAAACGTTCTGTATAAAAGTTTCATACTTGGTCATCTATTATCTTTTAATCGTAAAAAAATGAACATCGAAAACTCAAAAAAGTGAAGCAATAAACTTTTTAAAATGGGACACTTTATATACCGGGTGTTGCTCCGTCGAGCGGGACATAGGGAATCCCATGTAAATTTTAAAGTGGTCCAATATTCGCTCCCCTGATTATTTTAGAAGAAAATATAATTTAAATTTTTTAAAGAGCACGAAAAGTTGTACCTAGGGTACAAATTTCAGCTCTTCACAGTCCGTCAGCTAAGAGATAAATGCTAAAATAAGTTACGAATCTCCTATCTTCTTACGTATTATTAGAAGTTTATAATAAAATACTAGAAAAATTATTTAACCTCTTACTCTCAAGTTGTCAGATCAATGTCACATCATTTTTAACTAATGAACTACTTAAATCAAGAAAAAATCACCATTATAAAATGGTTTTACAAGGGAAATAGTTATCGAAGAGTAGCGGACATGTTTGCAGCCTATTTTCCCAATATCCAATACCAAGTAAATCGACAATAGAACGGACGATAAAAAATTTGAAACTACAGGCACAGTAATCAATAATTGCAAATGTGAAGAAAATCGACGTGATCTTTCGCCAAACGATTTTTTCTATGGGGACATTTAAAAACTAAGCTACCAATAAAAAATATGAAAATTTAGTCCAGCTAAGCAACGTAAGAAATGAGTTTTATAATCGTTTGGGTTATTGTCTGGCAGTTAATGGAGGAATATTTGAGCATTTGATTAAATCCTGATATTTTCGTCATAAATTGATTTCTAAATGTAGAAAAATTTGTTTTATTGTCTTGCGTAACTGTGAGTGCATGTGTTGGAATTAGCTGTAAACTAAAATGAAATGCGAGCATTTTTTCTAAAATAATTAGGGAGCCAATATTTGACTACTTCAAAATTTACATGGGATTCCCTATGTCCCGCCTCGACGGAGCAACACCCGGTATTATGTAACCATCAAAAGATCTTTTAATAAATCTGGATATAATTTTCATTACATCTACAGTCTCACCTTAGTGCCGTAGGTAGGTATAAGGGAAATTATACATACCCATCCAGTATTTTTAATATTTTAGTGGTCATGTTTTGAAAACTATTAAAGATAGATATATCAAATGTGACATTTTTGTAAAGCTTTTTAAAACACCTTTTAATGCTGACATAATATACAGAGGGTTCCATTTAAAAGAGTTTAACCCTTCATTATCTTGAGTTTTTGATATTAAATTATTTCTTTTTATGCTAAAAAATAATAGATGAAAAAGTACAAAACTTTTATACTGGAGAGTTTTTCTGTTCTTTTTGGTTATAGTTTAAAGTGGGTGTCGAAATATAAATGAAAACCTTGTACCTTTACTTTGTAATATAGAGTCAGTAATAACCTAAGGGTGAATGTGACTTTTTAAAATTCAGTGAAGAAACATCTGGTTTGGTTTAGTTTTTGTATACAGTGTATAATATTAATGAACTACATGTCGTGGTATATTCGATTTTTTTTTTTTTTGTAATAAGTAAATAATTAAATGTATACCTACTTAGTTAAAATTTTGTACAAAGAATTTATATTTATTTAAGTAATAAATAGTAATTTATTTTTATATATTTTTTTATTTAAGCTTATTTTCACGTACTTTTTTAAGAAGTCTCACAATAATTTTTTAAAACACAAAGCACATAATTTAAATCGCGCAGCTGAAGCCTTTTTCAGGTGGGGACAATTTTGTTACCAACCAAACGAAATATAAAAAGGAACGACCTATATTAAGCTGAAGTTACTTTATTGTATTGCTTCTTTATATACCAGTTTTTTTTACAGTTGAACCCACTGCTAATAAAAATGCAATATTTGATAAAAAGTAAAGAAATACATAGCGACACAAGACAAATCAATTTAAAAACAAAAACCTTTGTGCAAATATAATACATGTGCCTGTGTACTAACTATTAAAAAAATGTGACAAAATTAAAAAAATAGAAAAGGTAAGTATAACATTTTCGGGACTAAATTTATTAAACATCATTTTCTAAGCCAGCTAGCTATCTTGTATGATTTTACAATTAGGTCTGCACTTTAACAAACTTTTACAGGGTGGCGGCTTTTCGTTGACCTTGCAGGGAATAGCGAAAACTAAAAGAGATGGAACAAATCAGCAGGCGGATTCTGTAACTCGATAGAGAAGAAATTTCCTTTCTATGCAATGTAAATCATACAGGGTGGCCCACCATATTCGACACGGTCTGTAGCTGGATAACCATGGGGTTTTAAAAAAAGTAAATACTGGAACATATACAGACCACAGTATAAAATTATGGGTCAAATTAAGATCAAATATTGTACAGGGTGATCAAAAAATAATTTTATTTTTTCAGAAAATCAAATAGCCGTATCTGTCTTATTTTAAATGGAACACCCTCTATTTTTTACGTCACATGACGACAAATAAAATACTCTTTCAAATGGTGTATAGGTTGCCTATACCTATCTTTTGTGCTTTTTTAGTAAAATCTGTTTTTACAAATTTTTAGTCCAAATGTTTAATTAAATTAAAGTTGGCTGTGACATAGCAGCCATTAATATTTTTTTAAAGAAAATACCAACGGCCTTTTATTGATTACTAGTGTTTTAGTCAGTTTAAAAGAAATTTCAATGATTTTAAATAAAAACCCTTCTTCTACAACAACAAGATGATATAATACTGGTAGGATGTGAAAAAAATGGTTTACTTTAGTCTAGAGTTAATTCTGAAAAAATATTTCAGGAGAAACCATCTGACAACCTTAATAGTTGCTTTAAAAAATTTGACACAGTGATTATCGATAATGGAAGAAACGAGTTATAGGTCACATAATGTCGTCATAACTGACCAGAGGCGTTATTAGGATTGTTTTAAAAACACAAGTTTTATCATTACCACATTCAGCTGAAATAAGTGTATTGTATAAGTAGCATTATAAGCAACTAATTAATTTTTTTTTCTGTGAATTTTAAAAATAGTGACAGATAATACAAAATCTTTTAATTTTGTGCTTTTTTCCAACAAATTTACATTTTGCAATAACGGCTTAGTAAATAGACATAGCTATATCACAGCCTACTTACATTTAAATAGACATTTGGAATAAAAATATGTTACAACGGAATTTACTTAAAAAGTATAAAATATAGGTATAGGCAACCTATACACCATTTGAAAGAGCATTTGGTTTATCATCATGTGGTGTAAAAAAATACAGGGTGTTCCATTTAAAATAAGAGAGATATTGCTATTTGACTTTCTAAAAATTGAAATTATTTTTGATTACCCTGTATAATCTATGATCTCGATATGACCTACGTATGATAAGGCAGACTTTTCCTAATCTTGTAACAAATTTTAAAGTTTAAGATGTTTTTATTGTTAAAATAAAATTAATTTAATTGCACCCCTGCATTTTGAAAAAAATCAAATATCACAAAAACGAATAAAATTAGACACTTGGTACTATTAACAAACTTAAATTATTTTTTTATGTAGAATCTAAAGCCGTCATAAAATATAGGGTGTCTCGTTTTAAAAATATAACTTTGATACGTCACACTTTTTGAGACATCCTGTATAGAGTAAAATAATTTTATACTGTGGCCTTATCCGACCTGTATATGTTTCAGTATTTACTTTTTTAAAAACTCCATGGTTATCCAGCTACAGACCGTGTCGAATATGGTGGGCCACCCTGTATTTACCAGTTTTATTTTTTAGCATAGATCAAAATATATTTAACTGCAATGAATGCAACAAAACATACACTTCAATGGCCAAACTGAAAAAACACTCCTACATACATGGCGAGAAACGATTTCAGTGTTACCACTGCGGCAAGAAATTTATTTTCAAAAATTTATTGGTCCATCATATAAAGTCAGTTCACGAAAAAAGCCACCATTGAATTCATCTGTCCCCATTGTGGAAAGAAATTCAAGGAAAAACCATGGTTTGAAAAGCATATTAAAACGCATGATCCGAATTTTAAACCAGAATTCGAATGTCCGATTTGTGGGAAAGCTTTGACTTGCAATAAGTATTTGGAAGCTCATTTGCGGAAGAGGCATACTAACGATACGAGATTTCCTTGTCATTATAGGAGGTACTGTTGCGATATTTGTGGGAAGGCTATGTTAAAGAAGAATTTAAAGGTCCATATGATGTCGCATACCGGTAAGTCTGTTTTTTATTTACTTTACTTGGCGCAGTCTCTGTAGGATATAATAAATTGTGGTTTTTCTAACTTAATAAACCGCGCACTATGTACAACTCAGTAGAAAATCGTTTGGAAATCAAATAACTTTTTTTTATATCATTGGACAAACCGCGAAGGCTAAAAGCCTAAATACTAACGCACCGTGGGTGTCTTAAGCGTGGTAAGAGGGAGTTTGTTGACACGGGACTTAAATACTTGAAGATTATGGGGGAAGGAAAGACCTCCGCGGGCAGCAGGTTCCACAATCTAGAAACTCTAGGGATAAAAGAACGAACAAAGTGAGAAGTTCTGGGCCTGTCCAGTTGGACCGTATAGGGATGCATACACGCGGAACCACGAGTTTCTCTGTTGGGAACCGTGAGTGGAGGAACTATACTGGACAACTCTTCAGAGCAGAAGTTATAGAAGTACCTATAAAAAGCGATAGATCCCCCACAGCCCGACGATGGGCAAGAGAGGGAAGCCTTTCTGTAAGTGAGGGATCATTAATGAGACGAAAAGCTCTTCTTTGAATAGAATCAAGAATGCTTAGGGTTGTGGGGGACGCCATGCCCCAGATATGAGAACAATATTCCAAGGGAGGTCGGATTTGGGACACATATAAAGTGTATAAATTACAAGCGGAAAAATACTTTTTGGCTCAAAAAGAAATCCAAGCTTTTTGAAGCTGCCGTGGCTATAGATACTATGTGTTTATGCCAGTTAAGGTTACTTTCAAATGTGCCGCCCACAAGATTGAAGGTGTCTTTGCTCTGTAAGACTTGGCCGCTCATAAGTAGAGGATGAGTATTTAATGACTCTTTTCGCGATAAGGAACATGATGTGTTATGGATGGATTAAAATGGACGAGATTTTTGGCGCCCCAATCCAATTTTAAATTAAGATCCTGCGAAAGGGATATCTGCATCACTCTGCGTTTGTTTTCCAAGTCAGGTTTAGTGATGGGTTTAGGAACCTGAAAACTGGAGTGAAGGGTACTATCGTCGGCGAAACTATGAATGGAATTAGTTGTGGACGAGAGAAGGTCGTTGATGTGACGAAAAAACAATGTTGGTGCTAAAACTGAGCCCTGAGGGACTCCAGCATTAACTTGGTGAAAGCTTGAAGAATGGCCGTCCACAATAACTGATATACGTCGATCAGATAGATAACTAGAGAGCCAAGTACAGAGTTTAGTTGAAAGACCATAGGAGGGAAGTTTATTAAAAAGTGCGGCATGCCAGACCTGGTGAAAAGTTTTGGATATGTATATGTGATATGTATAATTATGTATCTTACTTCTTGCCTTTTATACTGATGTAATATTTTTTGTACAAAAATGGTAATAATCAAATAAATTTATGAAAAAAATTAATAAATATAAATAGAAGGCCTAAAGTAAGAAAGTAAGTCTTTTATGAATGAATTATGACACTTCTTTTTCAATGCATTATTTCAAGATTTAGAGTTAAGATTGAGTTTTTCTTACATATCCTATATTCTACTTGACTTCACCTTTTTAAATGATACCCAATAAATTTTTCTATGGCCTTTCGTTTAAAAGTTACTTAATTTCCTGACCACTTTCTACTGGATAGTGCGGCGATGTTACTTTCCTAACGAGTGCGCAAAGTTATACTTTTCGCATGTATAAACAATTAGACAAACGACGCAAAGCGAAGTTCGAACAAGCTTTAAGTGCAGAAAAGACTCTTTGCGCAAATGTTAAGAAGAATATTTTTTACTATGAATGTCATAGATAAGTAAAAACATAAATTTATTTTTAAAACAACTTAAGAGGATGCTGTAGCACGTTAAATTAGCTAAAACGCGATTCGCTGCCGTTTTTTAAATATTTGTTTTGAAAAAAGTTGTACATAGAAAGTTTCTTAAAATGATCCAAAGATTATCGGAAAGTTAATTGATTTTTGGTAATGGTAATAATTAACACATTAAATTTCCCAAAATTACAAAACCGTACCAACTTTCCCATAATCTTTGGAACATTTTAAGAAACTTTTCAATATACAACTTTTTCTCAAACAAATATTTAAAAACGGCAGCGAATCGCGTTTTAGCTCATTTAACGTGCTACGGCATCCCCTTAAATAGGGTGTCTTTTCAAAAAAAAATACTAAAATTGTTTTATAATACATTAAACGCTTTGTATATTTCTAGGTGAAAAACCCTACAATTGTGAGTATTGTGGAAAAGGATTTGTAACTAGAAAATGTCTGAAAATTCACACAAGAGTTCACACCAAGGAAAAACCCTACCTGTGTGCGCTGTGTGGCAAAGGTTTCACCCAAAAGTATTCTGTCACGGTACACATGAGGTATCATACTGGTGAGAGACCTCATAAGTGTACAAGATGTCCAAAGGGATTTGTGACTCGGTCCGAGTTAAAAACGCATACTTGTTCTGGTCCTAGATAAAAAAACTATAATTAAAATAACAATACAGGGTATTCACTAATCTAAAATTTCAAAAAGCATGATTATAACATATTTTTTTTTATAAAAGATATTTCTAAATGTTTTATGCTAAACTGAAACCCCTATAGCAAGTTCTAATTTCTTACCTCTCAAAACCCCTTTTATCCGAATATTGTTAAAATATACCTGTTATTACCAAAACCATTAATAAACAATTAAAACCAAAAAATATTTTTAACCTTCCGTATCTTCGTTATTATTTTTAAACTAAAGGCACTCGCACACATGTACACTAGGGTGTCCGATATTTCCAAAATTGATTTTTTTAGTGATCGCCCCCTGAACTTTTAGTTTATAGCTTTAAAATCTATATTCAATGTAAAAATGCTCTTAATTCCTGATTTAAACCGTGCCGACATCATGTTGCTTTTCCCATTTAAATAACATGAGATTTTTAGAGTTTTTTCTTTTATTTTTTTTTCTCAGACACAAAAAGATAAAAAAATCTACTTATCGCATATCCTAATGAAAAATTTAATACTCTACAAAAAAATGTTCTTACGATTTTTTGATTAAGTCACTCCTTTAAGAGTTATTTACCACACTTGAGTTAAGATTGAGTTGTGGCAAAGGCAATTTTAGTTTTACTATAGACACCCAGAACAATGCTAAATTTTTGGTCCTCAGTTTGGACGCTCGCTTCGTGGAATTTATGAAGCGGGTATTCATCGAATACACACGTAAACAGAACGTTTAATTTGCCGCTTCATAAATTCAGCCAAGCCAGCATCCAAACTGATGACCAAAAATTTATCATTGTTCTGGGAGTCTATAGTGAAACTAAAATTGTCTTTGGTTGTGGTAAAGTCGATTGATAAGATAAGGTCACGACATTCGCCATATTGGCTAGCGCGGCTGTGACGTCAAGTCGGGCCATTTTCGGCCATTTTTTATTTTAGGCAGATCAGTGGCGTAGAATTAAGGAGACAACAAAAAAGAACTGTATGTTGTAAACAAAATTTATTGGATTATTTTAATAGGCATAACCTAAAACAAAAACATAAATGTGTTTTAAATATTGAAAATTAAAAATTATCAAAGCGACGACAGGACGATGAGGTACCTGGCAGAGCAAAACATTTTCTATGGTTCCGTAAGTCAAAAACCATTTTAAAAACTTTGAATACAAGGTGTCCGCTAATGAATGGTAGGTACACAGAAAAACCACAGATTCCTTATGCCAAAATATTAAGATTTAACCAAATATACCTAATATCCAAAAGTTTATAATAAGGAAGATACGGGGTATCATAGTAAAAAGAAAAAGTAAATTTATTTCGATAATTGTTCCCCCTTTTTAAATATCTTAATAAAACGGTATCTCGGGGTTTTTAAACATTAGCTTTTTAGATCGAATATTAATTTTTGTGTGTAGACTAGAGGGCGATGGGTACACTATTTAAAATTCTCTAAAACTACCAAATTTTTGTTACTACTTTGTATGTAGGTAAACTAGTAAGCTTCTCTATGTTTTCTGCACAAAAAGGTATACTTAGTAAGAATCGGTCTTGACAACCCTTTTTAAGGTATTCACGTTTTAGTTATTCAGTGCACCCGAAAGTATGTACCTTCAATAACATCGTATTAGCTATAATTACAACTGCTCAGTTATAAATAGCTGATAGCTAAAAACTCTCGGATACCGAGTTTTATTAAAATGTTTAAAACATATCAAAAATTATCGAAATGCATGAATAAAAATTATTTATATCCTTTGAACACCCCGTATCTTCCTTATCATTAACTTTTGGATATAGGTATGTTTGTTTAAATGCTAAATGGGTATTTTCGCATAAGAAATCTGTGGTTTTTCTGTGTACCATTAATTAGCGGACACTCATCTGTATCATATGTATATAAAAACACGAATGACTGAAAACTATTCGACTAAACACTGTCAAAATCTCTAAAATAAAACGAGTCCCAACCAATAATATGTGAAGTCTCTAAACTAACCAAAAACATTAACAACTGAAAATCCATGCAAAATATACAACTAAAATGAAAATGGCAAATTTCCACAGTTTTTACCAAACAAAGCTTCGACAAGGCACGACTCTGTCATCAGCTGATAATGCTACCAACTTTGAACAGAACTGCCAACCGAAATCGTAATTCTCACACCCTCACGTCCCTGACAAAGCTATCACCGGTCTTGCTTATGTCTAAACCCCTTCTCATAAAGAAACTCTGGGTTGTGGCCATCCTCGGGAATTTAATAGTAAACCGGCATTTTTTTATATAAAACACTCTGTATTACATCATCATTAAATAAATATTTTAAAGAGCTTTAAGAAACTTTCACTGTCCATCTCTTATAGTTTTGGAAATATGGCCATCCAAATCTAAAAAATAGGAAATATAGTGTCTATTTTATCTTTGACACTAAACTTACATAGTGCTTTTAGCTTGGAGCTGAAGATATAATGGAAATTTAACATTATTTTCAGATTTGAATGGCCATATTTTTTTAAACTATACGTGATAGACATATTAAATGTGGAATTTTGAAAGCTCTTTAACCTATCTATGTAATGGCGATGTAATAAACAGAGTGTTTTATTTAAGAATGCTGGTTTACTATTAAATTTACGGGGATGGCCACAACTCAATTTTAACTCAACTTTTGACGGTAAATATCTCTTAAATAAGTGACTTAATCGAAATTTGTAAGAAAACTTTTTTATAAAGCGTTACATTTTCCATTAGAATATGTTATGAGTAGATTTTTTTATGTATTTGTGTATGAGAAAAATAAATAATAGTTTTAAAAACTAAAAAACATGCTTTTATATGCAACCGAACTAAAAATTAGAAAATAATTTTTCATTACAAAGATTTGTCACTTCAGAGTAAAAAGCGTGGGGTGCATTTTACTATTTTTTTCATAACTTTTCCCTCATAGATATTTGCAAATAGAATAATTATAACATTTAATATATTAAGCACCCCACGCTTTTATTCTGATATTATCTTAAATTTTATTATAATTCTATTTTGAGATATATAATTATGATTCATTGTTTGACCTTTTATTACTATAATACAAACTCTTTGTAATGAAAAATTATTTTCTAATTTTTAGTTCGGTTGCATATAAAAGCGTGTTTTTTTAGTTTTTTAAACTATTAATTTATTTTTCATTTTTTAGTTCGATATGTCAATTAATTTTTTAAAAATAAATGCTTCAGTTTATTCACTAAAAATTCCTTCGCCATTTTGTCAAGAGACACAGAGGATCTGTAAAGGAATTTATTTATCCTGGCGGTCCTAATCAGGATAACGGATACTGTTTTTAAATTATTGCATTGTCATCGGTCCTTGATACGTGTGCAAAGTTTCAAAGAAATTGAATCGCTGGAAGTTGGTAAAAATTAGGCTCAAAGATTCCGTTACATAGATAGATAGGATAGATAGATAGATAGATAGATAGATAGATAGATAGTTACAACCCAAGCTAATAAAAGCGTGTTAAAAAAATAAAGGAAAAGTAAAAAATCCCATGTTATTTAAATGGAAAAGCAACATGATTTCGGCACGGTTTAAATCAGGAATTAAGAGCATTCTTACATTAAATAATTTTTTTAGACTATAAACCTAAAGTTCAGGGGCGATCGCTAAAAAAAATCGACTTGGGAAATAGCGGACACTCTAATGTACACTTTTATGGCGCAGCTTTTTATAGCGAAATAATAAATAAACTTTATGTTTACACAAGCATGCTTGTGTAAAAATAAAGTTGATTTATTATCCCGTTTTAAGAAGTTGCGCCATGAAGGTGCACATGTGTGCAAGTACCTTAAGATAGGTTGGTTAGATCGTCATATTTTAACCTCAAGCATTTGTGGTAGCTTTTTTATCACCTTTTAAAAACACTTTGTATTTTTACTATTTTATTATTTTTTAAGCGTTTTATTTTTATTAACACCACAAAACAATAATAATCTAAGAAATTTTATCTGTAATAATTTTTTAGTGGATACCCAAAAATTCTGATTAGTGTTTTTACCGGTGAAATTTTTATTATTTGATCTCATGCCCTGATCAAAATTTTAATAAGATCTGATTTTACAGTTTAAAAAGTAGTCAAAATTTATTATTATTGGTTGGATTTAATAAATAAAGGTTTAAAACGGCACGTGCAATATTGTGTATACATCTGTACAGGGTTATTCATTTTAAAGTAAACAGGGCCTTATTTTTGAACTTTCCTGTATTTTTTAAAAATTAAAATAGCTCTCTCCAGTATTTTTTCACTTTTAAAACAATGTAAAATGACGCCTTTGGATTGATCGTCAGCTTTGATTTTACTCAGTCTTGCCAACTTTTCTCCGTGGAGTGCCCTTCCTTGCGTCCCCGACCTCGAACCGCCTAAAAGTTGAGGATATGTCACAACCTTATAAATATAAACTAACCTTGAGTTTCACCTGAAAAGCCTGGCTGCCCCAGGTCAGAGGCGCTTATTTGTGAAAGTCAAGGATTTTAAAAATATGTTTATTACTTTTTGGCTTTAGAAATAGATATAATATATTATTTTTAGCATATAATATAATTTAGAGCCGTTCTTCTAATAAAAACCTCATTATAAAACGAGTCCAAAATTTAATAAACTTAATTTTTTAAAAAATTGACAAATACGCACCTCTAATCTGTAGCAGCCAGGTTTTTTTCAGGTAAAACTATCCTTATAGTATAATGCAGTTTTTTTATCTTTGAACAAACCACGAAACGCTTAAAGCCTAAATACTAACGTACCGTGGGTGTCTTAAGCGAGGTAAGAGGGAGTTTGTTGACACGGGACTTAAATACTTGAAGATTTGGGAGGGAAGGAAAGACCTCCGCTGGCAGTAGGTTCCACAGTCTAGAAACTCTAGGGATAAAAGAGCGAACAAAATGGGAAGTTCGGGGCTTGTCCAGTTGGACCGTATAGGGATGCATACGCGCGGAACCACGAGTTTCTCTGTTGGGAACCATGAGTGGAGGAACTATACTGGTTTTTAATCAATTGCTTTAGAACCGCAGGAAATAAACCCAGCAACCCCTAACTCATCAAATTCCTCGAGTGTGTCCAAACATTGATATAAAAATATACGGAGTTTTCCATTTAATAAAAAGTACGTCACTTGTGCTGTAACTCTTTTGATTTTGTTTAAATATTTTTGTTGCTGATTAGATTTTTAAATTTAAGAAAAAATACACGAAATGGTTATAAAAAAGTACAGGGAACTTCAAAGATAAGGCCCTGTTTACTTTAAAATGAATAACCCTGTACAGTGCAGGATTAGCTGTATAATTATTATTTATAAACAATACTAAACATGTATTTGGCTGACAATGTTTTATAAAATATTTATTTATTTTAAAATTTAAATTTTATTCGTTCTCTAAATATTGTATTATAAACTTCTACCTATTTTTGTAAACTTTTACAAAGTTTAAAATTGTATACAACCATATTTTAATAAATAAATTAAATTATTTACGTGTATATCTCAATCCATTTTAAGTTTTGTTTTAATTTAAGTAATATCATCTTTTTTCAAATATTTTTTATTTTTAATACGATCCTAGGCAGTGGCGTCGCCAGGATTGTGTTCTGGACGAGATTTTATTAAAAAATATAAACTTGAAAGAATTTTTTGGCGGAAACGTTTCGTTCCTGACATACTCACCATCAGACTTGAAATTTAAACTTATCCTATTTTTACAATATTCCCCCTTCTTTCTGCACACAATTTTTGATTTAAAGCAAAAGTGGCACACAATATTTGATTTCCACCTTTTAAAACACCGTTTTTTACGTATTCTACATTATTTTTGCATTAAATTGCATAGCTATACTTTCACTTATTTTAATCCCAGTGTGCCATGAAGTCCTATGTGTATGTATGGTTGCCGCATTATCAAAGAAAAGCAAAGCAATTTAGTAGAAAAATAATGTAAAAATGTAGAAAAACGGGGTTTTAAAAGGTGAAAATCAAATATTGTGTGACACTTTAGCTTTAAATCAAGAATTGCGTGAAAAAGAAGGGGGAATATAGTGAAAATAAGCTTAGTTCAAATTTGAATTTTGATGATGAATATCTCGAGAACGAAACGTTTCCGCCAAAAAATCTTACAGTTTCTTGATCAGCGCACCAAAAACCCCGTATACCAAATTTCGTTAAAATCGGAGTTGCCGCAGGTTTCTAGAAAATTACCACTTTAAATTATCGTATTTGTCGTAAAACATAAGATTTCACATCGTTACATTGGACAAATGCTGTTGCAAAACTTTTTAGTATATTGCCTGAGAGGGGGATAGAGGGTTTAACCCCAATTCCCCCGCCCTTTGTAGTGCTGCTGATTCTGCGTATACTTGGTATTACCTACTACCAGTCTACTAAAATTATCTACGAGGTTTTTCTCAATCAAAAATTATAACATTTTACTGATTTTTATTTTTTTCAGTTAAGCTATTTGGTAGGTACAAAATTTAAATAAAGAATATTTAATCAAAATAATTTTTTAGGCCACAGTGTAAAATATGCTTCAAATTCTTCGCCTCACAAGGTAACTTAAAAAGGCATTCCTACATACATTCCGATGTCAAAAATTCGAAAGATTCGAATGCGGCATATGCATCCTGGCCTTTGAAAATAATGAAGAACTTCAGAGCCACTTCAAAAAACTGCACAATCCGACAATCCTGGAAAAAGGCAATGTCCGTTCTGCGCAAAATCCTTTAAAAACCAACAAAGTGCTCTTAAAAAGCATGTTTGGAGCCAGCACGACCCCAACTACAAATTTAATTTTAAATGTTCGATTTGTGATAAAGTTATGACGTATGAGAGTAGCTACATCAAGCACATGGAAACTCACGACCAAGAAGAACCCGATTATCGTAGAAGACGGTGCGTGTGTGAAGTATGCGGTAAAGATATTTTAAAGAAAAATATACGGCCGCACATGAAGTGCCACCTTGGAGTCAAACCTCACAAATGCGAATTTTGCGGTAAATATTTCGGAAATCGCAAAATTTTGCGGCATCACATACGCACCCATACTAAAGAAAAACCCCATAAATGTCCGGTGTGTTTCAAGGGTTTCACCCAACCCTACACAGTCACTATTCACATGCGCTACCACACCGGCGAAAGACCTTTTAGCTGTTGTGTGTGTAACAGGGGGTTCGTTACTAGGGCAGAGCTTAAAAACCACAACTGCAAGGGTCCCCAGGTGATGGAACCTATAGTTATTTTAGAGGAAAATCAAAATTTAAATGGAGCGTAACAAAAATAACAGATTTAGGTTTTTCTTAAATAAATTTTAAAATTAAAGACATTTAATAACAAAAATAGAAAAAAAAAATTCTTATTTTTATTTTTATTTTGTTGGTGCTATGTGTATCAGGTGTCTTTAGGTTTCTGTTATATTTGTTATTACTTTTAGTTAAATATTTTATTGTTGTTATTTGTTTGGGTTGTCTATTTTTAAAATTTCACGTACTATAAAAATCATACATGAAAAAGCCACAAAACTTATAAACTTGAAAGGAAATTCGTGTATTTGTATTTGTATCACTATTTTACACCCCAGATGGGTGAAGCGTTAAGGGGGAAGGGGGGTTATTTGGTGTACAAAAAGGTAAATTTAGTATTTTAGTAGTTAATGGATTTCTTTTTAACGACAATTTAGTGACAAAATTTAATAAATGCCCCACATGAGAATGACTGAATTGATGTCTTTATTTGTATGATGCCTAGGCTTTTTATGTATGAATTTTATTATATTGCATAATACAAGGTGATCAAACTTAAGTCAGCACCATTGCTAACTACTTTATTATTGCCAAAGAATTCCAATCCATAGAACCCCACAAGTATGATTTCAGCGTACCCTAAAAATGTTTAATACCTACCGCGACCAACAGATGGCGAAAGTAGTACGACGTCGCTTTGCTAATACGATTACCATCAGAAATTGATAGCAGTCGCTGACGAGCAGTCGGCCCGATCAGTTAGAGTGAGGATATACGCAAAATTTAATAAAAATAAAATCCCCGATAAATGGTACCGTATTCATAAGATTATTAAATTTATGATTTCAGAATAGGATATATCGATGGGTTTTTGACAAAAACATCGTAAGCGACATTCGTCAGTTTTACGGAAACGTTTTTTTTTCATTGGCTTTATTTCAAATGAAGATATGTTTTATATTGGTTCGGCGGTTCATTTAATTAATGGTAGTTATTTGGGTACACGCCAAAAAATAAATGAATAGTACCAAAAACCAAAAAAAATAAAGCCAGTAAATAGAGAACTAAAAATCGACGTTTTGGTAGCAAGTCTGCCACCGTTGTCAAAATAAATTAAATAAAAATAAAAAATTTAAAAATTAACCCTTCGTTAGGTTTAGAATTTTAAAATTTTTAGCTTTTGTTTTAGGAAATTCTAAAAATTTTGACATTAAATGTTAAATATGTTTGTTTTGTAATTCAAATTAAGAAGAAATCTAAAATAAAAACATTCGGATTTCGGTTTTTCTTTAAAAATAACGCGATGGGAAGAAAAATCATTTCTCGTAAAATTGGCGAATGTCGCTTACGATGTTTTGTAAAAACGCATCGATATATCCTATTCTGAAATCATAAATTTAATAATCTTATGGATACTGGGTCCATTTATCGGGGATTTTATTTTTATTAAATTTTGCGTATATCCTCACTCTAACTGAGCGGGCCGACTGCTGGTCAGCGACTGCTATCAATTTCTGATGGTAATCGTATTAGCAAAGCGACATCGTACTACTTTCGCCATCTGTTGGTCGCGGTAGGTACTAAAAATTTTTAGGGTACGCTGAAATCTCACTTGTGGGGTTCTATGGATTGGTATTCTTTGTTATTGCTAACAAACATTTGAACATCGATTTATTGCAAAAATGTACTCTTTTTAAATGGAACACCCTGTATATTATATCACCATTTAAAAGATCTATCTATAAGAGCTTTTAAAAAAGTTTTCATGTGATATATCCAATTTATAATAGTTTCGGAAATATGGCCATTCTCAGGTATTTTAGAGTAAACTGGCGGTTCTAAAATAAAACACCCTGTATTTTGCCTAACAATTAAGTAGATATTTAAAAGAGCTTTAAGAAAATACAACATTTGATATGTCTATCTCTTTAAGTTTTGGAAATATGGCCATTCAAATCCAAAGAATAGTAGACATAATATCTATTTTATCTGCGACATTAAGCTTAGTGCTTATCAAGATCGTTTCACTAGGTAAGGTTGCCTCGTAAGTCTTGCAACATGGCGGGCCATACGTCAGCATGACGTCACATATGTATTTTGCTCATTATTTAATGAAGTTTTTAACAGAGTGTAGAACTATAAACCAAAAATATTTTGTCAATATTAAAGAAATACTTTTAATACTGTCAATTCCAGTTGTTACCGTAACTTCTTTATTTTCTATTAATAAATTATTGACCAATGATTATTCTAGCTGATTTTTAAATATTGTATATCGCGCTCTTTCGCCCTCACAGTATTTTCCGTCTAGACATCCTTGTTTGCTATGTTGGCGCCAAGGAACCAGCAGTGCGGTACATATGTGACGTAATGAGGCAACCTTACCTAGTCAAACGATCTTGAGTGCTTATAGCTTACAGATGTAGAAATAATTAAAATTTAACCTCATTTTTAGATATGGATAGCCATATTTTTAAAACTATAAGAGATAGACATATCAAATGTAGTATTTTCTTAAACTCTTTAAAATATCTATTAAATGATAATGCAATATACAGGGTGTTTTAATTAAAAGATGCCAGTTTACTATCAAATTCCTGAGGATGGACATATTTCCGAAACTATTAAAAAATGGATACATCACACGAAGACTTTTTTAAAAGCCCTTTGATAGATCTTTTGAATGGTTATTTAATTTACAGGGTGTTCCATTTAAGAAACAATATAATCAAAAACCTGATGTTCAATTGTTTTTCTGTTTGCAGCGCGTTAATCTGCGGAAAAAATACATAAATTTAATCGAATTTGTATCTTCAATAATAAAGAAGTTAGCAATAGTGCCGACTTAAGTTTGATCAGCCTGTATATTACCAAGTTTTAAATAATTTTGATTAAAATCGAAGAAAAAGAATTTTTAATAAATCATACGATAGATAATGCTTTATCGTACTGATTATATCTAGCCGCATTCTCACATGGCGTTTTAACTAATTATATGATAAAAATACCTGTAAGAACATAAAAACCAATTATAATCAATATTTTCGTAAATGTTTTTATTCAATTTAACTTGATCGACTAAACTTGATCAAGTAAAATCGCTTGTGAGAATGTGCCTTTAGTTTTTAGAAACATCTTTCCTTCAAAGCATTGTGTGTTTTAAAAAGTTGCCAGACTTTTTATTTAGTATTGTAGGATCTTTGACACAAATAAAATTATAAATTGTATTCCTATTTATTTTATTTAAAAGTCACACAAAGTGTTTTTGTGATAGTTTCACACAGATGTAAATAAGATAGATTGTTATTAATCTATCATTAAATTTGTTTTTTTTTGTCCAAAATAAATTTAAACAATTTTAAATAGTGTTTTTCTTTATGTAAAAAATATTACTAAAGCTGATGTACTGGTATAATTACCTCCATAATTTCTTAAAGAAAATAAAATATTGTTTCTATTACGTTGTCTATTTTGTACTCACATCTTATAATTTTAGATACTCCAACGAAGTTGTACATGAAGAAATACTTAAAGAAGATATATTTGAAGTGGGGGACGCCATAGATGATGAACCTGTCGAACAGTATCAGTGTGGAATTTGCTCAAAAATCTTTTCCAGCAAAGAAAATTTCATCGAACAGCATATCAATAGGTACGCGAATAAACTCACTTGCTGCAAATGCCTCCAACTCTTTACAGACTCCGATACTCTCTACGATCATCACGAATCGCATAAAGATGACGAAAATTACGGTGTGGTTTACCAAGAAGAATCGCAAGAGGGAGAAGAACTGCTGTTCATGGACGCAGGAGAGGAAATTTTGGAAATTCAGCAACAAGATGGAAACGATCTTTTATATATTTTAGACGATCCTGATCAGAATTGCGTCAACGAGGTGGTGGTCCAAGAAGATCAGCTGGTTCAAGTTCAACAAGGAAAGCAGAGTAGAAGAAAAATGACGCTGCTCAATTGGTAAGCTTGGAACATGGGTATATGCTTCCAGATTCCTTTGAAGATTCCACTTCTTCAGACGGTAATGTGATCTTCGCGAAACAGTTTGCTGTACAAGCAACGTCTTCTTCTATAAAGCGATCAGTTTCCCCGCCGAAACCAAGGGCGCCTCAACTAAGAAGGCGCCATGAAGTTCCCGATTTTTCAGCGACCAACTATATTCTTATAGAACCAAATGAAGAGCTTGAATTTACGCATTTTAAATGTCAACGTTGTGAACAACTTTTTATTAATAAGTTTGGATTTTTTCGTCATATTGAAAAAGGAAAATGCTACGTCAATAACTGTGACGTGTGTTCAAGTACGTTCACTTCCAATAGCGAATTCTACGCCCATTACGTTGCCGAACATACTGATCGCGCGATATGCAATTTTTGCTTTAGAACGTTCATGTACGAGAAGAACGTCAAAGAGCACATGCTGCGCCATCTGGATCAGTTCAGGCATCGATGCGAAGAGTGTAACAAAGGTTTTTATACTGTTAGGGAATATCGTAATCACTATAAGAATAGACATATGGGTATACGACATAAGTGTGAGGTTTGCAGTAGAAGTTTTGCTGATGAGTACTATTTCAGAAAGCATATAGCTACTCATGCGAAAGCGACTAATATAACTGTTGTGGAGATACCCAATTAGGAATTTGTGTTATAGCACGGATGTTTAAAGACTCTGTCGTTTCCCTCCCCCTTCCCTTCCCTCGTTCTTTTGCTAACTATTGCAGAATAGAATTAAATTTGCCAAAGACAACTTTAAAACGGCAGTTGATTAAGTAGTAGCTGAAAAAAAACTACCGTAACGTGAGGTGTCTTCGGACAGCTAGGGCGACTTGTGACATTTGGTTTGTTCGCATATCATCGGCCATAACCGACTACCCGCTTCGTAAAAATGGTACGCTGATTATAGGTACGCTGATATAGTACGCTGATATTGTTTTTACGAAGCGGATAGTCGATTATTGCCGATGATATGCGAGCAAAACCAAATGTCCGAAGTCGCCCCCGTTGTCCGAAGACTCTTTACTTTACGGTACTTTTATTAATTCTGTAAGTACTAAAAAATACTACATTTAATATGTCTATCTATAGGATGCTTTCGAATATGCATCCAGATCATAAAAATAATGCTAAAATTTCATTATATCTGAAGCATTAAACTTAGTGTTTGCTTAAATAAATTGAAAATTAAATTTTATTTTTTAGGTTGGCATGCCTATATTTTCGAAACTATTAAAGATAGACTTATCAGTTATGTATTTTTGTAAAGCTTCATCTTTCTTATCGGTAATATAATATACAGGGTGCTTTATTTCAAAAATACTATTATACTATCAAACTTATATTAATAGCCGTATTTCCTAAACTAATACAGTTTTGTATTT
Source organism: Listronotus bonariensis (assembly GCA_014170235.1). NCBI lineage: Eukaryota > Metazoa > Arthropoda > Insecta > Coleoptera > Curculionidae > Listronotus > Listronotus bonariensis. The sequence continues at coordinate 307,166 of JACEGR010000250.1, forward strand.
TGGGCAATAACAAAGTTCTGATTACAAGTTAGCATAGATGGAAGGAAGGAACTAAATATCCATATCTTACAGATTTAATGCAAATTATATACTTTATGTGAAGATATACAGTGAGGACCTACTGTACCTCCTTCTAAAATTAGAACCGTTTGGGTTTATTCTGATGAAATTCAGAACGATAGATAATGAGGTGCGTTTTTTGACATTGCGATAACAACTTTAAAGCTGGATTTGTAGAATGACGTTTCCGTTTGCCATTTGACGTTTACAGTTAGAAGATGAAACAGCAACTTTGCATTTGTCAATTTATAGTGTTTCGTTAACCGTTTTCATATATGTACCATATCAGAAACCAAAACGTCAAACGGCGATCGGCAACGGAAAAGTCAATCTATAAATTGAGCTTAAATGCTTAGGTGACAGCTGCCATATTAAAAAAATTAAATGAAAAGAGGGTCTTGTGGCATATCATTATAAAGCTCGTGACGACCACTTTGTAACCCTAGAATATAAAATCAATACTTTTACCTACAACAAAATGGCGGTACTGTAAAAATTACTTAAATACCTTTTGTGAATTGCCATGTTTTTGAAACTAATAAAGTTGGATATAATTAATGTGGTGCTTTTCTAAAGGTGTTTTAAAGATATTTTTAAGAATGGGTGATATTGGTGATAACATACAGAGTAGCACAAAATTATATACAGGTTTATTTTTAAGGTGTTATTTTCGTTTAGTTCTGTATAAAATGTAAGAAAATAAAAAAAATATAAATAAAATTATGCCCGAAAATGCATTATTTTCGAGATACAGGGTGTTAAAGTTTTAAGAGAAAAAAACGCCTTTTTATTAAGTTTCCTACCACTCCAGATATTTTCACAAAAGTTGGTACCCTTTTTTTTGATCATTACTTTACATTTTTTGCTGTAAAAGTTAAAAAAATATCAGTTGCGTTCGAACAAAATTTGTATTGAATTATCTTGGAGAAAAAATAGTACGCCAGTCCTTTTTTCTTTAAATCAATATTATTTTTAACACGCTTTTATTAGCTTGGGCTGTATGTATGTATGTATGTATGTATGTAACGGAATCTTTAAGCTTAATTTTCACCAACTTCCAGCGATTCGATTTCTTTGAAACTTTGCACACGTATCAAGGACCATGACAATGCAATAATCTGCAAACAGTATCCCGTTAACCTGATTAGGATCGCCAGGATGAATAAATTCTTTTATAGATTTTCTGTAGGAGTAACAGAGAAAGAGCTAGTGCGCGATCTGCGCATGCATGCAGTTTCAGGCGTACTCTCAGCAAAAGGCTGACTTTTGTTTTAAAAGGAATCTGTCATCCCTTAGCTCAGGAGACATTTCCGTAGAAAAAAAAGTTAATAAATTAATTTTTTGTTTTTCTACGGAAATGTCTCCTGAGTTGAGGGATGGCAGTGTTGTTTTTAAAGAAAAATATAAAACAATTTAAAAAACAGATAGAAGCCGCAATGCGTCTTTAAAATCATAATTTTTCCAATATTTGACGTAAAAAATTATAAAACCACCTACTATGATATATTATTTTAATCAGAAAAAAACAAGCAATTTAATTACCTAATCATTTATAGGGTGTCCCTAATAAAAAAACATGTTTGGGTCATATGTCAAAAATGACAGCTCAAAAAAATTTATTCTAGGGAAAAAGTGTCTTTATAATGTGCAATTAGTTTTCTCGTTTCTGTAATAACAACAAAGATACAGGGCCTTTTCAAAAAGTGAAAAATCGAGAATCACCCTGTATCTCTGAAACGCTTCGCGATAGCGATGATCTGTTTTTACCATAAATGTTTTCTCCAAAAAAGAGCTCGAGGATGGGGTATCAGATTTTTAATATCTCTTTATGGTTTCCAAGTTTCCCATAAGGGACAACCAAAATGGGACACCCTGTATATGTTTAAAAGTTAAAAGCCTGTACATTGGAATATATCAAACGATTCAGTGAATGAGAGGGAGGGGGAATTTGGGTTCTCACTGTAAAATTATGTTCTAATCACGACTTCTTTGGGATCCCAAAAAAAAAAAAAAGAAAAAATTTTCCCGTAGTTTTAGTATTTAAGTTTTAATAAATTTTGAGTTTTTATAGAGGTTAGTATAAAAAAACTGTGTTGCCTAGGAAAATTATTATTTTAAGCAGAAAAAATTGTAATGTACTTATAAGCTTTTGGTTGCATTATATTTTTACAAAAGGTTTTTAGTTGTATATAAGTAACAAAGTGAAATAAATGTATTTAAAAAAAATAGACTAAAAATGATCTGCAGTACATAATCGACCATATGGTTGTCTACAAACTTTGACAGTGATTTAAAAAAAAAACTTTTAATAAAGTTTTATAAAAATAATAATAATAATAATAATAATAAAATAAAGAAAATACACCAAATTTGTCTAACATAAGAATAAAGAACTCTTTATTATCGATTACTAAGTATTTTAATCCTTAATACAATTAGCGGTAATTTTCTAGAAACCTGCGGCAACTCCGATTTTAACGAAATTTGGTACCTATATGGGGATTTTGGGGCGCTGATCACGAATCTGAAAGATTTTTTGGGCGGAAACGTTTCTGTTCTCGAGATATTCATCATGAAAGTTCAAATTTGAACTAAGCTTATTTTCACTATATTCCCCCTTCTTTTGCACACAATTCTTGATTTAAAGCTAAAGTGTCACAAAATATTTGATTTTTACCTTTTAAAACCACGTTTTTCGAGGTTTTTACATTATTTTTGCATTAAATTGCGTGGCTTTTCTTTGATAATGCCGCAACCATACATACAAATAGGACTTCATGGCACACTGGGATTGAAATGATTCAAAGTATAGCTATGCAATTTAATGCGAAAATAATGTAAAATACGTAAAAAACGGGGTTTTAAAAGGTGAAAATCAAATACTGTGTGCCACTTTAGCTTCAAATCAATAATTGTGTGCAAAAGAAGGGGGAATATTGTAAAATTAGGATTAGTTTAAATTTCAAGTCTGATGATGAATATCTCAAGAACGAAACGTTTCCGGCAAAAATTCTTTCAGATTCGTGATCAGCGCCCCAAAAACTTCCGTATACCAAATTTCATCAAAATCGGAGTTGCCGCAGGTTTCTAGAAAATTACCCAATTTGCTGCCCAGGAAAAACAATATTCTGTCATGTTCGCTGTTACAAAAAAGGCTTCTTTTACTTTTTTTATTTATATGTGGCATGTGCAGTTTATTCTTAACGGTTAATTAATTTTTGTTAAGCAATAAACAATTTAATTTGTATTTTTAGATAGTTTTTTTAAGGTAAGAGATGTTTAGGTTCACAAAATATTTAATTTTATGCATAGCTTTGTTCAACTTAGTCTATTTAAATAACCCTGTATATTTGTAAATACATTTTTGTCATTGTAAAAAATTGTAAAGATGTATGTTCTTAGTAAGGTATATGAAGGGATCACAAAACCCTTTAGTTTACTACTGAAAAAGGTCGAAACGCTTACAGATGCTTGACTGATCTTACGATTCATTTCTTTTAAATATTGAAACTGGCAACACTGTTTTTACATTCGCAACATGGCATTGATTGGAGTTAATTTATATACCGGGTGGTTCATCGCCAGACTGGCCATAGAAAATCCCATGTAAATTCTGATACCTTTAAAAGTAGTGTGTTTTCCACGAAGCTGGCTGGAAGAAGAGGAAGATTTTCGAAGACTCTCACTCCCTCCCCTCCTCTTAATCACCATATCCTTATAGACCACCTAAATCCCTTCCCTTCGTCATCATACCTAAATCTCCTCTCTTTACCTCACCGCGTATAAATCACTGCGCTCGCTTAAATCCCTCTCTTTACCACGCCCCATGTGCGTGAGAAGGGATATGGGTAGGAACTAGAGTAGGAGTGTACTGACGCACATGGGACGTGGTGAAGGAGGGGATTTAAGCGAGCGCAGTGATTTATACGCGGCGAGGTAAAGAGAGGGGATTTAGGTAGTCTATATGCACATGACGAAGGGAAGGGATTTAGGTGGTCTATATGGGTATGGTGATTAAGAGGAGGGGGAGGGAGTGAGAGTCTTCGAAAATCTTCCTCTTCTTCCAGTCAGCTTCGGGGAAAACACACTACTTTTAAATATTGATTTCCCTATTGATTTTACAACAAAATTGTATTTGACTATTTTAAAGACATTGATATAGTAAGCTCACAAACAAAAGTTGGTTATTTTCTAATAAGCCAATTTATTGTTATTTAAGAAATACTATTTGTAAAATCGTTGCTTTTTCGATACAAAGCTTATTGAATCCAATAATAAATAAAAAATTTTGTTATTTATTCATTTTTCTGATGGATTCAGTATTTATGTAACATATACAGGGTGGCCCACCATATTCGACACGGTCTGTAGCTGAATTACCATGGGGTTTTTTAAAAGTAAATACTGAAACATATACAGGTCGAATAAGACCAAAGTATAAATTATTTTAGTCTATACAGGGTGTCTCAAAAAAGTGTGACGTATCAAAGTTATATTTTTTAAATGAAACACCCTATATTTTATGACGGTTTTAGATTCTACTTTAAAAAATAACTCAAGTTTGTTTATAGTACTAAGTGTCTAATTTTATTCGTTTTTGTGATATTTGATTTTTTTTGAAAAATGCAGAGGTAAAATTAAATTGATTTTACTTTAACACTTTAAAAATGTGTTACAAGATTAGAAAAAGTCTGCCATATCATACGTAGGTCAAATCAAGATCAAATATTGTACAGGGTGATCAAAAATAATTTCAATTTTTCAGAAAATCAAATAGCCATATCTCTTTTATTTTAAATGGAACTCCCTGTATTTTTTTACGTCACAAGATGACCAATAAAATACTCTTTCAAATGGCCTATAGGTTGCCTATACCTATCTTTTGTGCTTTTTGAGTAAAAGCTGCTTTTTACAAATTTTTAGTCCAAATGTTTATTTAAATTAAAGTTGGCTGTGACATAGCAGCCATTAATATTTTTCTTAAAAAAATAACAACGACCAATTATTGATTACTAGTGTTTTAGTCAGTCAGAAATTTCGATGATTTTAAATAAAAACCCTTCTTCTACAACAACAAGATGATATAATACTGGTAGGATGTGAAAAATGGTTTACTTTAGTCTAGAGTTAATCCTAAATAATATTCCAGAGAGAAAAAATTTGACACAGTGATTATGGATAATGGAAGAAACGAGTTATAGGTCACAGAATGTCGTTATAAGTGACCAAAGACGTTATTAGGATTGTTAAAAACACAAGTTTTATCATTACCACATTCAGCTGAAATAAGTGTTAATGGAAGTAGCATTATAAAACTAATGAATTTTTTTCTGTGAATTTTAAAAATAGTGGCAGATAATAAAAAATCTTTTCATTTTGTGCTTTTTTCCAACAAATTTACATTTTGCAATAACGGCTTAGTAAATAGGCATAGCTATATCACAGCATACTTACATTTAAATAGACATTTGGAATAAAAATATGTTAAAACGGAATTTACTTAAAAGTATAAAAAGATAGGTATAGGCAACCTATAACCATTTGAAAGAGCTTTGGTTTTTCATCATGTGGTGTAAAAAAATACGGGGTGTTCCATTTAAAAATAAGAGAGATATTGCTATTTGACTTTCTAAAAAATTGAAATTATTTTTTGATCACCCTGTATAATCTATGATCTCGATATGACCTACGTATGATAAGGCAGACTTTTCCTAATCTTGTAAAAAAATTTAAAGTTTAAGGAGTTTATATTGTTAAAATAAAATTAATTTAATTGCACCCCTGCATTTTGAAAAAAAATCAAATATCACAAACACAAATAAAATTAGACACTTGGTACTATTAACAAACTTAAATTATTTTTTTATGTGGAATCCAAAAGTATAAAATATAGGGTGTTCCATTTAAAAAATTGATACGTCACACTTTTTTGAGACATCCTGTATAGACTAAAATAATTTTATACTCTGGCCTTATCCGACCTGTATATGTTCCAGTATTTACTTTTTCAAAACCCCATGGTTATACAAGCTACAGACTGTGTCGAACATGGTGGGCGACCTGTATATGTAACATTTAATAAAAACTTTTAATTGGCTTATTAGGAAATACCGAAACTAAGTGTTTGAGCTTATCTTATTAATATTTTAAAAATAGTCTAAAACAATTTTGTTGTAAAATTAATAGAGAGAGTCATTATTTAAAGCTATTAAATTTTACATAGAACTTTTTGTGGCAAGTCTGGGAATACAACGCCCATTATAAGGGAAGCTGGCTATAACACAAAATTATAAAAGAATAAAAACTTAAACAAATCGGGTAACGATTTACTAATCTCGTACTTTCAGCCTAGGCATCTGTTAAGACCTTTTTTGAGCATTGTTATTGATTATTTGTTTTTTATTATCAACCCGTAATAGTGTGTTAAATAGTGTAATCTTTTTTTTAGGTAAATAAATGTCAAATAAAACTACTGGAGTTATTTTTTCATCAATCGAAAATAACCGTACCTCACTTAAATCAACTAATATTTTGTGTTTTTTAGATCAACCATGGCAGAATTATTTGCAAAGTTTAACATAAAAGAATGCCAAATTTTAGTAGAAGATGTTATGAAAGACCCTTCCTTGACATTCGTCAACGGTAAAGTAAAAATACCACGTTTTAAATACAAGTGTTATGTATGTTCAACGCGATTTTTCACTAACGCTGACCTGGTGACGCACAAGAAAAAATATGGAGAGAAAGGTTGTAAATATTTTTCAAAAATAATGGCTGCCAGAGAAAAGAGGAAAAGAAAAAAGAAACTCAAATTATCGGGAAGGATAAAATATACTCCAAAACGAACCCCCTACGAAAATTTAAAAGATAACTTTTTGAAAAATGAGGAAGGGAATGTTTTTTCATGTAAACATTGTTGGAAAGTATTTCTTTCCAAGAGATCTTTGCAAGAACATATCAATTTTCACTTTGAAAACTCTGAAATTGACCAGACCGAGGTGAAGGAGTTCTACAATGACTACGCTTTACTCCGGCCTGGTGTAGATCCATTTTTGAATACCCCGGAGGTGAAGTTCCAACAAGAAACTGTAAAAATCCAAGATAGTTTTGATACAGAGCCAGGATCAAGTGGCCAACAAATCGAATAACAACACCATCATGGAACTCAACATGAATACTGGGATAGATATCGAGAAAACAAGCTTGCAACTCATTAAAATTCCCATGGAAGATGTTGAGCTGAGTTCTCACGAGTACTTGGTGACTTTACCAGAAGAGACCAGTTCTCAGTCTGTAGAGTGCTCTACAGTGGAACAAGCTGTTTGTACCACACAGCCTCCGAATTTGCTGGTTAACAGAGAGCATTTCAGTTGCAATAGATGTGATAATCTCTTTTTAACGTTTGAATCTTTCGGGCAGCATATTGTAAATGAAAAATGCATTATTATAGGAAAATGTTGTTTGTGTCGACTTCACTTTCCAAACAACCGAGCATTGTACGAGCATGTTCTTAACCGACACAGCAAGTACAGAGTCATCTGCAATTTCTGCTTTAAAATGTTTGTTACTTTCGAAAATTTGCAAAAACACATCATTAAGAAGCATCATTATTATTAATTAACATAGCTTTGTTGTTTTTTTTTGTTTTTTTGGGTCATTGTTAAACTATTTATTCTTGTGTTACTCAAAGTAAATACACTTATGTAAGGATCGCGTAATGATTAAAAGGATTACCAAATATACCCCAAAACAAGCACCATACGAAAATCTAAATGAAAACTTTTAAAAGAATGAGGAAGAAAACGTTTTTTCATGTAAAGATTGTTGGAAAGTATTCCTTTCCAACAGATATTTGCAAGAACATATCAATTTTCACTTTAAAAACTCTAAAATTGACCAGACCGAGGTAAAGGAGTTCTACAATGACTACGCTTTACTTCGACCTGGTGTAGATCCATTTTTGAACACCCCGGAGATGAGATTTCAACAAGAAACTGTAAAAATCCAAGGGTGTTTTGATCCAGAGCCGGGATCAAGTGGCCAACAAACCATTAACAACACCATCATGAAACTAAACATGAATACTGGTGGAAGATGTTGAGCAGAGTTCTCACGAGTACTTGGTGACTTTACCAGAAGAGACTAGTAATAACAACACCATCATGGAACTAAACATGAATACTGGGATAGATATCGAGAAAACAAGCTTGCAACTCATTAAAATTCCCATGGAAGATGTTGAGCTGAGTTCTCACAAGTACTTGGTGACTTTACCAGAAGAGACTAGTTCTTAGTCTGTAGAGTGTTCTACAGTGGAGCAAGCTGTACCACACAACCTCCGAACTTGCTGGTTAACAGAGAACATCTTAGTTGCAATAGATGTGATAATCTCTTTTTACCGTTTGAATCTTTCGGGCAGCATATTGTAAATGAAAAATGCATTATTATAGGAAAATGTTGTTTGTGTCGACTCCACTTTCCGACCGAGCATTGTACGAGCATGTTCTTAACCGACACAGCAAATACAGATCATCTGAACTTCTGCTTTAAAATGTTTGTTACTTTTAAAAATTTGCAAAAACATATCATTAAGATGCATCATTATTATTAATTACCTTAGGTTTGTTGTTTTTTTTTGTTATTATGGGTCATTGTTAAACTATTTATTTTTGTGTTACTCAAAGTAAATACGCTTTTGTAAGGAGAGCGTTATGATTAAATATATTTATATATAGTTTTAATTATTATAGAGTTGATTCTATAAATTTAAAGACATGTGAAAAATAATCTTAAAACAGCGAGTTTTCGGAAGTTTTTGCCAAATTGGGAAACTTTTTAATTATTACCTTTGGGAAAAAAGTGTCTCTTGATAAAAGTCCTGCTTGCTGAAAAAATACATTTCCACAAAAATATTTGTATGTTGGATGTACAGGGTAGCTTAAAAATGACTTGTTTTCAAATTAAAATACAGGGTATTTTTTAACTAAGGTACGAGACTTTCAAGGGTAATTTCTGACGTCATTTAGTTGCTTTGTTTCTGAAATACAGGGCGTTATTTTCTTTAATTCTGTTTTATTAATATCTTAAATACGAAGACAGATACAAAAAAAATGTACACCAATATAAAGTTGTACTTTTAGTTGCTATATAGGAAAAAATATAAAAACTGCATACGAAGCCAGTGGCGTACATGTTTTTATCAATAATATTGGCTGTGGTGCCCACTGAGACGCCACTGGTTCCAGTAAAATTAACCCAGTTAGGGCTTTACAAGCACTTTATTTCATACAACAACCGTACCAAATTTCAATCAAATCGGTTTAAGGGTATTTAATATATTTTTAAAATAGTGATTTTTTTAAAAACTTTAACGCCCTGTATCTCAGAAACTAAGCAGCTCCAGACATACGTTTATAGGATCTTTTCTTCATAAAATGACATAAGGAATCACTTATTAGGATGTCGTACCGTAGATAGGAAATGTCCTGTATATTAGATACAGTTCTTTTTGTGAAAATGTATTTTGTCATCAAGCAGAACTTTTCATGAAGGGGCACTTTTTTTAATTAAAGTTAATAATTATTAAAAAGTTTTCCATTTGGTAAGAACTTCCGAAGACATGCTGTATATCTTTCTAATATAAAATACCTAGAAAGGGCTTTTTAACTCCCTTGGCATTTTCGAATAAAACAGTATGGTAAAAAACGATTTTTACATTCATTGGTCATAAAAAGCTTAAGAAATAGCAGTGGCGACGCCTCGAGGGGTTTTAATGCCTTCTGATTAAAAGTTTTTTTTACATGTTTTACACATTTTATTCATTTTTTTGTAATCTCCATTCGCGGGCATACTCTACATAGATCTGTAGGATACATTAACATTATGTTAAACGAAACAAAAAGAAATATGTCTTTAAACTTAATTTTGTATAAGGTTAGTCATGTAAACATTTGTGATCCAACTGTGAATATTCTTAAATTAGATTAGGTAGTCTCATGTTATGTAAAATCTTTTTGGCTGTTAAAATTGGCGAATGTTATATTTTATTTTCTTTAATAGTATTTAAAAGTTATTGGACTGACTGATATTGAAATTGTTACGTAAAAAATAAAGCTTATAATTTACTGAAGTTTTTTTTATATTTATATTTTGATTTGTAGTTTTGTGTTCGAAAAAAAATCCTAAAGTTTTGTACTCACAAAAAAAAATTTTTAGGTTTCATCTAATGTCTAAGGAAGAAAAAGAAAAGTTTATTAAGAAACATTTCTCACGGGAGTGTAGGATCATTTTGCCTGACATTCAGAAAAGCATCCTTTATAAGAACCTAAAAGCTGGCGTTAAGACACAATTAAAAAGCAATCCTGGAAGAAAAAAACACAGCTGTTATATTTGTTTTCGAAAAGTTTTTTACCAAGGACGAATTAGAAGAGCATAAGTTTGTCCATTATGGAGAAAAGGATAACAATACATTTTCAGACGATGATGAAAATGATGTAATCACTGACGAGACAACCTGTTTAAGGGAGACAAGAAGTACGAAAAAAGAAGAACATGATGAAAAAATATCTGCTGATGACGATAAGAATGAAAATATAAATGAGGTTTGTCCAGCAGAAGCTGCACACCCTGAAAATAAAGACACAGGGATGTCTTCCTCCGAAAGTAAAGCAAACCAAAATAGTAATCAAATAGAGACTAACTACAAATGCCTTAATTGTAACGTGTACTTTACTGATCAAGTTGACATTAAACCCCATAACCATATTCAGTATACTTGTAAATATCTCTGCAAAATGTGCGACAGACAGTTCAACACAAAAGGTGGTTTTGTCGTTCATGTATTACAGCACACGTCAAAAGTATCCAATTTATCTTATAAATGTAATAAATGTTCCTTTTCATTCGATGATTGCTATAAACTGAAAAGACATTATATGTCAGCCCATAATATTGTTTCTGTTAGCACTGTGCCAAACGCGGAAAGCAGTGTTAAGACTATTAGTGACCAGCCTTCTAGTACCGCGATTGTTAAAGAACAGACTTCTGAAAATTTACATAATATAACAAGTACTGACAAGCTTAAACTTTATCGCATACCAGGAATTACTAAAACTGACAAGCCTATAGTTAATTCGGCAACAGGAAGTATTTCTGTATCTGATAAGTCTAAAGGTAATCCTGTAGTAGCAAGTACTCCTGCACCTAAAATTAAACGCACCGGAGAAGGTTTCCCTATATTTGACTGTGATGTTTGCTATGATGTGTTTGCTTCAGCCAAAACGTTAATGCGGCACAAGGCGCTACATAAAGAGTTGGAAAGTACATCCAATAGCTCTAAATCCATTCTCATTGAAGATGATGAAGTTCAAGTAGTTCAAAAAGATGATTCATCTGATAAACATCAGGTTGTTTCTAATTTTTCAGCTCAGATATCTAAAGTTCCTGGTCCTAGTGCTAGACCTATGACCCAGATAACTCCCATTCTTCCTAAATTAAGCCCTATTTCTCCGCAAAACACTGACCAAAGCCAAAAACTTGGTGATTATTTTGATAAAAATGCGGTCACATCAGATATCACCCAAATGCTTTCAGGGAATAAATGCTGGCCGAAATTACCGATTCCCAGGTTAACTTCCGTATCTCAGCCAAGGTCAGTTTTTATACCCCATACATCTATATTAAAAAATGAACTAACGTCACAATCCAATAAACCTTTACAAACGACTATAAAAGATCAGAGTTCAAAACCTACTGAAACTTCATTGCCTGTTAGCAGCCCCCAGATTATTTCAGAAGGGGGCAGCCTCAATTAATGTACGTTTTATGTCCCCAAGGCAACACATCGACAGGGCTAACCTCTGGCTTAATGATGATAAACCCTAATTCTAGTTCTACTATGACATCTCCTTCTTCGAGTATTGTTCTTACTACTTCTAAAGAAACAAATACACAGAATAATACGGTCTTGCCTACTTCTGGACAAAATCAGTTTATTATTAATCAGCAGATTAATACTGGAGGAGTCGTTATTAATCCACCAACAGGTGGCGTTCAAGGAAATAACTTTGTGCTTAACCAACATGTCGCTGGCCAAGCGGTTAATCAACCGAATACTCCTATTTTACAATCTGTGACCTTACCAGGGAGTGATAAAAGGCAAATGTATTTTATACTGATGCCCACAAACGAACTATCGAAGCCAAATACTGAGCCGCCCCCATTATTAAAATCGTCTAGTCTAGAACAAAAAACAACTCAGCCAATTACTGTTAACAAACAACCGCCAAGCAAGAAAGCTTCAGTATCAAGCCCTTTATGCAAAGACATATCTAAAGCTCTTATAAAGCAATTACGGTCCACCCCTAAAACCCTTAAAGAAGGGGCAAAGTCCTTAAAAAAGCAGAAAAACGAGGTTACATATCAAATTGTGGAACCAAAAAGTAGTCAAGCATCGTCAGGTCATCCTGAGCCAATTGTCATGCCTATTATCACAAGTGTGGGTACTTCTGAAGAAAAGTTAAATTCTCCTGTAGATCAAACAAAAGATGATCTTTCCATGCGAGGACTGCCTACTCTTACAGATCCAGGTACTTCCGAAGAAAATTCGAATTCACCAATAAATGAAACAGAAGATAGTCTTGAAGGGCCTAAAACAGATGAGGACTGTCAAATTGTTATGCCTATAATAACAAGCATTGGAACCGTTGCTGAAGACTCCACAAATAAAAAGGAAAAGATACGCAAAGATCCTGCTTCGAAATATGAAAGTGAATTTGCAAAGTTTCTTAAAAAATCCGATAGTGACGTAAAGCTTATGACAGATACTACTAAACGTCTCTTGCGGAAATCCGAAGTTAAAATCCTTTCTCCCGCTCCTGAAGCTTCCGAAACACTTCCAATTTATTTTCAAGCTCCTAGTGTCTCAAATGATGATATTATTTTTCTTGATGATAACTCATCTAGCAGTGATGCTGAAATTATCACGAATTCCGATACAGTTACGGAAAATGTTGCTACTTCTTCAGAAACAGTGAATACCCAACAAGTGAAGCCAAAAATATTCGTTAAAAAACTCAGTGATTTAGTAGACTCACCGCAGGTAGACCCAGCACAATTGACGAGTCAGCAACTTCCAAAATCTGCTGTGTTCAAACACTGTTGTCTACGTTGCAATTTACAATTAAAGAACTGGATGGATCTTCGGAGGCATTTAAAAGTTGAACATCAATTATATGCCTGCAAGTTTTACGGATGTTCAATTCTGAATGATCCCCATTCTTACCAGGTCCATTTAAAAAACAGTCATCTATGCAATCTTTGTTATACCCATTATTGCACTCTAAGTGTTCATCTGCCATTTTGTGAAAAAAATCGTAAATGTATTCAAGTACTTCGTTCAGAAAGACACCAGGAAGTGTTGAGTACAGAAAGCGCTGATTTAAACATACCACAGCCCTCATCTGGCCAAAGTTCAGAGGTTCGAGATATTTTTGCGGAAACAGGCACTGACATAAATTTGTAAATTTTGCAAACATGCAGTTTATACTTAGGTTTCACCGTGATAAAAGTTTTTTGAAATATATTTTTCTATAGTTTAAGTATTAAAAATAATATTCTGTTATGTTTAAGATATGGGGTGTAATGTCAACAATGTACGGAAGTTTTATCTACCTAGACTGTTGCCTTGCGATAATGTCTATGCAATCGTTGTCAATGAAGGTATTATTGTAAATAGTTTTTTTTATTTCGGTTAATTTGTCTTAACCTTTCTTTTAGTAGAGTTTTCATTTAGTTATTTCCAAAAATAATAATAAGAATAAGTTTAAAAATACTTTTACATTATTCTATAGTTTTCAGTTTTGCTTATTACGTTGCGTTATATACATATACAATATACATACATACAGTAAGTTTAAAGAAGTTCGTATTCGATTTATATTATATTCTTTTTGTTTGTAGCATTACATACGGTGCATTCCAATTAAGCTGAGACTCCTGTATAATTCAGTTATTGGTACACTGGTATAAAAAATCCTGAATTGTGTCAATGTTTGAGTTTGTGGGTATAAAAATATGTCATCCCAAAAATAAAAATTGACGTTTTTCAGGAATTTTTAATAAGTGTACAAATAACGGAATTATACTTTTTATTGAAATACACTGTATATGTCAGTACTGATAGTTTATAATATGTCAAAAATATATGTTTTTTTTTTAATAAGCAGAGGTAGTTTTATTTTAAATTTTTTATTATTTAAATAGGCAACTCTTTAATTCTATTTATAAAAAAATATAAAATAAAAATTACATTATATTGTTACAAAGAGGCGTTAGGCACAGCTTACTGCTGTGGTATACCATAGAGTAAGGAAATTATAAGAGTTATCATGGAATAGCCGATTTAAGGACAGGTCATGCGAAAACTCCCAATATAATTTTATTCGTTTCTCGTTGAAATACCGCCAGTTAGTAATTTCAGTAAGCTTACGTGTCTCCCCACCGCTGATGTTACACGAGGCGAGGCTTCGACCGGCGCATTTAAAGTGTAAACTGGCAAAATGACAAGCCTGCCGCCAGGCAGCGCTGAGCCTGCCGCAAAAGCGGTACGAAAATTTTAGCATGCCATGGTTTCTCTTATCCGTAGGTATGTTACTTTATGGGTATACCTATTTAAAATTTAAAATTACTCTTTAAACGCACATGGTCACATTTTTAAAACTATTAAAGATGGACGTATTAAATATGTTAGTTCTTTTAATGATATTGCAATATGCAAAGTCTTTCATATTTTTTGTTGTATCTTGTATGCTTTAAGAGGCAATAAAAATAATTTGACACCCTTTTTTGATAAAGAAATTGGATAACCTCTTAAAAATTGACACTAATAAAGGAAAAATGTCATGAAAATAAAAATGTTCTAGTAGCTCGGTAGGTATACTACTAAAACTGGGTAGGAAATTGGCTCACAAAATGGCGAAACACAATCAA
The DNA here is from genome assembly GCA_014170235.1 of Listronotus bonariensis. Lineage (NCBI taxonomy): Eukaryota > Metazoa > Arthropoda > Insecta > Coleoptera > Curculionidae > Listronotus > Listronotus bonariensis. Next base: position 322,214 of record JACEGR010000250.1, read on the forward strand.
ATTCATTTTTATACAGGGTGTTCGGAAAGGTAAGGTCATAAATGATAGGGGTAGTAAAGTGAGTCAAAGAATGTATGTTAGTACTTCATATATAAAAAAATGATGTATCGCGCATCGTTAAGGAGTTTTGAGGTTTAATGTTAGAATTAAAAAATAACCTAATTTAGTTATAATTTTTAAACTGTTGCCACAGTACCAATGATATTGGGCAAGTATTTATAGATAAACGGCAGTTCAGTTAGTCACAAATTCAGAGGGTAAGACGATTTTTTTCATTTTATGTATGCATTTTTGTCACAGGTGACAAATTTGACATTTTTTGCTTTGATCATTTGATATCCTCCATATTTTTCTACAAAAAGGTATGTCCTACTTAAATTATTATTTTAAACCGTTTTTCTTTCATTTATAGATATATATATATATATATATATATATATATATATATATATATATATATATATATATATATATATAATTTATTTATTTATTTTTCTTGGGTATAGGTTTTTTGGTTAATAATTAAAACTACTTCATTACATAGCTAACATCTGACGTTTCGCCCAGCGTAGTGAGCTTTTTCAAAAATATATATTGCGTTCAGGCAACAACCTACAAATAATTACAAAAATTTTTGTATATATATATATATATATATATATATATATATATATATATATATATATATATATATATAGAAAATATTTTTAACGATCAAAGTAAAATGTCAAATTTGTCACCTGTACCAAAGAAACATACATGAAATGAAAAACAATCATGTTACCCTGTATAATTCCGACTTACTGAACTGCCGTTCATCTATAGAAAGAAGCTTTGGTATAAGGTTATTTAGTTGTTCAACTATCATTGTTACTGTGGCAACAGTTTATAACTCTATAACGAAGTTCGATAGAACTTTTTTATATTAACATTCTTACTCACTTTATTACCCCTGTCATTTATGACCTTATCTTTCCGGTCACCCTGTATGTTTCAAAATAAAAAGAAAACAAACATCGTAAGAAAGAATTGAAACTCTTGTAAATAAATTTGTATAATAACTTCTTTTTATTGATTTTAGTGTTCTCTACCATAATCACCTATACTCATCATTTAACATGGAGACTTTACCTCACAACTTACATCTTATGGAATCTTTCGATTGTCAAAAATCTGAAAATATTCCTGCCAGTTCAGTCGTTGATCAGTTGAACGTATCAGATGAGCTTCTTAATCTTTTATCAACCGAAGAAGAATGTACTGCCATCTTGAATAACATCGCTAGTAATGAACAGTTTCAACGGTTAATAACAAGTGAAAGTGAATTTGTTAAGAATACCGAAATTCAACCTTTAATTGGTGAAAAAAATATTACTTCAAGTGTTACTTTAAAAGATGAAAAACCAAAAGGTTTTAAATGTGATATTTGTGGTAGGGTGTGCACTACTAAGAAATTGCTGAAGAAGCACCTAATGCGCCACAATGAAGAGCGAAATCTGCCGTGTAAAGAGTGTGGCAAACTTTTTAGGTTTAACTATGAAATCACCGCGCATGCGCGGTCCCATGCTAAGCCCACGTTTCAATGCGATATCTGTCCGAAAATGTTTATTCACAAGTCTCATCTTACTGTTCATAGAAAAAAACATTTAGGAGAGTTTGTTGCGTTTTGTGATATATGTAATCAAGGATTTATATCTCAAGCTCTATGTAATAAGCACAAAAAACTCAGCATGATAACCCAGGTCACGTATGTGAAACGTGTGGTAATATATTGAAAACTGCTTCTGCTTTAAAAGATCATATGTCTACTCACGATCCCGATTATGGTAAAGTCAAAAAGCACATTTGTGAAGTTTGTGGTAAGAACTACATGACAAGTAAAAGTCTCAAAAGTCACATGAGTGTTCACTCACAAAATAAACCTTATGTGTGTAACATTTGTGGAAAATCTGTAAGCAGCAAAAGTATTCTCGAGACACATCTTAAACTACACACAGGCCTTAAAGATTATTTTTGTAATATGTGTGATAAAAGTTTTGCTTCTAAAGAGTACCTTGACGTGCACCAAAGAATTCACACTGGTCACAAACCGTTTCATTGCCACCTCTGCCCTAAAAGTTTACTCAAAAACTTCTTTAACGGTTCATTTGAGGTACCATAGTGGAGAAAAACCATACAAATGCGAATGTGGCAAAAACTTTACTACCAAAAGTCATTTAAAAGCTCATTATAGGACTCATGATATCGGTGGGGTGGAAATTGATTATTTAAATTATCATTTACCTGATTCGTTGCAGCAGTATAAATAAAAGTCATTTTATATAGTATTTGTTGGTAAATTTCTTTTTCTACGCCTGGTAGGTAATGTATGTAATATTAATGAGATTTTAAACAGATAGTATGATACTGTATCCATGTCCATTATCCACATTTATTACTCTTTGGTTTTTCCAGTATCACACGAGGATTCTCACTACCCCAAATTCTACAGTTCTGCTTATTAACATACCCGTTAAGCTGAAAATGTGCCTCATCGTCGAAAAATCCACATTAATTTGTAGATGCTCCAACACCCAATTAACGAATCCACGGCGCTGCTCATGGTCCCTTACCTTGAGTACGTGTGTCAATTGAATCTTGTACGCTTGAAAATGTAGATCTTTTGTTAAAATTCGTTGCAAAGTGGGACTTGTAATGTTCAATTCTTGACCACGATGCCGAATGGAAGTGCCTGGATTCTCTGCCACACTTTCCCTCACTGCGGCTATGTTTTCGATGGATCGACAAGGACGGCGACGAACAGGGGTCTTCTCATCCATCAATGTGAATTGCGTCTCAAATTTTTAATTAATCGGCGAACTGTCGACTCATTTGGTGCATTGTTGCGGCCAAAAACTACACGTAATCTGCGCACTGTTTCCGCAAAGCTTTCCCCATTTTTGTAGTGAGTTTTCACAATAATTAAACGTTGTTCGTTTGAATAGTGCTCCATAACTTTTAATCGCGTGGTATGTACATGACAGCTGTCAAAAAGAAAAATTTATTTACTCGCACAACAAAATGGCGGCAAATTCAAATCCGGCGCTCTTGTTGAGACACCTTTTTATTATATATACATTTTTATTAACGATTGGTCCAAGAAGTCTGCAACGCTCAATATCTCAGAAAATTTTAAATCAAATTGAACAAAATTCGGTACTCTCTTCTTACATTTAAAAGGAGAGTGCCGAATTTAGTCCAATTTAGTTTAAAATTCTTGGAGATATTTGGGAGTCTCCAGACTTCTTGGACACACTGAATTTATTTCCTTTTTACAATCAAATTTATTTAGACTTTACCCTAAAAAATTAAAATAGATAATGTCTCTATAAAAATCTACTTTGCATTTCAAGAATAATTATTACTTTACCCTAAAAATTTAAAGTAGATAATGTGTCTTCAGAGTAAAATAAAAATATACATATATTTTTAAGGAAATTCGAGATAGTTAATGTTGATTGCATTAAAATAGAAGAGACAGACAAAACATATTTGGACGAAACAACAAACTATGATATTGAAACAACTCAAGATGGTACTGTAATAATTGAAGGATCTAACTCATTAATAGATAAAGATGAATATGAGCCCTATATAGGCATTGTCAAGACAGAAGCAGTAAAGCAAATTGTTGAAGAAGCACAGCAAGCATCAAGTCCATGTGATAATTTTGTTAAAACCTCCAAGTCTTTAAATCCTAAAAACGCGGCCAAAAGTTTTAAATGCTCTATTTGTACAAAAACGTTGTCAACAGAAAAATTGTTGGAAAAACACATAAAAACCGCCATATCGAAAATCAACCCTTCGTTTGTAATTATTGTGAGAAATCTTTAAAACATTCAACTTATTTAAAAACTCATGAAGCAAATTGTAAAAGTAGAAATGAATCACGTTTTACGTGTTCTGAGTGCATGAAAACTTATAAAACCCGTATGGTACTTCGGTACCATTTGTGGCGTCAACATTTTATTAAATTAAAAATATAGATAAATGCAAAATTTTAAAATCAATTGAACCACTTCATTATCTGCAAACTACAGAAGGGCACTATCGTGCAAGAAAAAAATGTAGGAATTAGAAGTAGTATTTTTTTTTAATAAATACTGACTAAAAAAAACTTTACTCACAGAAATAGAGTTATTCCACAACACTTAAAACCAACAATACGCTCAACATGGTAATGTAAATTAAAATAAAATATCTCTATTTCTGTGAGTAAAGTTTTTTTTAGTCAGTATTTATGCATTCTTTTTTAATGTCTTTTTAAATAATTAACTATAACTTTATTATGTATACTCTTTTAATGTGTCCTTTTGTTTGTAGTTTACTTCTCCTGTGGAAGCTATTGAGCAATGGCGAAATAAAGAGGTATTTAAGAAAAAGGAGTTTCTTTTAATTAATCCACAGACCACAAACCCGATAAATTTCCCTAATAATTTATATCGTACGGTCGAAAATACATATATATAATATATATATATATATATATATATATATATATATATATATGAAAATATGAAAAAAAAAATGTTTTAATCATAAATTATATACCAATTATTCAGATATTTTTAAAAATTGAGAGAATATGAGCATAAAAAGAAATTTTTTTGCATACAAGAAAAAAATTTACAAATGTCGTCCATGAGAGGTTTAAAGTAAACATTTTTTAATAAAAAAATGATACGTTACTACCTTAACCCCTTATGGATGACACTGTAAATTTTTTTTTCTTATGTCAAAAAATGTTTTCTGATGCAAAAGGGGCGTCCCCCAAACTTTTTAAATTTATCT